>OZ012741.1:11406524-11480714 GCA_963859935.3 Lathyrus sativus
TAAAAAAACAGTCAAGCTAGAATTTATTGATAATTACCATTTTCACATGGAATTATGGTAATTTAGATGTAAATATATTCAATATGTTTCTTCTCCATCACCAAATTTCCTGTTTCTTCGTAACTAAGCCACAAATTTGAAAGAATGTAAATGAATGACAAATAAATTACATATGCATGGGTAATCACTTAAATTAAATATTTAAGCTCAATGTTATTTGTGGTCACCATAATTACTTTGTTTTGTGGTACAATAGATGTGAAAATTTTCAAAATTTTTCTTCTTCTACATCACCAAAAAATTTTGTTTCTTCACCTCTAAGAAACTAAGTTAAGAGACTATGAATGAATGACCCATAACATATACATACGCATAACAATTAAAAATAAATAATCAAGCTTAATATTGTTTATATTCATCGTATTCACATTGACTTATGGTATATTACATCTAAAAATATTCAATTTTTTCTTCACCATCCCAAAATTTTAAATTTTTTTATCACTATGTTAAAAACATAGTAGACTATAGTAAATGTAAAAAATTAATTATAATTTATTTTTCTACTCCATCACAAAATTTTAGGTTTTTCTCCACTAAAAAACAAAGTTAAAAGACTATAATCCATGACATATTTTTTATATAAAGTAGGTAATAATTAAAAAAAACAGTCAAGCTAGAATTTATTGAAAATTACCATTTTCACATGGAATTATGGTAAGTTAGATGTAAATATATTCAATATGTTTCTTCTCCATCACCAAATTTCCTTTTTCTTCGTAACTAAGCCACAGATTTGAAAGACTGTAAATTAATGACAAATAAATTACATCTACATGGGTAATCACTAAAATAAAATATTTAAGCTCAACGTTATTTGTGGTCACCATAATCACATTGTATTGTGATATAATAGATGTGAAAATTTTCAATATTTTTCTTCTTCTCCACCTCCAAAATTTTAGTTTATTCACCTCAATGAAGTTAAGTTAAGAAGCTACAAACGAATGACCCATAACTTATACATATGCATAACAAATAAAATTAAATAATCAAGCTAAATATTGTTTATATTGTCTTCAAATCGACTTATGGTATATTACATCTAAAAATATTCAACTTTTTTTCTTCACCATCCCAAAGTTTTAAATTTTCTTATCACTAAGCTAAAAACATAATAGACCTAAGTAAATGTAAAAAACTTAATTATATTTTACTTTTCTACTGAAACACAAAATTTTGGGTTTTTCCGCACTAAAAAACAAAGTTAAAAGACTATAATCCATGACATATTTTATATACAAAATAGGTAATTATTAAAAAAAATAGTCAATTTAGAATTTATTGATAATTACCATTTTCACATTGAATTATGGTAAGTTAGATGTAAATATATTCAATATGTTTCTTCTCCATCACCAAATTTCCAGTTTCTTCGTAACTAAGCCACAGATTTGAAAGACTGTAAATTAATGACAAATAAATTACATCTCCATGGGTAATCACTAAAATAAAATATTTAAGCTCAACGTTATTTGTGGTCACCGTAATCACATTGTATTGTGATATAATAGATGTGAAAATTTTCAATATTTTTCTTCTTCTCCACCTCCAAAACTTTTGTTTATTCACCTCAATGAAGTTAAGTTAAGAGGCTACAAACGAATGCCCCATAACTTATACATATGCATAACAATTAAAATTAAATAATCAAGCTAAATATTGTTTATATTCATTGTATTCAAATCGACTTATGGTATATTACATATAAAAATATTCAATTTTTTTCTTCACCATCCCAAAGTTTTAAATTTTCTTATCACTAAGCTAAAAACATAATAGACCAAATTAAATGTAAAAAACTTAATTATATTTTACTTTTCTACTGAAACACAAAATTTTGGGTTTTTCCGCACTAAAAAACAAAGTTAAAAGACTATAATCCATGACATATTTTTTATATAAAGTAGGTAATAACTAAAAAAACAGTCAAGCTAGAATTTATTGATAATTACCATTTTCACATGGAATTATGGTAAGTTAGATGGAAATATATTCAATATGTTTCTTCTCCATCACCAAATTTCCTGTTTCTTCGTAACTAAGCCACATATTTGAAAGACTGTAAATTAATGACAAATAAATTACATCTACATGGGTAATCACTAAAATAAAATATTTAAGCCCAACGTTATTTGTGGTCACCATAATCACATTGTATTGTGATATAATAGATGTGAAAATTTTCAATATTTTTCTTCTTCTCCACCTCCAAAAATTTTGTTTATTCACCTCAATGAAGTAAAGTTAAGAGGCTACAAACGAATGCCTCATAACTTATACATATGCATAACAAATAAAATTAAATAATCAAGCTCAATATTGTTTATATTCATTGTATTCAAATCGACTTATGGTATATTACATCTAAAAATATTCAATTTTTTTCTTCACCATCCCAAAGTTTTAAATTTTCTTATCACTAAGTTAAAAACATAATAGACCTAAGTAAATGTAAAAAAATTAATAATATTTTACTTTTCTACTGAAACACAAAATTTTGGGTTTTTCCGCACTAAAAAACAAAGTTAAAAGACTATAATCCATGACATATTTTATATACAAAATAGGTAATTATTAAAAAAAATAGTCATTTCAGAATTTATTGATAATTACCATTTTCACATTGAATTATGGTAAGTTAGATGTAAATATATTCAATATGTTTCTTCTCCAATCCCAAATTTCATGTTTCTTCGTAACTAAGTCACAGATTTAAAAGAATGTAAATGAATGACAAAAAAATTACATCTGCATGGGTAATCACTTAATTAAATATTTAAGCTCAATTTTATTTGTGGTCACCATAATTACTTTGTTTTGTGGTACAATAGATGTGAAAGTTTTCAATATTTTTCTTCTTCTACATCACCAAAAAATTTTGTTTCTTCACCTTTAAGAAACTAAGTTAAGAGACTATAAATGAATGACCCATAACATATACATACGCATAACAATTAAAAATAAATAATCAAGCTTAATATTGTTTATATTCATCGTATTCACATTGACTTATGGTATATTACATCTAAAAATATTCAATTTTTTCTTCACCATCCCAAAATTTTAAATTTTTTTATCACTATGTTAAAAACATAGTAGACTATAGTAAATGTAAAAAATTAATTATAATTTATTTTTCTACTCCATCACAAAATTTTAGGTTTTTCTCCACTAAAAAACAAAGTTAAAAGACTATAATCCATGACATATTTTTTATATAAAGATGGTAATAATTAAAAAAAACAGTCAAGCTAGAATTTATTGAAAATTATCATTTTCACATGGAATTATGGTAAGTTAGATGTAAATATATTCAATATGTTTCTTCTCCATCACCAAATTTCCTGTTTCTTCATAACTAAGCCACAGATTTGAAAGACTGTAAATTAATGACAAATAAATTTCATCTACATGGGTAATCACTAAAATAAAATATTTAAGCTCAACGTTATTTGTGGTCACCATAATCACATTGTATTGTGGTATAATAGATGTGAAAATTTTCTATATTTTTCTTCTTCTCCACCTCCAAAATTTTTGTTTATTCACCTCAATGAAATTAAGTTAAGAGGCTACAAACGAATGACCCATAACTTATACATATGCATAACAAATAAAATTAAATAGTCAAGCTAAATATTGTTTATATTGTATTCAAATCGACTTATGGTATATTACATCTAAAAATATTCAATTTTTTTCTTCACCATCCCAAAGTTTTAAATTTTCTTATCACTAAGCTAAAAACATAATAGACCAAAGTAAATGTAAAAAACTTAATTATATTTTACTTTTCTACTGAAACACAAAATTTTGGGTTTTTCCGCACTAAAAAACAAAGTTAAAAGACTATAATCCATGACATATTTTTTATATAAAGTAGGTAATAACTAAAAAAACAGTCAAGCTAGAATTTATTGATAATTACCATTTTCACATGGAATTATGGTAAGTTAGATGGAAATATATTCAATATGTTTCTTCTCCATCACCAAATTTCCTGTTTCTTCGTAACTAAGCCACATATTTGAAAGACTGTAAATTAATGACAAATAAATTACATCTACATGGGTAATCACTAAAATAAAATATTTAAGCTCACCGTTATTTGTGGTCACCATAATCACATTGTATTGTGATATAATAGATGTGAAAATTTTCAATATTTTTCTTCTTCTCCACCTCCAAAATTTTTGTTTATTCACCACAATGAAGTTAAGTTAAGAGGCTACAAACGAATGACCCATAACTTATACATATGCATAACAATTAAAATTAAATAATCAAGCTCAATATTGTTTATATTCATTGTATTCAAATCGACTTATGGTATATTACATCTAAAAATATTCAATTTTTTTCTTCACCATCCCAAAGTTTTAAATTTTCTTATCACTAAGTTAAAAACATAATAGACCTAAGTATATGTAAAAAAATTAATTATATTTTACTTTTCTACTGAAACACAAAATTTTGGGTTTTTCCGCACTAAAAAACAAAGTTAAAAGACTATAATCCATGACATATTTTATATACAAAATAGGTAATTATTAAAAAAATTCAATTTAGAATTTATTGATAATTACCACTTTCACATTGAATTATGGTAAGTTAGATGTAAATATATTCAATATGTTTCTTCTCCAATCCCAAATTTCATGTTTCTTCGTAACTAAGTCACAGATTTGAAAGAATGTAAATGAATGACAAATAAATTACATCTGCATGGGTAATCACTTAAATTAAATATTTAAGCTCAATTTTATTTTTGGTCACCATAATTACTTTGTTTTGTGGTACAATAGATGTGAAAATTTTCAATTTTTTTCTTCTTCTACATCACCAAAAATTTTTGTTTCTCCACCTCTAGGAAACTAAGTTAAGAGACTATAAATGAATGACCCATAACATATACATACGCATAACAATTAAAAATAAATAATCAAGCTTAATATTGTTTATATTCATCGTATTCACATTGTCTTATGGTATATTACATCTAAAAATATTCAATTTTTTATGCACCATCCCAAAGTTTTTAATTTTGTTATCACTATGTTAAAAACATAATAGACTATAGTAAATGTAAAAAAATTAATTATAATTTATTTTTCTACTCCATCACAAAATTTTAGGTTTTTCTCCACTAAAAAACAATGTTAAAAGACTATAATCCATGACATATTTTTTATATAAAGTAGGTAATAATTAAAAAAATAGTCAAGCAAGAATTTATTGATAATTACCATTTTCACATGGAATTATGGTAAGTTAGATGTAAATATATTCAATATGTTTCTTCTCTGTCACCAAATTTCCTATTTCTTCGTAACTAAGCCACAAATTTGAAAGACTGTAAATTAATGACAAATAAATTAAATCTACATGGGTAATCACTAAAATAAAATATTTAAGCTCAACGTTATTTGTGGTCACCATAATCACATGGTATTGTGATATAATAGATGTGAAAATTTTCAATATTTTTCTTCTTCTCCACCTCCAAAATTTTTGTTTATTCACCTCAATGAAGTTAAGTTAAGAGGCTACAAACGAATGACCCATAACTTATACATATGCAAAACAATTAAAATTAAATAATCAAGCTCAATATTGTTTATATTCCTTGTATTCAAATCGACTTATGGTATATTACATCTAAAAATATTCAATTTTTTTGTTCACCATCCCAAAGTTTTAAGTTTTCTTATCACTAACTTAAAAACATAATAGACCTAAGTAAATGTAAAAAAAATAATTATATTTTACTTTTCAACTGAAACACAAAATTTTGGGTTTTTCCGCACTAAAAAACAAAGTTAAAAGACTATAATCCATGACATATTTTATATACAAAATAGGTAATTATTAAAAAAAAAAGTCAATTTAGAATTTATTGATAATTACCATTTTCACATTGAATTATGGTAAGTTAGATGTAAATATATTCAATATGTTTCTTCTCCAATCCCAAATTTCATGTTTCTTCGTAACTAAGTCACATATTTGAAAGAATGTAAATGAATGACAAATAAATTACATCTACATGGGTAATCACTAAAATAAAATATTTAAGCTCAACGTTATTCGTGGTCACCATAATCACATTGTATTGTGATATCATAGATGTGAAAATTTTCAATATTTTTCTTCTTCTCCACCTCCAAAATTTTTGTTTATTCACCACAATGAAGTTAAGTTAAGAGGCTACAAACGAATGACCCATAACTTATACATATGCATAACAATTAAAATTAAATAATCAAGCTCAATATTGTTTATATTCATTGTATTCAAATCGACTTATGGTATATTACATCTAAAAATATTCAATTTTTTTCTTCACCATCCCAAAGTTTTAAATTTTCTTATCACTAATTTAAAAACATAATAGACCTAAGTATATGTAAAAAAATTAATTATATTTTACTTTTCTACTGAAACACAAAATTTTGGGTTTTTCCGCACTAAAAAACAAAGTTAAAAGACTATATAATCCATGACATATTTTATATACAAAATAGGTAATTATTAAAAAAAATTCAATTTAGAATTTATTGATAATTACCATTTTCACATTGAATTATGGTAAGTTAGATGTAAATATATTCAATATGTTTCTTCTCCAATCCCAAATTTCATGTTTCTTCGTAACTAAGTCACAGATTTGAAAGAATGTAAATGAATGACAAATAAATTACATCTGCATGGATAATCACTTAAATTAAATATTTAAGCTCAATTTTATTTTTGGTCACCATAATTACTTTGTTTTGTGGTACAATAGATGTGAAAATTTTCAATATTTTTCTTCTTCTACTTCACCAAAAAATTTTGTTTCTCCACCTCTAGGAAACTAAGTTAAGAGACTATAAATGAATGACCCATAACATATACATACGCATAACAATTAAAAATAAATAATCAAGCTTAATATTGTTTATATTCATCGTATTCACATTGACTTATGGTATATTACATCTAAAAATATTCAATTTTTTCTTCACCATCCCAAAGTTTTTAATTTTGTTATCACTATGTTAAAAACATAATAGACTATAGTAAATGTAAAAAAATTAATTATAATTTATTTTTCTACTCCATCACAAAATTTTAGGTTTTTCTCCACTAAAAAACAATGTTAAAAGACTATAATCCATGACATATTTTTTATATAAAGTAGGTAATAATTAAAAAAACAGTCAAGCAAGAATTTATTGATAATTACCATTTTCACATGGAATTATGGTAAGTTAGATGTAAATATATTCAATATGTTTCTTCTCTGTCACCAAATTTCCTGTTTCTTCGTAACTAAGCCACAGATTTGAAAGACTGTAAATTAATGACAAATAAATTAAATCTACATGGGTAATCACGAAAATAAAATATTTAAGCTCAACGTTATTTGTGGTCACCATAATCACATTGTATTGTGATATAATAGATGTGAAATTTTTCAATATTTTTCTTCTTCTCCACCTCCAAAATTTTTGTTTATTCACCTCAATGAAGTTAAGTTAAGAAGCTACAAACGAATGACCCATAACTTATACATATGCAAAACAATTAAAATTAAATAATCAAGCTCAATATTGTTTATATTCCCTGTATTCAAATCGACTTATGGTATATTACATCTAAAAATATTCAATTTTTTTCTTCACCATCCCAAAGTTTTAAGTTTTCTTATCACTAAGTTAAAAACATAATAGACCTAAGTAAATGTAAAAAAATTAATTATATTTTACTTTTCAACTGAAACACAAAATTTTGGGTTTTTCCGCACTAAAAAACAAAGTTAAAAGACTATAATCCATGACATATTTTATATACAAAATAGATAATTATTAAAAAAAAAGTCAATTTAGAATTTATTGATAATTACCATTTTCACATTGAATTGTGGTAAGTTAGATGTAAATATATTCAATATGTTTCTTCTCCAATCCCAAATTTCATGTTTCTTCGTAACTAAGTCACATATTTGAAAGAATGTAAATGAATGACAAATAAATTACATCTGCATGGGTAATAACTTAAATTAAATATTTAAGCTCAATTTTATTTGTGGTCACCATAATTACTTTGTTTTGTGTTACAATAGATGTGAAAATTTTCAATATTTTTCTTCTTCTACATCACCAAAAAATTTTGTTTCTTCACCTCTAAGAAACTAAGTTAAGAGCTATAAATGAATGACCCATAACATATACATACGCATAACAATTACAAATAAATAATCAAGCTTAATATTGTTTATATTCATCGTATTCACATTGACTTATGGTATATTACATCTAAAAATATTCAATTTTTTCTTCACCATCCCAAAGTTTTAAATTTTGTTATCACTACGTTAAAAACATAATAGACTATAGTAAATGTAAAAAAATTAATTATAATTTATTTTTCTACTCCATTACAAAATTTTAGATTTTTCTCCACTAAAAAACAATGTTAAAAGACTATAATCCATGACATATTTTTTATATAAAGTAGGTAATAATTAAAAAAACAGTCAAGCTAGAATTTATTGATAATTACCATTTTCACATGGAATTATGGTAAGTTAGATGTAAATATATTCAATATGTTTCTTCTCCATCACCAAATTTCCTGTTTCTTCGTAACTAAGCCACAGATTTGAAAGACTGTAAATTAATGACAAATAAATTACATCTACATGGGTAATCACTAAAATAAAATATTTAAGCTCAACGTTATTTGTGGTCACCATAATCACATTGTATTGTGATATAATAGATGTGAAAATTTTCAATATTTTTCTTCTTCTCCACCTCCAAAATTTTTGTTTAGTCACCTCAATGAAGTTAAGTTAAGAGGCTACAAACGAATGACCCATAACTTATACATATGCAAAACAATTAAAATTAAATAATCAAGCTCAATATTGTTTATATTCCCTGTATTCAAATCGACTTATGGTATATTACATCTAAAAATATTCAATTTTTTTGTTCACCATCCCAAAGTTTTAAGTTTTCTTATCACTAACTTAAAAACATAATAGACCTAAGTAAATGTAAAAAAATTAATTATATTTTACTTTTCAACTGAAACACAAAATTTTGGGTTTTTCCGCACTAAAAAACAAAGTTAAAAGACTATAATCCATGACATATTTTATATACAAAATAGATAATTATTAAAAAAAAAGTCAATTTAGAATTTATTGATAATTACCATTTTCACATTGAATTATGGTAAGTTAGATGTAAATATGTTCAATATGTTTGTTCTCCAATCCCAAATTTCATGTTTTTTCGTAACTAAGTCACATATTTGAAAGAATGTAAATGAATGACAAATAAATTACATCTGCATGGGTAATCACTTAAATTAAATATTTAAGCTCAATTTTATTTGTGGTCACCATAATTACTTTGTTTTGTGGTACAATAGATGTGAAAGATTTCAATATTTTTCTTCTTCTACATCACCAAAAAATTTTGTTTCTTCACCTCTAAAAAACTAAGTTAAGAGACTATAAATGAATGACCCATAACATATACATATGCATAACAATTAAAAATAAATAATCAAGCTTAATATTGTTTATATTCATCGTATTCACATTGACTTATGGTATATTATATCTAAAAATATTCAATTTTTTCTTCACCATCCCAAAGTTTTAAATTTTGTTATCACTACGTTAAAAACATAATAGACTATAGTATATGTAAAAAAATTAATTATAATTTATTTTTCTACTCCATCACAAAATTTTAGGTTTTTCTCCACTAAAAAACAATGTTAAAAGACTATAATCCATGACATATTTTTTATATAAAGTAGGTAATAATTAAAAAAACAGTCAAGCTAGAATTTATTGATAATTACCATTTTCACATGGAATTATGGTAAGTTAGATGTAAATATATTCAATATGTTTCTTCTCCATCACCAAATTTCCTGTTTCTTCGTAACTAAGCCACAGATTTGAAAGACTGTAAATTAATGACAAATAAATTACATCTACATGGGTAATCACTAAAATAAAATATTTAAGCTCAACGTTATTTGTGGTCACCATAATCACATTGTATTGTGATATAATAGATGTGAAAATTTTCAATATTTTTCTTCTTCTCCACCTCCAAAATTTTTGTTTAGTCACCTCAATGAAGTTAAGTTAAGAGGCTACAAACGAATGACCCATAACTTATACATATGCAAAACAATTAAAATTAAATAATCAAGCTCAATATTGTTTATATTCCCTGTATTCAAATCGAATTATGGTATATTACATCTAAAAATATTCAATTTTTTTGTTCACCATCCCAAAGTTTTAAGTTTTCTTATCACTAACTTAAAAACATAATAGACCTAAGTAAATGTAAAAAAATTAATTATATTTTACTTTTCAACTGAAACACAAAATTTTGGGTTTTTCCGCACTAAAAAACAAAGTTAAAAGACTATAATCCATGACATATTTTATATACAAAATAGATCATTATTAAAAAAAAAAGTCAATTTAGAATTTATTGATAATTACCATTTTCACATTGAATTATGGTAAGTTAGATGTAAATATGTTCAATATGTTTGTTCTCCAATCCCAAATTTCATGTTTTTTCGTAACTAAGTCACATATTTGAAAGAATGTAAATGAATGACAAATAAATTACATCTGCATGGGTAATCACTTAAATTAAATATTTAAGCTCAATTTTATTTGTGGTCACCATAATTACTTTGTTTTGTGGTACAATAGATGTGAAAGATTTCAATATTTTTCTTCTTCTACATCACCAAAAAATTTTATTTCTTCACCTCTAAGAAACTAAGTTAAGAGACTATAAATGAATGACCCATAACATATACATATGCATAACAATTAAAAATAAATAATCAAGCTTAATATTGTTTATATTCATCGTATTCACATTGACTTATGGTATATTATATCTAAAAATATTCAATTTTTTCTTCACCATCCCAAAGTTTTAAATTTTGTTATCACTACGTTAAAAACATAATAGACTATAGTATATGTAAAAAAATTAATTATAATTTATTTTTCTACTCCATCACAAAATTTTAGGTTTTTCTCCACTAAAAAACAATGTTAAAAGACTATAATCCATGACATATTTTTTATATAAAGTAGGTAATAATTAAAAAAACAGTCAAGCAAGAATTTATTGATAATTACCATTTTCACATGGAATTATGGTAAGTTAGATGTAAATATATTCAATATGTTTCTTCTCTGTCACCAAATTTCCTGTTTCTTCGTAACTAAGCCACAGATTTGAAAGACTGTAAATTAATGACAAATAAATTAAATCTACATGGGTAATCACGAAAATAAAATATTTAAGCTCAACGTTATTTGTGGTCACCATAATCACATTGTATTGTGATATAATAGATGTGAAATTTTTCAATATTTTTCTTCTTCTCCACCTCCAAAATTTTTGTTTATTCACCTCAATGAAGTTAAGTTAAGAAGCTACAAACGAATGACCCATAACTTATACATATGCAAAACAATTAAAATTAAATAATCAAGCTCAATATTGTTTATATTCCCTGTATTCAAATCGACTTATGGTATATTACATCTAAAAATATTCAATTTTTTTCTTCACCATCCCAAAGTTTTAAGTTTTCTTATCACTAAGTTAAAAACATAATAGACCTAAGTAAATGTAAAAAAATTAATTATATTTTACTTTTCAACTGAAACACAAAATTTTGGGTTTTTCCGCACTAAAAAACAAAGTTAAAAGACTATAATCCATGACATATTTTATATACAAAATAGATAATTATTAAAAAAAAAAGTCAATTTAGAATTTATTGATAATTACCATTTTCACATTGAATTGTGGTAAGTTAGATGTAAATATATTCAATATGTTTCTTCTCCAATCCCAAATTTCATGTTTCTTCGTAACTAAGTCACATATTTGAAAGAATGTAAATGAATGACAAATAAATTACATCTGCATGGGTAATAACTTAAATTAAATATTTAAGCTCAATTTTATTTGTGGTCACCATAATTACTTTGTTTTGTGGTACAATAGATGTGAAAATTTTCAATATTTTTCTTCTTCTACATCACCAAAAAATTTTGTTTCTTCACCTCTAAGAAACTAAGTTAAGAGCTATAAATGAATGACCCATAACATATACATACGCATAACAATTACAAATAAATAATCAAGCTTAATATTGTTTATATTCATCGTATTCACATTGACTTATGGTATATTACATCTAAAAATATTCAATTTTTTCTTCACCATCCCAAAGTTTTAAATTTTGTTATCACTACGTTAAAAACATAATAGACTATAGTAAATGTAAAAAAATTAATTATAATTTATTTTTCTACTCCATTACAAAATTTTAGATTTTTCTCCACTAAAAAACAATGTTAAAAGACTATAATCCATGGCATATTTTTTTATATAAAGTAGGTAATAATTAAAAAAACAGTCAAGCTAGAATTTATTGATAATTACCATTTTCACATGGAATTATGGTAAGTTAGATGTAAATATATTCAATATGTTTCTTCTCCATCACCAAATTTCCTGTTTCTTCGTAACTAAGCCACAGATTTGAAAGACTGTAAATTAATGACAAATAAATTACATCTACATGGGTAATCACTAAAATAAAATATTTAAGCTCAACGTTATTTGTGGTCACCATAATCACATTGTATTGTGATATAATAGATGTGAAAATTTTCAATATTTTTCTTCTTCTCCACCTCCAAAATTTTTGTTTAGTCACCTCAATGAAGTTAAGTTAAGAGGCTACAAACGAATGACCCATAACTTATACATATGCAAAACAATTAAAATTAAATAATCAAGCTCAATATTGTTTATTTTCCCTGTATTCAAATCGACTTATGGTATATTACATCTAAAAATATTCAATTTTTTTGTTCACCATCCCAAAGTTTTAAGTTTTCTTATCACTAAGTTAAAAACATAATAGACCTAAGTAAATGTAAAAAAATTAATTATATTTTACTTTTCAACTGAAACACAAAATTTTGGGTTTTTCCGCACTAAAAAACAAAGTTAAAAGACTATAATCCATGACATATTTTATATACAAAATAGATAATTATTAAAAAAAAAAGTCAATTTAGAATTTATTGATAATTACCATTTTCACATTGAATTATGGTAAGTTAGATGTAAATATGTTCAATATGTTTGTTCTCCAATCCCAAATTTCATGTTTTTTCGTAACTAAGTCACATATTTGAAAGAATGTAAATGAATGACAAATAAATTACATCTGCATGGGTAATAACTTAAATTAAATATTTAAGCTCAATTTTATTTGTGGTCACCATAATTACTTTGTTTTGTGGTACAATAGATGTGAAAATTTTCAATATTTTTCTTCTTCTACATCACCAAAAAATTTTGTTTCTTCACCTCTAAGAAACTAAGTTAAGAGCTATAAATGAATGACCCATAACATATACATACGCATAACAATTACAAATAAATAATCAAGCTTAATATTGTTTATATTCATCGTATTCACATTGACTTATGGTATATTACATCTAAAAATATTCAATTTTTTCTTCACCATCCCAAAGTTTTAAATTTTGTTATCACTACGTTAAAAACATAATAGACTATAGTAAATGTAAAAAAATTAATTATAATTTATTTTTCTACTCCATTACAAAATTTTAGATTTTTCTCCACTAAAAAACAATGTTAAAAGACTATAATCCATGGCATATTTTTTATATAAAGTAGGTAATAATTAAAAAAACAGTCAAGCTAGAATTTATTGATAATTACCATTTTCACATGGAATTATGGTAAGTTAGATGTAAATATATTCAATATGTTTCTTCTCCATCACCAAATTTCCTGTTTCTTCGTAACTAAGCCACAGATTTGAAAGACTGTAAATTAATGACAAATAAATTACATCTACATGGGTAATCACTAAAATAAAATATTTAAGCTCAACGTTATTTGTGGTCACCATAATCACATTGTATTGTGATATAATAGATGTGAAAATTTTCAATATTTTTCTTCTTCTCCACCTCCAAAATTTTTGTTTAGTCACCTCAATGAAGTTAAGTTAAGAGGCTACAAACGAATGACCCATAACTTATACATATGCAAAACAATTAAAATTAAATAATCAAGCTCAATATTGTTTATTTTCCCTGTATTCAAATCGACTTATGGTATATTACATCTAAAAATATTCAATTTTTTTGTTCACCATCCCAAAGTTTTAAGTTTTCTTATCACTAAGTTAAAAACATAATAGACCTAAGTAAATGTAAAAAAATTAATTATATTTTACTTTTCAACTGAAACACAAAATTTTGGGTTTTTCCGCACTAAAAAACAAAGTTAAAAGACTATAATCCATGACATATTTTATATACAAAATAGATAATTATTAAAAAAAAAAGTCAATTTAGAATTTATTGATAATTACCATTTTCACATTGAATTATGGTAAGTTAGATGTAAATATGTTCAATATGTTTGTTCTCCAATCCCAAATTTCATGTTTTTTCGTAACTAAGTCACATATTTGAAAGAATGTAAATGAATGACAAATAAATTACATCTGCATGGGTAATAACTTAAATTAAATATTTAAGCTCAATTTTATTTGTGGTCACCATAATTACTTTGTTTTGTGGTACAATAGATGTGAAAATTTTCAATATTTTTCTTCTTCTACATCACCAAAAAATTTTGTTTCTTCACCTCTAAGAAACTAAGTTAAGAGCTATAAATGAATGACCCATAACATATACATACGCATAACAATTACAAATAAATAATCAAGCTTAATATTGTTTATATTCATCGTATTCACATTGACTTATGGTATATTACATCTAAAAATATTCAATTTTTTCTTCACCATCCCAAAGTTTTAAATTTTGTTATCACTACGTTAAAAACATAATAGACTATAGTAAATGTAAAAAAATTAATTATAATTTATTTTTCTACTCCATTACAAAATTTTAGATTTTTCTCCACTAAAAAACAATGTTAAAAGACTATAATCCATGGCATATTTTTTATATAAAGTAGGTAATAATTAAAAAAACAGTCAAGCTAGAATTTATTGATAATTACCATTTTCACATGGAATTATGGTAAGTTAGATGTAAATATATTCAATATGTTTCTTCTCCATCACCAAATTTCCTGTTTCTTCGTAACTAAGCCACAGATTTGAAAGACTGTAAATTAATGACAAATAAATTACATCTACATGGGTAATCACTAAAATAAAATATTTAAGCTCAACGTTATTTGTGGTCACCATAATCACATTGTATTGTGATATAATAGATGTGAAAATTTTCAATATTTTTCTTCTTCTCCACCTCCAAAATTTTTGTTTAGTCACCTCAATGAAGTTAAGTTAAGAGGCTACAAACGAATGACCCATAACTTATACATATGCAAAACAATTAAAATTAAATAATCAAGCTCAATATTGTTTATTTTCCCTGTATTCAAATCGACTTATGGTATATTACATCTAAAAATATTCAATTTTTTTGTTCACCATCCCAAAGTTTTAAGTTTTCTTATCACTAAGTTAAAAACATAATAGACCTAAGTAAATGTAAAAAAATTAATTATATTTTACTTTTCAACTGAAACACAAAATTTTGGGTTTTTCCGCACTAAAAAACAAAGTTAAAAGACTATAATTCATGACATATTTTATATACAAAATAGATAATTATTAAAAAAAAAAGTCAATTTAGAATTTATTGATAATTACCATTTTCACATTGAATTATGGTAAGTTAGATGTAAATATGTTCAATATGTTTGTTCTCCAATCCCAAATTTCATGTTTTTTCGTAACTAAGTCACATATTTGAAAGAATGTAAATGAATGACAAATAAATTACATCTGCATGGGTAATCACTTAAATTAAATATTTAAGCTCAATTTTATTTGTGGTCACCATAATTACTTTGTTTTGTGGTACAATAGATGTGAAAGATTTCAATATTTTTCTTCTTCTACATCACCAAAAAATTTTGTTTCTTCACCTCTAAAAAACTAAGTTAAGAGACTATAAATGAATGACCCATAACATATACATATGCATAACAATTAAAAATAAATAATCAAGCTTAATATTGTTTATATTCATCGTATTCACATTGACTTATGGTATATTATATCTAAAAATATTCAATTTTTTCTTCACCATCCCAAAGTTTTAAATTTTGTTATCACTACGTTAAAAACATAATAGACTATAGTATATGTAAAAAAATTAATTATAATTTATTTTTCTACTCCATCACAAAATTTTAGGTTTTTCTCCACTAAAAAACAATGTTAAAAGACTATAATCCATGACATATTTTTTATATAAAGTAGGTAATAATTAAAAAAACAGTCAAGCTAGAATTTATTGATAATTACCATTTTCACATGGAATTATGGTAAGTTAGATGTAAATATATTCAATATGTTTCTTCTCCATCACCAAATTTCCTGTTTCTTCGTAACTAAGCCACAGATTTGAAAGACTGTAAATTAATGACAAATAAATTACATCTACATGGGTAATCACTAAAATAAAATATTTAAGCTCAACGTTATTTGTGGTCACCATAATCACATTGTATTGTGATATAATAGATGTGAAAATTTTCAATATTTTTCTTCTTCTCCACCTCCAAAATTTTTGTTTAGTCACCTCAATGAAGTTAAGTTAAGAGGCTACAAACGAATGACCCATAACTTATACATATGCAAAACAATTAAAATTAAATAATCAAGCTCAATATTGTTTATATTCCCTGTATTCAAATCGAATTATGGTATATTACATCTAAAAATATTCAATTTTTTTGTTCACCATCCCAAAGTTTTAAGTTTTCTTATCACTAAGTTAAAAACATAATAGACCTAAGTAAATGTAAAAAAATTAATTATATTTTACTTTTCAACTGAAACACAAAATTTTGGGTTTTTCCGCACTAAAAAACAAAGTTAAAAGACTATAATCCATGACATATTTTATATACAAAATAGATAATTATTAAAAAAAAAGTCAATTTAGAATTTATTGATAATTACCATTTTCACATTGAATTATGGTAAGTTAGATGTAAATATGTTCAATATGTTTGTTCTCCAATCCCAAATTTCATGTTTTTTCGTAACTAAGTCACATATTTGAAAGAATGTAAATGAATGACAAATAAATTACATCTGCATGGGTAATCACTTAAATTAAATATTTAAGCTCAATTTTATTTGTGGTCACCATAATTACTTTGTTTTGTGGTACAATAGATGTGAAAGATTTCAATATTTTTCTTCTTCTACATCACCAAAAAATTTTGTTTCTTCACCTCTAAGAAACTAAGTTAAGAGACTATAAATGAATGACCCATAACATATACATATGCATAACAATTAAAAATAAATAATCAAGCTTAATATTGTTTATATTCATCGTATTCACATTGACTTATGGTATATTACATCTAAAAATATTCAATTTTTTCTTCACCATCCCAAAGTTTTAAATTTTGTTATCACTACGTTAAAAACATAATAGACTATAGTATATGTAAAAAAATTAATTATAATTTATTTTTCTACTCCATCACAAAATTTTAGGTTTTTCTCCACTAAAAAACAATGTTAAAAGACTATAATCCATGACATATTTTTTATATAAAGTAGGTAATAATTAAAAAAACAGTCAAGCTAGAATTTATTGATAATTACCATTTTCACATGGAATTATGGTAAGTTAGATGTAAATATATTCAATATGTTTCTTCTCCATCACCAAATTTCCTGTTTCTTCGTAACTAAGCCACAGATTTGAAAGACTGTAAATTAATGACAAATAAATTACATCTACATGGGTAATCACTAAAATAAAATATTTAAGCTCAACGTTATTTGTGGTCACCATAATCACATTGTATTGTGATATAATAGATGTGAAAATTTTCAATATTTTTCTTCTTCTCCACCTCCAAAATTTTTGTTTAGTCACCTCAATGAAGTTAAGTTAAGAGGCTACAAACGAATGACCCATAACTTATACATATGCAAAACAATTAAAATTAAATAATCAAGCTCAATATTGTTTATATTCCCTGTATTCAAATCGAATTATGGTATATTACATCTAAAAATATTCAATTTTTTTGTTCACCATCCCAAAGTTTTAAGTTTTCTTATCACTAAGTTAAAAACATAATAGACCTAAGTAAATGTAAAAAAATTAATTATATTTTA
The DNA here is from genome assembly GCA_963859935.3 of Lathyrus sativus. NCBI lineage: Eukaryota > Viridiplantae > Streptophyta > Magnoliopsida > Fabales > Fabaceae > Lathyrus > Lathyrus sativus. The sequence continues at coordinate 11,424,900 of OZ012741.1, forward strand.
CTTTTCAACTGAAACACAAAATTTTGGGTTTTTCCGCACTAAAAAACAAAGTTAAAAGACTATAATCCATGACATATTTTATATACAAAATAGATAATTATTAAAAAAAAAAGTCAATTTAGAATTTATTGATAATTACCATTTTCACATTGAATTATGGTAAGTTAGATGTAAATATGTTCAATATGTTTGTTCTCCAATCCCAAATTTCATGTTTTTTCGTAACTAAGTCACATATTTGAAAGAATGTAAATGAATGACAAATAAATTACATCTGCATGGGTAATCACTTAAATTAAATATTTAAGCTCAATTTTATTTGTGGTCACCATAATTACTTTGTTTTGTGGTACAATAGATGTGAAAGATTTCAATATTTTTCTTCTTCTACATCACCAAAAAATTTTGTTTCTTCACCTCTAAGAAACTAAGTTAAGAGACTATAAATGAATGACCCATAACATATACATATGCATAACAATTAAAAATAAATAATCAAGCTTAATATTGTTTATATTCATCGTATTCACATTGACTTATGGTATATTACATCTAAAAATATTCAATTTTTTCTTCACCATCCCAAAGTTTTAAATTTTGTTATCACTACGTTAAAAACATAATAGACTATAGTATATGTAAAAAAATTAATTATAATTTATTTTTCTACTCCATCACAAAATTTTAGGTTTTTCTCCACTAAAAAACAATGTTAAAAGACTATAATCCATGACATATTTTTTATATAAAGTAGGTAATAATTAAAAAAACAGTAAAGCTAGAATTTATTGATAATTACCATTTTCACATGGAATTATGGTAAGTTAGATGTAAATATATACAATATGTTTCTTCTCCATCACCAAATTTCCTGTTTCTTCGTAACTAAGCCACAGATTTGAAAGACTGTAAATTAATGACAAATAAATTAAATCTACATGGGTAATCACTAAAATAAAATATTTAAGCTCAACGTTATTTGTGGTCACCATAATCACATTGTATTGTGATATAATAGATGTGAAAAGTTTCAATATTTTTCTTCTTCTCCACCTCCAAAATTTTTGTTTATTCACCTCAATGAAGTTAAGTTAAGAGGCTACAAACGAATGACCCATAACTTATACATATGCAAAACAATTAAAATTAAATAATCAAGCTTAATATTGTTTATATTCCCTGTATTCAAATCGACTTATGGTATATTACATCTAAAAATATTCGATTTTTTTGTTCACCATCCAAAAGTTTTAAGTTTTCTTATCACTAAGTTAAAAACATAATAGACCTAAGTAAATGTAAAAAAATTAATTATATTTTACTTTTCAACTGAAACACAAAATTTTGGGTTTTTCTGCACTAAAAAACAAAGTTAAAAGACTATAATCCATGACATATTTTATATACAAAATAGGTAATTATTAAAAAAAAAAGTCAATTTAGAATTTATTGATAATTACCATTTTCACATTGAATTATGGTAAGTTAGATGTAAATATATTCAATATGTTTCTTCTCCAATCCCAAATTTCATGTTTCTTCGTAACTAAGACACAGATTTGAAAGAATGTAAATGAATGACAAATAAATTACATCTGCATGGGTAATCACTTAAATTAAATATTTAAGCTCAATTTTATTTGTGGTCACCATAATTACTTTGTTTTGTGGTACAATAGATGTGAAAGATTTCAATATTTTTCTTCTTCTACATCACCAAAAAGTTTTGTTTCTTCACCTCTAAGAAACTAAGTTAAGAGACTATAAATGAATGACCCATAACATATACATATGCCTAACAATTAAAAATAAATAATCAAGCTTAATATTGTTTATATTCATCATATTCACATTGACTTATGGTATATTACATCTAAAAATATTCAATTTTTTCTTCACCATCCCAAAGTTTTAAATTTTGTTATCACTATGTTAAAAACATAATAGACTATAGTATATGTAAAAAAATTTATTATAATTTATTTTTCAACTCCATCACAAAATTTTAGGTTTTTCTCAACTAAAAAACAATGTTAAAAGACTATAATCCATGACATATTTTTTATATAAAGTAGGTAATAATTAAAAAAACAGTCAAGCTAGAATTTATTGATAATTACCATTTTCACATGGAATTATGGTAAGTTAGATGTAAATATATACAATATGTTTCTTCTCCATCACCAAATTTCCTGTTTCTTCGTAACTAAGCCACAGATTTGAAAGACTGTAAATTAATGACAAATAAATTACATCTACATGGGTAATCACTAAAATAAAATATTTAAGCTCAACGTTATTTGTGGTCACCATAATCACATTGTATTGTGATATAATAGATGTGAAAATTTTCAATATTTTTCTTCTTCTCCACCTCCAAAATTTTTGTTTATTCACCTCAATGAAGTTAAGTTAAGAGGCTACAAACGAATGACCCATAACTTATACATATGCAAAACAATTAAAATTAAATAATCAAGCTCAATATTGTTTATATTCCCTGTATCCAAATCGACTTAGGGTATATTACATCTAAAAATATTCAATTTTTTTCTTCACCATCCCAAATTTTTAAGTTTTCTTATCACTAAGTTAAAAACATAATAGACCTAAGTAAATGTAAAAAAAATTAATTATATTTTACTTTTCAACTGAAACACAAAATTTTGGGTTTTTTCGCACTAAAAAACAAATTTAAAAGACTATAATCCATGACATATTTTATATACAAAATAGGTAATTATTAAAAAATAAGTCAATTTAGAATTTATTGATAATTACCATTTTCACATTGAATTATGGTAAGTTAGATGTAAATATATTCAATATGTTTCTTCTCCAATCCCAAATTTCATGTTTCTTCGTAACTAAGTCACAGATTTAAAAGAATGTAAATGAATGACAAATAAATTACATCTGCATGGGTAATCACTTAAATGAAATATTTAATCTCAATGTTATTTGTGGTCACCATAATTACTTTGTTTTGTGGTACAATAGATGTGAAAATTTTCAATATTTTTCTTCTTCTACATCACCAAAAATTTTTGTTTCTTCACCTCTAAGAAACTAAGTTAAAAGACTATAAATGAATGACCCATAACATATACATATGCATAACAATTAAAAATAAATAATCAAGCTTAATATTGTTTATATTCATCGTATTCACATTGACTTATGGTATATTACATCTAAAAATATTCAATTTTTTCTTCACCATCCCAAAGTTTTAAATTTTGTTATCACTAAGTTAAAAACATAATAGACTATAGTATATGTAAAAAAATTAATTATAATTTATTTTTCTACTCCATCACAAAATTTTAGGTTTTTCTCCACTAAAAAACAATGTTAAAAGACTATAATCCATGACATATTTTTTATATAAAGTAGGTAATAATTAAAAAAACAGTCAAGCTAGAATTTATTGATAATTACCATTTTCACATGAAATTATGGTAAGTTAGATGTTAATATATACAATATGTTTCTTCTCCATCACCAAATTTGTTGTTTCTTCGTAACTAAGCCACAGATTTGAAAGACTGTAAATTAATGACAAATAAATTACATCTACATGGGTAATCACTAAAATAAAATATTTAAGCTCAACGTTATTTGTGGTCACCATAATCACATTGTATTGTGATATAATAGATGTGAAAATTTTCAATATTTTTCTTCTTCTCCACCTCCAAAATTTTTGTTTATTCACCTCAATGAAGTTAAGTTAAGAGGCTACAAACGAATAACCCATAACTTATACAGATGCAAAACAATTAAAATTAAATAATCAAGCTCAATATTGTTTATATTCCCTGTATTCAAATCGACTTATGGTATATTACATCTAAAATTATTCAATTTTTTTCTTCACCATCCCAAAGTTTTAAGTTTTCTTATCACTAAGTTAAAAACATAATAGACCTAAGTAAATGTAAAAAAATTAATTATATTTTACTTTTCTACTGAAACACAAAATTTGGGGTTTTTCCGCACTAAAAAACAAAGTTAAAAGACTATAATCCATGACATATTTTATATACAAAATAGGTAATTATTAAAAAAAAATAGTCAATTTAGAATTTATTGATAATTACCATTTTCACATTGAATTATGGTAAGTTAGATGTAAATATATTCAATATGTTTCTTCTCCAATCCCAAATTTCATGTTTCTTCGTAACTAAGTCACAGATTTGAAAGAATGTAAATGAATGACAAATAAATTACATATGCATGGGTAATCACTTAAATTAAATATTTAAGCTCAATGTTATTTGTGGTCACCATAATTACTTTGTTTTGTTGTACAATAGATGTGAAAATTTTCAATATTTTTCTTCTTCTACATCACCAAAAAATTTTGTTTCTTCACCTCTAAGAAACTAAGTTAAGAGACTATAAATGAATGACCCATAACATATACATATGCATAACAATTAAAAATAAATAATCAAGCTTAATATTGTTTATATTCATCGTATTCACATTGACTTATGGTATATTACATCTAAAAATATTCAATTTTTTCTTCACCATCCCAAAGTTTTAAATTTTGTTATCACTACGTTAAAAACATAATAGACTATAGTATATGTAAAAAAAATTAATTATAATTTATTTTTCTACTCCATCACAAAATTTTAGGTTTTTCTCCACTAAAAAACAATGTTAAAAGACTATAATCCATGACATATTTTTTATATAAAGTAGGTAATAATTAAAAAAACAGTCAAGCTAGAATTTATTGATAATTACCAATTTCACATGGAATTATGGTAAGTTAGATGTTAATATATACAATATGTTTCTTCTCCATCACCAAATTTGTTGTTTCTTCGTAACTAAGCCACAGATTTGAAAGACTGTAAGTTAATGACAAATAAATTACATCTACATGGGTAATCACTAAAATAAAATATTTAAGCTCAACGTTATTTGTGGTCACCATAATCACATTGTATTGTGATATAATAGATGTGAAAATTTTCAATATTTTTCTTCTTCTCCACCTCCAAAATTTTTGTTTATTCACCTCAATGAAGTTAAGTTAAGTGGCTACAAACGAATAACCCATAACTTATACAGATGCAAAACAATTAAAATTAAATAATCAAGCTCAATATTGTTTATATTCCCTGTATTCAAATCGACTTATGGTATATTACATCTAAAATTATTCAATTTTTTTCTTCACCATCCCAAAGTTTTAAGTTTTCTTATCACTAAGTTAAAAACATAATAGACCTAAGTAAATGTAAAAAAATTAATTATATTTTACTTTTCTACTGAAACACAAAATTTTTGGTTTTTCCGCACTAAAAAACAAAGTTAAAAGACTATAATCCATGACATATTTTATATACAAAATAGGTAATTATTAAAAAAAAATAGTCAATTTAGAATTTATTGATAATTACCATTTTCACATTGAATTATGGTAAGTTAGATGTAAATATATTCAATATGTTTCTTCTCCAATCCCAAATTTCATGTTTCTTCGTAACTAAGTCACAGATTTGAAAGAATGTAAATGAATGACAAATAAATTACATCTGCATGGGTAATCACTTAAATTAAATATTTAAGCTCAATGTTATTTGTGGTCACCATAATTACTTTGTTTTGTTGTACAATAGATGTGAAAATTTTCAATATTTTTCTTCTTCTACATCACCAAAAAATTTTGTTTCTTCACCTCTAAGAAACTAAGTTAAGAGACTATAAATGAATGACCCATAACATATACATATGCATAACAATTAAAAATAAATAATCAAGCTTAATATTGTTTATATTCATCGTATTCACATTGACTTATGGTATATTACATCTAAAAATATTCAATTTTTTCTTCACCATCCCAAAGTTTTAAATTTTGTTATCACTACGTTAAAAACATAATAGACTATAGTATATGTAAAAAAATTAATTATAATTTATTTTTCTACTCCATCACAAAATTTTAGGTTTTTCTCCACTAAAAAACAATGTTAAAAGACTATAATCCATGACATATTTTTTATATAAAGTAGGTAATAATTAAAAAAACAGTAAAGCTAGAATTTATTGATAATTACCATTTTCACATGGAATTATGGTAAGTTAGATGTAAATATATACAATATGTTTCTTCTCCATCACCAAATTTCCTGTTTCTTCGTAACTAAGCCACAGATTTGAAAGACTGTAAATTAATGACAAATAAATTAAATCTACATGGGTAATCACTAAAATAAAATATTTAAGCTCAACGTTATTTGTGGTCACCATAATCACATTGTATTGTGATATAATAGATGTGAAAAGTTTCAATATTTTTCTTCTTCTCCACCTCCAAAATTTTTGTTTATTCACCTCAATGAAGTTAAGTTAAGAGGCTACAAACGAATGACCCATAACTTATACATATGCAAAACAATTAAAATTAAATAATCAAGCTTAATATTGTTTATATTCCCTGTATTCAAATCGACTTATGGTATATTACATCTAAAAATATTCGATTTTTTTGTTCACCATCCAAAAGTTTTAAGTTTTCTTATCACTAAGTTAAAAACATAATAGACCTAAGTAAATGAAAAAAAATTAATTATATTTTACTTTTCAACTGAAACACAAAATTTTGGGTTTTTCCGCACTAAAAAACAAAGTTAAAAGACTATAATCCATGACATATTTTATATACAAAATAGGTAATTATTAAAAAAAAAAGTCAATTTAGAATTTATTGATAATTACCATTTTCACATTGAATAATGGTAAGTTAGATGTAAATATATTCAATATGTTTCTTCTCCAATCCCAAATTTCATGTTTCTTCGTAACTAAGTCACAGATTTGAAAGAATGTAAATGAATGACAAATAAATTACATTTGCATGGGTAATCACTTAAATTAAATATTTAAGCTCAATGTTATTTGTGGTCACCATAATTACTTTGTTTTGTGGTACAATAGATGTGAAAATTTTCAATATTTTTCTTCTTCTACATCACCAAAAAATTTTGTTTCTTCACCTCTAAGAAACTAAGTTAAGAGCTATAAATGAATGACCCATAACATATACATACGCATAACAATTAAAAATAAATAATCAAGCTTAATATTGTTTATATTCATCGGATTCACATTGACTTATGGTATATTACATCTAAAAATATTCAATTTTTTCTTCACCTTCCCAAAGTTTTAAATTTTGTTATCACTACGTTAAAAACATAATAGACTATAATAAATGTAAAAAAATTAATTATAATTTATTTTTTTTCTCCAACACAAAATTTTAGGTTTTTCTCCACTAAAAAACAAATTTTAAAGACTATAATCCATGACATATTTTTTATATAAAGTAGGTAATAATTAAAAAAAAAACAGTCAAGCTAGAATTTATTGATAATTACGATTTTCACATGGAATTATGGTAAGTTAGATGTAAATATATTTAATATGTTTCTTCTCCATCACCAAATTTCATATTTCTTCGTATCTAAGCCACAGATTTGAAAGACTGTAAATTAATGACAAATAAATTACATCTACATGGGTAATCACTAAAATAAAATATTTAAGCTCAACGTTATTTGTGGTCACCATAATCACATTGTATTGTGGTATAATAGATGTGAAAATTTTCAATATTTTTCTTCTTCTCCGCCTCCAAAATTTTTGTTTATTCACCTCAATGAAGTTAAGTTAAGAGGCTACAAACGAATGACCCATAACTTATACATATGCAAAACAATTAAAATTAAATAATCAAGCTCAATATTGTTTATATTCCCTGTATTCAAATCGACTTATGGTATATTACATCTAAAATTATTCAATTTTTTTCTTCACCATCCCAAAGTTTTAAGTTTTCTTATCACTAAGTTAAAAACATAATTGACCTAAGTAAATGTAAAAAAATTAATTATATTTTACTTTTCTACTGAAACACAAAATTTTGGGTTTTTTCGCACTAAAAAACAAAGTTAAAAGACTATAATCCATGACATATTTTATATTCAAAATAGGTAATTATTAAAAAAAATAGTCAATTTAGAATTTATTGATAATTACCATTTTCACATTGAATTATGGTAAGTTAGATGTAAATATATTCAATATGTTTCTTCTCCAATCCCAAATTTCATGTTTCTTCGTAACTAAGTCACAGATTTGAAAGAATGTAAATGAATGACAAATAAATTACATCTGCATGGGTAATCACTTAAATTAAATATTTAAGCTCAATGTTTTTTGTGGTCACGATAATTACTTTGTTTTGTGGTACAATAGATGTGAAAATTTTTATATTTTTCTTCTTCTACATCACCAAAAAATTTTGTTTCTTCACCTCTAAGAAACTAAGTTAAGAGACTATAAATGAATGGCCCATAACATATACATACGCATAACAATTAAAAATAAATAATCAAGCTTAATAATTTTTATACTCATCATATTCACATTGACTTATGGTATATTACATCTAAAAATATTCAATTTTTTTTTCACCATCCTAAAGTTTTAAATTTTTTTATCACTACGTTAAAAACATAATAGACTATAGTAAATGTAAAAAAATTAATTATAATTTATTTTTCTACTCCATCACAAAAGTTTAGGTTTTTCTCCACTAAAAAACAAAGTTAAAAGACTATAATCCATGACATATTTTTTATATAAAGTAGGAAATAATTTAAAAAAACAGTCAAGCTAGAATTTATTGATAATTACCATTTTCACATGGAATTATAGAAAGTTAGATGTAAATATATTCAATATGTTTCCTCTCCATCACCAAATTTCCTGTTTCTTCCTAATTAAGCCACATATTTGAAAGACTGTAAATTAATGACAAATAAATTACATCTACATGGGTAATCACTAAAATAAAATATTTAAGCTCAACGTTATTTGTGGTCACCATAATCACATTGTATTGTGATATAATAGATGTGAAAATTTTCAATATTTTTCTTCTTCTCCACTTCCAAAATTTTTGTTTATTCACCTCAATGAAGTTAAGTTAAGAGGCTACAAACGAATGACCCATAACTTATACATACGCATAACAATTAAAATTAAATAATCAAGCTCAATATTGTTTATATTCATTGTATTCAAATCGACTTATGGTATATTACATCTAAAAATATTCAATTTTTTTCTCCACCATCTCAAAGTTTTAAATTTTCTTATCACTAAGTTAAAAACATAATAGACCTAAGTAAATGTAAAAAAAATAATTATATTTTACTTTTCTACTGAAACACAAAATTTTGGGTTTTTCCGCACTAAAAAACAAAGTTAAAAGACTATAATCCATGATATATTTTATATACAAAATAGGTAATTATTAAAAAAAAATAGTCAATTTAGAATTTATTGATAATTACCATTTTCACATTGAATTATGGTAAGTTAGATGTAAATATATTCAATATGTTTCTTCTCCAATCCCAAATTTCATGTTTCTTCGTAACTAAGTCACAGATTTGAAAGAATGTAAATGAATGTCAAATAATCTACATCTGCATGGGTAATCACTTAAATTAAATATTTAAGCTCAATGTTATTTTTGGTCACCATAATTACTTTGTTTTGTGGTACGATTAAGCTTCCCCGAAGAGATTGCCACTCATTGCTGAATACGATTAAGCTTCCCCGAAGAGATTGCCACTTATTGCTGAATATGATTAAGCTTCCCCGAAGAGATTGCCACTCATCGCTGAATACGATTAAGCTTCCCCGAAGAGATTGCCACTCATCATTGATAAAGGTTAAGCTTCTCCCAAGAGATTGCCACTTACCATTGAAGACGATTAAACTTCTCCGAAGAGACTGCCATTTATCGTTGATGAAGGTTAAGCTTCTCCACAGAGATTGCCACTTACCATTGAAGACGATTAAACTTCTCCGAAGAGACTGTCATTTATCGTTGATGAAGGTTAAGCTTCTCCCAAGAGATTTCCACTTACCTCTTAAGATGAATAAGCTTCTCTACAAAGACTGCCACTTATCGTTGAATATGAATAAGCTTCTCTACAGAGACTGCCACTTATTGTTGAATATGAATAAGCTTCTCTACAGAGACTGCCACTTATCGTTGAATATGAATAAGCTTCTCTATAGAGACTGCCACTTATTGTTGAATATGAATAAGCTTCTCTACAGAGACTGCCACTTATTGTTGAATATGAATAAGCTTCTCTACAGAGACTGCCACTTATTGTTGAATATGAATAAGCTTCTCTACAGAGACTGCCACTTACTGTTGTTTATGAATAAGCTTCTCTACAGAGACTGCCACTTATCGTTGAATGTGAATAAGCTTCTCTACAGAGACTGCCACTTACTGTTGTTTATGAATAAGCTTCTCTATAGAGACTGCCACTTATCGTTGAATGTGAATAAGCTTCTCTACAGAGACTGACACTTACTGTTGTTTATGAATAAGCTTCTCTACAGAGACTGCCACTTACTGTTGTTTATGAATAAGCTTCTCTACAGAGACTGCCACTTATCGTTGTGTAAATTTTCTTCTTGATAGATAGTGCAAAATAAATGCACGTCCAGGTAGGTTTTAGCGACCGATAGGAACCAAAGTTCAATCTAGAATAGAACTAGAAAGAAACTGTTAACAAGACTTCAACCATTGAAAAATGAATTCTAATGCTGACTCACCTTATCCAATCATGGAAAAAGATAACTGAAGCAACCATCATCCACGAGGATTAACCTCTGTGGGGAATTGAGAAATAATGGACATTTTATGCCTAAGGGCTGACAACTCTATTAGAGAGAGACAACAAACCCCATCACTGAGGAGGGAACCAAAGTGAAACAGTAACAACCAGAGATAGCAAAAATGCACAAATGTTATGCATATGTTTATGCCATGATTATGTTTATGCTGACGAAACAGACAAAACAAAACTGGAGATGAAATAAACATCTCGACTCGGAGACCCGACCATCTTTACCAAGTTGGACATCAACAGGGATGATCATGAAGAACAGTTCCACTTCAAGGTTACCACCTTCTTTAGGAGAGAGTAATCTTCTTAGGCCAAAACATCATGACTTCACTTGGATTGCCATCATGAGCTTGAATTCTTTGCTGAAGGAAAATCACGCCGAGAGATTCCTAGATCCACTGTAGTAACAACTTAACTGGAGAGCTTTGAAAAAGGTACCATGAGAACAAAACATTTATGCCCCATTATGATAAGAATCCTCTTCAAGTGAGCAACGGCTCTTGCGACGAATAGTCTTCAAACCTTTTCTGCCCCAAGTTATGTACTGCGAGAAGAAGTCACAAAGATGCTTTTACAAAAGAACTGGCATAACGATGCTTCAACGTCTTCAAACTCTTATAGAGAGATTTACAAATCTCGACGTGATTGCCCCAGTTTAACGGTGTTTGTATAACAAAGTCTTCAGACTGTGGAAGTAACGACTTGGGAACAAACTTTCCCTTGCTAGCTGGTAACTGTAACAGAGTTGCCCTAGACTAAACTGTTCATTTAAGAGATTCAACTGATCTTGACATGGTTGGCCCTGATTAGCTTTATGACAAATGATTAACAAATCCTTCAAATCATGTCAAATTCCCTAGCTGACAGCGTTTGTTGGGATTCCTTTGACATTGGATCGTCTTGCACACAATGTTGTTCATTAAAAATTGGCAATTTTCAATGTAAAATTTATGCAATCTTTTGAAAACATATTTGATGAAACACACACGGCGGAGTGATCAAGTAGTCAAAGTGAAAGTGATCCAATCTTTTTACAAATGATGGATAAAGTGATGAACACACACAATTAACAAAGATCATTAGGAGTCAGGTTATCCAACTTTGCTGTAATATGCTTTCAAAACAACCTTACCTCAATAAGGTCTTTTAAGGGTTGTAACGTGGCTTGGTTCACGGTTCATGAAACAAAGGATAAAGGCTCAAAGTTATTTGGTCCCACCCACTCTTCATGATGAACTCCAATCCTACGCTCAATTAACTCAAACTATACATTCAGGTTCTTACAGGTTCAAGAATTGAACAGATGATAGTTGGTGATATTTTATAAACCTAGGGTAGTCACAACTCCCTTACAGCATTTGATAGCTTTTTCTATTTGAGGATTTTTAAGAGTGAGGACTCTTACAAAGTTCCTCTCTTTGTTATCTCTGACTTTTGTCTGAACTTCTTTGTTCGTATATGCAGTCTTCGGGATGCCCCATTTTTGCCTAAGTCTCCTTCATAAGTTTTGACTTAGCAGGCTTTTTGATTTTTTCTTCTTCTCTCTTTTTTTTTAGAAAGGAGGTGACTACCTTGATTAACGGCTTACGGTGAACCATCATCGTCTTTTATGCTGAAAAGCATCTTCAACACTTGCTTGTTGTGTGCGAAGAAAAAACCTGAGTGCACCACTTTTATATGAAAAGTGTCATGTATACACATATCTCCAAATTAACTGAGAACTACCCGCCCCAGGTTTGAGATTTAAGGTTTTTATTTTTGTAAAGAAAGAAAACTCCTACTTCTATGGCTCGAAGGGGTTAACGAGGGATTATCTTCCTTATTTCTCCGGTGTTTAGGGATTGAAACAATGCCTTACATCATCGGCAAAGTTAAATTGAAATCATATCAACAATAATTATGGATATAGTTTTCATCATCCTCCCCAATCTTTGTTTTAAACAACAGTTTAGTAAACAAAAGAATTTTTCTTGCATTTTTGGTATTTCATAACAATGAAAAAGAAAGAGTGAAACGAATGGACTTAATCAAAAGATGCACAAACATTTCATTAAATATTGCCAAATTCAACTAAACAATAGTTTACAAGCAACACAAATGCAAAGAAAACACAACAAAATGCTGAAACAGTCTACAACTGCCAGTCTTAGGGAATTAAGATTGTTTATCAAAACAAATTTCAAATTTCAGGCCCATGCAGGGAAACACCTCCAACCACCACTTGCTCCTTGTGATATAGAATTATGAGGGGTCTCACGGGTCCTTTGCCTTTGGATTTAGGAATCGCAGCACTGTCATTTGATTTAACCTCCTGAGGTTTCAGCAACTCTTGCAGTCTTAGTTTAAAACCTTCACACTCTTCAACTAGGTGCCCTGTTGTCCCAGTATGATATCCACATTCTACTTCTGGGTGGTCTTCCTCGAGGATCAAGTGTTTGTCAATGATCAGCTCTTTTACAAGATAACTCAATGTTATACATGCATCCAAGTTGTGTCCTTCGGCTCCTTTGTGAAATTCACAAGTCAAGTTCGCATTATGCCATGGTCCTGGCACAGGATTGGCGAATCGTGGAGTCACTAGTGAGTTCTGAATCAGTAGCGGGTAAAGTTTGCTTAATGGTATTGGAGTTGGTCTACCGTAAGTCTTATTTTTCCTAACATGATCCTTCTTGTTCAATCTCCGGTTGTGAGAAGCTTGAGGAGGAACAAACACCGACTGGTGAGAGACTTCAGCTGAACGCCCCAGTGCCCCAGTATGATAGTCCCATTTAGCGTTGGTACCACCGTTCAGAGGGTAAGGAGGAATTACTGGTTTTAGCTCCTTCGGTATTATCGATTCGCCTTGGATCAAATCTGGCAATATCTGACCGTATGGCATGGGAAACGAACTCTCTGGTTTCCTTGGTCTTTGTTGAGCATGCTGACGCGATTGACGGTTATCTGGTGGTTGATACCGAGAATGTCCTTGAGTTGGAGGAATCATCAGAGATGATGCATCCCTGGTTTCTCTGGACGCCATATGGTCGTAGTGACCCTCTTTTTTCATCATGTTCTGCAATGTCTCTAGAACCCAATTCATCTGACACTTGAAAATGCTGATGTCCTCTTTCAGCATTTCCTGGGCTTTCAAAAGTCCCTTCATTGTTTCCATTTGTCTCGGATAAGGTATCCCCTCTGATCAAAAGCGACGCAAGGCTGAGAAATGCAAATGCATAATGCATAATGCAATGCAAAAGCAAACTAGTTTTACAAAACTCAGAAGATCGACCCTCATTTCATCAATCGTTGGAAAAGTTGCAACTTTTTTTTTAAAATACCAGAGATCAACTGAGTTTTACAAAACCAGTTGCGACATGGTATACTTATGATGATATGATGAGATGATGCACACACAATACGAAGGCAAATATTTACAAATACAATGCACATGCACACACAAAGACTTCCTAGGCTCAAGATCAAAGCATGGAGTCAAAGGTCTAACCATCCCCAAGAGGTGTGTATTATGGGTTAAATCGTACCTGCCGAACGGGTTCTAACATGGTTCCCAAAGTCATCAACCCATATTTCGGATATTAACAATTTCCCAAATTACTCGGTGATTGATAATATTCTCAAGAGAGTCTCGTCCAAGTGTAGTATCGCGTATCAACTACTTCGGGATTACTCCCTTATAGTCATCGCACTACGTCCTAATAAGGCCAAAGTGGGGTGAAAATGTAATCTAAAGGTCCACAGTGTCAACGACTCCTTTGTTGAGAGTAGTAATGTTTTCATGAATACTCATTCAACATCACTAACTCTCAAAAGGGCCTACACTGAGCGGTGGTTTCTCAAGTTAGCTTGGTCGGGAATCAACTCCCTATAAGCCTTCTCGAATATACCACCATCCTAGCATAAGTGCACTCACGTCCGAGTATAGGACTGTCTCACCACTCAAAAGTTCCCAATACCCAACACATAAACAAATATATTGACAAATATACATGTTAAGCAAATATTCACAAATATAGCACATAAACAAACAAATTAGGCTAAACCCTCAATTTTAAGTCTCCCCAGTGAAGTCGCCATTTCTGTTGCGGTGAAAATCGGATATCAAGCTATTGAATTAACTTGAATCTAAATTCTTTTACAACCGGACTTTAATTTATCCAAAGGAAAGGTCTAAAGAAAGAAAGAACCTTTTGCGTGATGTTACAACAATGCTAAGAGATTCGGGGATCGGGGGTTGGTTATGCATAGGGTAGGTATTTCACATCCTAAACATCCGTAGTACTCTACGGGAACCTTTTGTTTGTTTGTATGCTAAGTTCGTTAAATATTTGCTATGGTTTGGGTATTGGGTAAAAGGTGAAGGTTATGATAGATGAAGACCTAATATTGTTTCTAAGTTTGCTCGCAAGGATATCGCATCCTCTGCCTACGTATCCTAACTAGGATAGAATCAGAGCAATCGTAGTTCTCCTCACTAGGGTTGAAGAACACTTGATTATGATCAAGGTTCAAAGGGGAACAAACATAACAATGTTTGTGTAGAGTTTAACAAAACTCTCTAGATCCATGTTGAAATCTCAAGGGTAATAAGTAATCATATCCATGATCCTTACATAGAGTTAACAACTCTATCCTAGGGTTCTAGTTGGTAAACACTCCTAGTGAGGGGGAAGGTTGCTCGTCAAGATATCGCATCTTGTGCCTACGTATTCTCATTATTCAATGAGAAATCAGAGTGGTCGTAGTTCGGGCTCGAACTAAGGATCAATTGGTTCTTTCCAGACCAAAAGAGGGGAAGGTTCTATCCAGACCTATGAGTTTATATCCTATTGGTTCTATCCAGACCAAAAAGGGGGGTTAAGGCTCTTTCGAGGCCTATGAGGGTATTGAGCTATCTATGACCCAAGGGTCAATAGAGAGACTTTCCTTTGGAAGGGAGGAGATGAGGCAACTTGGATGAGAACTAAAAAAGTTCCATCACTTGGGGAAGAAATACTTAACAAAGTAATCAAGGATTATGGTTACAACCAAACAAGCATGCATATTACAATAAGCAAGGATTTAAATCAAGATAAATGGTTACAACCAAGAATGAATGTGTCTTAACAAAGATGAAGGTAACAACCCATGAAATATCTTAACCAAGATGAAGGCATATCTTAACAAAGATGAAGGTAACAACCCATATGTATCGATGACAATCAAATACAAGCAAATCAGTTTAACCTCATAATTTAGGAGGAAGAATGGTTACAACCAGGTATGGTAAACATATTACAATAAGCATGATGAATTTCAAAAGAAGAGTTCAGCCTCTCAACATAAACATGACATAGTTGTGGAACTGCAAATTGACAAAATTATTTTCATGCAGTTTTAAAGGTAACTTCCACTGGTGGAAGTTCAGTGCAAAACGTGACAAAAGTATTTTCGTGCAGTTTTAAAGGTAACTTCCACTGGTGGAAGTTCAGTGCAAAACGTGACAAAATTATTTTCGTGCAGTTTTAAAGGTAACTTCCACTGGTGGAAGTTCAGTGCAAAACGTGACAAAATTATTTTCGTGCAGTTTTAAAGGTAACTTCCACTGGTGGAAGTTCAGTGCAAAACGTGACAAAATTATTTTCGTGCAGTTTTAAAGGTAACTTCCACTGGTGGAAGTTCAGTGCAAAACGTGACAAAACAACATTTGAACCAAAAGACTGCACACAGGCTATATTTATCATATCAGAGGTGTAAAACACTTAGGGCTCAGGCACAACTCAGTATAACAAGAGTTGGTTTATGAATTACAAGTATGGTATGAAAATGCAATTAATAAGTGAGAAGGCCAACTAGTCATGCTGTGGTCTAGGACAAAGCTCAAACATGATTCATATATCATACATAGCATGTTCACATATCCAAACCAACTGATTATGAGATTCAATCCTAACTGCTATGTGAGAATGGGATGAAAATCCAGTTTTTGCAAGTGAGAGGGTGAGTTTGTGAAACAGGTCCAATCGGAGTGAAGAAAGCATACATACATGCTCCAAGCAACATATAAGATGTGTCTAAACCATAAGAAGCTTAAGAACAAATGAATTTTTAAAAAAACATGACAGCTACCAATCTAGTGAGTGAGGTGCATTTTTGAATCTATGTGTTGAAACAAATGTGATTACCATCAAACAAAGGCTTGTACATGTCAAAAAAATGATTTTGAATGAATTCTAACAAGAGATTCATCCCAAATATCAATGGAGCAAAAACTGGTATGTGAGGCAAAAGTAGACATGAGTTGCATACACCAAGGCAAACAAGACAGAGTGAGTCTAGGACCAACATAGGTCTTCTCATGCTTAGAGCACCAAACTCATGATGAGCTTTAAAGGAAAAAAGTCTACTGTTGTTATGAACAAACAAACTGTCAAGCTGCAATATTAAAAAAAAGAAGTTTAAGAACCTGCTGCAAAAACCAAGGCCAATAATCATAATGGCTGGCTCTCAAGAATATGAAACATTCAGTTGGTTCATCCTACCAAAACACTTACTAAGCCCCAACAGGCCTTAAAATCCTACACACACTGCCCACTGGAATAAGGCAGCCAAAATTAGCAAAATAAAAATGAAACCAGCCACTAGCAGCAATCAGACTAAACCAAGTCATGCATGATAGGGCACTTACTTTAAACAAGTTTTAAAAGGGGAAATAGGCCTTGGCAGCAAAGAGCAACACAATTCAACTGCAATGAGCAACATGAACCAAACAAACAATCCCCACAACCTGCTAACAAGGACTCAAAAGAAATGAGGCAAAAATAAACAATCTGCTACCACCTCATAAGCAATACTAACCCTCCACAAATGAGGAACCAAACCTGGCTATCATCAGGCCTTAGCTGATGAACTCAAATTCTAAGAACAGTCATGAACAAAACATAGCCTAAAGAATGCCAAAGTAAAACTAAAGAGAAATTAAAATAGTAAACACTAACAACAAGACTAGACAACAGTCCCAACATCAAACCAAATTGTCAATCAGAAGTCTAGCATTCCATTAGCAAGAACAAGCCAACATCAATCCTACTTTCATCAACGCATGCTAACAGAACAAAAACACTAAACTCAAACATGTTGCCTAGAACACTTAAAAAGATGCTCAACAAAAATAACCAAAACTCCTCTTAATCAGTTAAACCAAAGGAAACTGTTTTAAAACAAAACCAACAGTCCAACCCTATAACAGTAATCAGGCCATGAGTTGCCAAACTCTTACAAAATGACAATCTTGATTATAGCAAAACCTGCTAGCAACTGTGGATGATAATCCTCTAACCACTAGTCCAAATTGTTCACAAACTCTTAAGATAGTAGGCAAGATATTCAGCAATAATACCAACATAAAAGTGATATCACACCTCTGCTGCCTTAGTGGCAGTTACCAAACAATCCAACACATAATAGCCAGGTCTAAACAATCATAAAGGTAAACAATATAGATGGTATAGTGTCAAACATAACAATGCCTAACATTACAGCATCTAACCTAAACTCCTTTACTAGCAGATTTTAGAATCTCAACAGGTTTTGGTGAGAATTTCAACATAATAATGTCAACAGCATAAACTTAACAAGTTTTCAGCAAAACACTTTTACAAAGGTAACAAAATGCATACTACCTTAATAACATTTCAACAGCAACTACACATGGTATTGACCTCACAAATATTTGACAGCAATAGTGCATAACATTGACAGTATGTGTGCATATCATAAGCAATAATGAGCAGCAATGAGTTTTATGTCATGATAATGGGTGGGATGAGTTTAGACACTACATACCTGTGATGATGAACTTAAGCAAGCAAAGAAATACTCCTAGAAACCCAGAGATTTGTGCTTCACTCCTTGGCCTTGAGACTTTTCTTCCACTTTAAGTAACAATTCACTTATGATGCTAAGTGTCAAAATAGAAGTATCCAAGTGTTGCTAGGAGTTTGGACAGTTGAGGAATGATGTTTGTGAGGTGTTGGAGGGATTAAAATGGCAAGAATCTATATGGAATGAGTTTTGGCCATTTTAGTGACTTTGGTCAAAGTATGGTGGTGATGAGTTTGACTTTTTGGGTTTTTGAGGTTTTTGATGGTTTGATGGATTGTACACCTTCTATATGTTATTTAGAAGGTGTGTGGATGGTTGTGGGAGTGTTGGAAGGGAGAAAAATGAAAATGGTGTGAAATGTACCAAGTGACCAACTTTGGTGTTTTTTGAAAATCACTTACAAGCAAAGAGAGAAAGAGGAGGAGAGCTATGATACTTGTGTATTCTGAATGGCTCTGGTGTGGTTTGGAAGTGAGGGTGAGGCCTCTACTTATAGGGAAATCAAGGATGAGGGCAACATTGTATTTTACTACTTTTGGAGGGAAATTGTGAAGTATTTTGCAAAATCTTGCCAAGATCTTTGTAGCAACCATCATCACATCAGTTGCAAGGCTCTATGCAAGCTAATGGAAGTTGGAAAGATGGATGAGGTGATAGGAGAGAGTCCTTACTAGTAGGGGACTGCTGCTGTCATGATGTGGGAAAAAAGTTTCTCTTTCATGGCCTTTAAATGATTATTATAATGCTCACTTGCCCCAAGTTGTACAAACTCTCCCATTCTTCATTTTTTCTGGTGTTTGCATCATCCAAGCCTCATGATATCAGAAAGAAACAAAGCCCAATGGCTGAGTGTAGCCCATGTTGATTAATTCTGAATTTTGAAAAATGTTGAATTGGTGATCTCAAGTGTGACAGACCCAACTTCAAGGCACCATAACTCCTAGCTCATAAATCTCCTTGAGGAATTCTTGTACTTTTTAGAAAGCCCTTGTGTAGCTCTATAACTTTCATGTTTACCAGAAGTTCCAAATCTATGTGCATCTTGATTGAAAATCCCCTTGAAGTTGGCTGAAACTAGGAATTGTATGGCCAGAATTGGTGAAATTTCTCAAAGTGTTTTGTACTAGAAAAATGACTTTGACCATAACTCTATTTTTGTGCATTTTTTGAATGTGGATCCTTGTTGGACGTTTGTGGAGGATGTTAAGACCTTTCTAACAAGCTTGGAACCACTTCAATCAGAGGTGTGGTTAGAGAGTTATAGTCCTGCCCCTTTCATAACCCTAATTCCCGATTTTTCCGATTTCTCTTCAACCCTTGATCTGATGGTCATGAAAATTTATGGAGAGGTGTAATATGTCATAAGGAACAACTTTTATTCCCATCATTAAGTCCAAATCCTTAAGATTGAAGAGTTGACTTTTCGGTCAACCGTACGATCGATCGACGATTATCGGATCGTCTGTTCCTGTTTCAGGGCTTCCAAGACCTTGACACTCCTTGAGGGGACTTCAATAAGCCATATGAACTTTTTGAACCATAATTTTATCCTTGAATTTCTTCTCAAATGGAAAGTCAACCCACAATTGACTTTTCCAGCCCGAAAAACCCTAATCGGGTATCCTGAACTGCACTGCGCTTGATCTGGGGGTGACAACTTTCAATTGAATTCAAACGTGACCCAATGTGATATCCTTGACTTTGTTTTATGGAGAATCAATCCAAAACATTGATTGATCATACTGTCGAAGTCTCGATTTTTGACGGTGTGGAACCCTAATTCGCCTGTATCTTGACAAAGACAACTTGAAATAGGTTATGGTTAGATAATCAAATGAACATGATCCTAACATGATGATGAGGATCTAAGGGGTCAAAATTTGAGGTGCAACACTAAGTAAATGTAAAAAAATTAATTATATTTTACTTTTCTACTGAAACACAAAATTTTGGGTTTTTCCACACTAAAAAACAAAGTTAAAAGACTATAATCCATGACATATTTTATATACAAAATAGGTAATTATTAAAAAAAAAATAGTCAATTTAGAATTTATTGATAATTACCATTTTCACATTGAATTATGGTAAGTTAGATGTAAATATATTCAATATGTTTCTTCTCCAATCCCAAATTTCATGTTTCTTCGTAACTAAGTCACAGATTTGAAAGAATGTAAATGAATAACAAATAAATTACATCTGCATGGGTAATCACTTAAATTAAATATTTAAGCTCAATTTTATTTGTGGTCACCATAATTACTTTGTTTTGTGGTACAATAGATGTGAAAATTTTCAATATTTTTCTTCTTCTACATCACCAAAAAATTTTGTTTCTTCACCTCTAAGAAACTAAGTTAAGAGACTATAAATGAATGACCCATAACATATACATACGCATAACAATTAAAAATAAATAATCAAGCTTAATATTGCTTATATTCATCGTATTCACATTGACTTATGGTATATTACATCTAAAAATATTCAATTTTTTCTTCACCATCCCAAAGTTTTAAATTTTTTTATCAATACGTTAAAAACATAATAGACTATAGTAAATGTAAAAAAATTAATTATAATTTATTTTTCTACTCCATCACAAAATTTTAGGTTTTTCTCCACTAAAAAACAAAGTTAAAAGACTATAATCCATGACATATTTTTTATATAAAGTAGGTAATAATTAAAAAAAACAGTCAGGCTAGAATTTATTGATAATTACCATTTTCACATGGAATTTTGGTAAGTTAGAGGTAAATATATTCAATATGTTTCTTCTCCATCACCAAATTTCCTGTTTCTTCTAACTAAGCCACAGATTTGAAAGACTGTAAATTAATGACAAATAAATTACATCTACATGGGTAATCACTAAAATAAAATATTTAAGCTCAACGTTATTTGTGGTCACCATAATCACATTGTATTGTGATATAATAGATGTGAAAATTTTCAATATTTTTCTTCTTCTCCACCTCCAAATATTTTGTTTATTCACCTCAATGAAGTTAAGTTAAGAGGCTACAAACGAATTACCCATAACTTATACATATGCAAAACAATTAAAATTAAATAATCAAGCTCAATATTGTTTATATTCCCTGTATTCAAATCGACTTATGGTATATTACATCTAAAAATATTCAATTTTTTTCTTCACCATCCCAAAGTTTTAAGTTTTCTTATCACTAAGTTAAAAACATAATAGACCTAAGTAAATGTAAAAAAATTAATTATATTTTACTTTTCTACTGAAACACAAAATTTTGGGTTTTTCCGCACTAAAAAACAAAGTTAAAAGACTATAATCCAAAAATTTTGTTTATTCACCTCAATGAAGTTAAGTTAAGAGGCTACAAACGAATGACCCATAACTTATACATATGCATAACAATTAAAATTAAATAATCAAGCTCAATATTGTTTATATTCATTGTATTCAAATCGACTTATGGTATATTACATCTAAAAATATTCAATTTTTTTCTTCACCATCCCAAAGTTTTAAATTTTCTTATCACTAAGTTAAAAACATAATAGACCTAAGTAAATGTAAAAAAATTAATTATATTTTACTTTTCTACTGAAACACAAAATCTTGGGTTTTTCCGCACTATAAAACAAAGTTAAAAGACTATAATCCATGACATATTTTATATACAAAATAGGTAATTATTAAAAAAAAATAGTCAATTTAGAATTTAGTGATAATTACCATTTTCACATTGAATTATGGTAAGTAATATGTAAATATATTCAATATGTTTCTTCTCCAATCCCAAATTTCATGTTTCTTCGTAACTAAGTCACAGATTTGAAAGAATGTAAATGAATGACAAATAAATTACATCTGCATGGGTAATCACTTAAATTAAATATTTAAGCTCAATGTTATTTGTGGTCACCATAATTACTTTGTTTTGTGGTACAATAGATGTGAAAATTTTCAATATTTTTCCTCTTCTACATCACCAAAAAATTTTGTTTCTTCACCTCTAAGAAACTAAGTTAAGAGACTATAAATGAATGACCCATAACATATACATACGCATAACAATTAAAAATAAATAATCAAGCTTAATATTGTTTATATTCATCGTATTCAGATTGACTTATGATATATTACATCTAAAAATATTCAATTTTTTCTTCACCATCCCAAAGTTTTAAATTTTTTTATCACTACGTTAAAAACATAATAGACTATAGTAAATGTAAAAAATTAATTACAATTTATTTTTCTACTACATCACAAAATTTTAGGTTTTTCTCCACTAAAAAACAAAGTTAAAAGACTATAATCCATGACATATTTTTTATATAAAGTAGGTAATAATTAAAAAATACAGTCAAGCTAGAATTTATTAATAATTACCATTTTCACATGGAATTATGGTAAGTTAGATGTAAATATATTCAATATGTTTCTTCTCCATCACCAAATTTCCTGTTTCTTCGTAACTAAGCCACAGATTTGAAAGACTGTAAATTAATGACAAATAAATTACATCTACATGGGTAATCACTAAAATAAAATATTTAAGCTCAACGTTATTTGTGGTCACCATAATCACATTGTATTGTGATATAATAGATGTGAAAAATTTCAATATTTTTCTTCTTCTCCACCTCCAAAATTTTTGTTTATTCACCTCAATGAAGTTAAGTTAAGAGGATACAAACGAATGACCCATAACTTATACATATGCATAACAATTAAAATTAAATAATCAAGCTCAATATTGTTTATATTAATTGTCTTCAAATCGACTTATGGTATATTACGTCTAAAAATATTCAATTTTTTCTTCACCATCCCAAAGTTTTAAATTTTCTTATCACTAAGTTAAAAACATAATAGACCTAAGTAAATGTAAAAAAATTAATTATATTTTACTTTTCTACTGAAACACAAAATTTTGGGTTTTTCCGCACTAAAAAACAAAGTTAAAAGACTATAATCCATGACATATTTTATATACAAAATAGGTAATTATTAAAAAAAATTGTCAATTTAGAATTTATTGATAATTACCATTTTCACATTGAATTATGGTAAGTTAGATGTAAATATATTCAATATGTTTCTTCTCCAATCCCAAATTTCATGTTTCTTCGTAACTAAGTCACAGATTTGAAAGAATGTAAATGAATGACAATTAAATTACATCTGCATGGGTAATCACTTAAATTAAATATTTAAGCTCAATTTTATTTGTGGTCACCATAATTAATTTGTTTTGTGGTACAATAGATGTGAAAATTTTCAATATTTTTCTTCTTCTACATCACCAAAAAATTTTATTTCTTCACCTCTAAGAAACTAAGTTAAGAGACTATAAATGAATGACCCATAACATATACATACGCATAACAATTAAAAATAAATAATCAAGCTTAATATTGTTTATATTCATCGTATTCACATTGACTTATGGTATATTACATCTAAAAATATTCAATTTTTTCTTCACCATCCCAAAGTTTTAAATTTTTTTATCAATACGTTAAAAACATAATAGACTATAGTAAATGTAAAAAAATTAATTATAATTTATTTTTCTACTCCATCACAAAATTTTAGGTTTTTCTCCACTAAAAAACAAAGTTAAAAGACTATAATCCATGACATATTTTTTATATAAAGTAGGTAATAATTAAAAAAAACAGTCAAGCTAGAATTTATTGATAATTACCATTTTCACATGGAATTTTGGTAAGTTAGAGGTAAATATATTCAATATGTTTCTTCTCCATCACCAAATTTCCTGTTTCTTCGTAACTAAGCCACAGATTTGAAAGACTGTAAATTAATGACAAATAAATTACATCTACATGGGTAATCACTAAAATAAAATATTTAAGCTCAATGTTATTTGTGGTCACCGTAATCACATTGTATTGTGATATAATAGATGTGAAAATTTTCAATATTTTTCTTCTTCTCCACCTCCAAATATTTTGTTTATTCACCTCAATGAAGTTAAGTTAAGAGGCTACAAAAGAATTACCCATAACTTATACATATGCAAAACAATTAAAATTAAATAATCAAGCTCAATATTGTTTATATTCCCTGTATTCAAATCGACTTATGGTATATTACATCTAAAAATATTCAATTTTTTTCTTCACCATCCCAAAGTTTTAAGTTTTCTTATCACTAAGTTAAAAACATAATAGACCTAAGTAAATGTAAAAAAATTAATTATATTTTACTTTTCTACTGAAACACAAAATTTTGGGTTTTTCCGCACTAAAAAACAAAGTTAAAAGACTATAATCCAAAAATTTTGTTTATTCACCTCAATGAAGTTAAGTTAAGAGGCTACAAACGAATGACCCATAACTTATACATATGCATAACAATTAAAATTAAATAATCAAGCTCAATATTGTTTATATTCATTGTATTCAAATCGACTTATGGTATATTACATCTAAAAATATTCAATTTTTTTCTTCACCATCCCAAAGTTTTAAATTTTCTTATCACTAAGTTAAAAACATAATAGACCTAAGTAAATGTAAAAAAATTAATTATATTTTACTTTTCTACTGAAACACAAAATTTTGGGTTTTTCCTCACTATAAAACAAAGTTAAAAGACTATAATCCATGACATATTTTATATACAAAATAGGTAATTATTAAAAAAAAATAGTCAATTTAGAATTTATTGATAATTACCATTTTCACATTGAATTATGGTAAGTAATATGTAAATATATTCAATATGTTTCTTCTCCAATCCCAAATTTCATGTTTCTTCGTAACTAAGTCACAGATTTGAAAGAATGTAAATGAATGACAAATAAATTACATCTGCATGGGTAATCACTTAAATTAAATATTTAAGCTCAATGTTATTTGTGGTCACCATAATTACTTTGTTTTGTGGTACAATAGATGTGAAAATTTTCAATATTTTTCCTCTTCTACATCACCAAAAAATTTTGTTTCTTCACCTCTAAGAAACTAAGTTAAGAGACTATAAATGAATGACCCATAACATATACATACGCATAACAATTAAAAATAAATAATCAAGCTTAATATTGTTTATATTCATCGTATTCAGATTGACTTATGATATATTACATCTAAAAATATTCAATTTTTTCTTCACCATCCCAAAGTTTTAAATTTTTTTATCACTACGTTAAAAACATAATAGACTATAGTAAATGTAAAAAATTAATTACAATTTATTTTTCTACTACATCACAAAATTTTAGGTTTTTCTCCACTAAAAAACAAAGTTAAAAGACTATAATCCATGACATATTTTTTATATAAAGTAGGTAATAATTAAAAAATACAGTCAAGCTAGAATTTATTAATAATTACCATTTTCACATGGAATTATGGTAAGTTAGATGTAAATATATTCAATATGTTTCTTCTCCATCACCAAATTTCCTGTTTCTTCGTAACTAAGCCACAGATTTGAAAGACTGTAAATTAATGACAAATAAATTAAATCTACATGGGTAATCACTAAAATAAAATATTTAAGCTCAACGTTATTTGTGGTCACCATAATCACATTGTATTGTGATATAATAGATGTGAAAATTTGCAATATTTTTCTTCTTCTCCACCTCCAAAATTTTTGTTTATTCACCTCAATGAAGTTAAGTTAAGAGGCTACAAACGAATGACCCATAACTTATGCATATGCATAACAATTAAAATTAAATAATCAAGCTCAATATTGTTTATATTCATTGTATTCAAATCGACTTATGGTATATTACATCTAAAAATATTCAATTTTTTTCTTCACCGTCCCAAAGTTTTAATTTTTCTTATCACTAAGTTAAAAACATAATAGACCTAAGTAAATGTAAAAAAATTAATTATATTTTACTTTTCTTCTGAAACACAAAATTTTGGGTTTTTCCGCACTAAAAAACAAAGTTAAAAGACTATAATCCATGACATATTTTATATACAAAATAGGTAATTATTAAAAAAAAATAGTCAATTTAGAATTTTTTGATAATTACCATTTTCACATTGAATTATGGTAAGTTATATGTAAATATATTCAATATGTTTCTTCTCCAATCCCAAATTTCATGTTTCTTCGTAACTAAGTCACAGATTTGAAAGAATGTAAATGAATGACAAATAAATTACATCTGCATGGGTAATCACTTAAATTAAATATTTAAGCTCAATGTTATCTGTGGTCACCATAATTACTTTGTTTTGTGGTACAATAGATGTGAAAATTTTCAATATTTTTCTTTTTCTACATCACCAAAAAAATTTGTTTCTTCACCTCTAAGAAACTAAGTTAAGAGACTATAAATGAATGACCCAGAAGATATACATATGCATAACAATTAAAAATAAATAATCAAGCTTAATATTCTTTATATTCATCGTATTCACATTGACTTATGGTATATTAGATCTAAAAATATTCAATTTTTTCTTCACCATCCCAAAGTTTTAAATTTTTTTATCACTACGTTAAAAACATAATAGACTATAGTAAATGTAAAAAATTAATTATAATTTATTTTTCTACTCCATCACAAAATTTTAGGTTTTTCTCCACTAAAAAACAAAGTTAAAAGACTATAATCCATGACATATTTTTTATATAAAGTAGGTAATAATTAAAAAATACAGTCAAGCTAGAATTTATTGAAAATTACCATTTTCACATGGAATTATGGTAAGTTAGATGTAAATATATTCAATATGTTTCTTCTCCATCACCAAATTTCCTATTTCTTCGTAACTAAGCCACAAATTTGAAAGAATGTAAATTAATGATAAATAAATTACATATAAATGGGTAATCACTAAAATAAAATATTCAAGCTCAACGTTATATGTGGTCACCATAATCACATTGTATTGTGATATAATAGATGTGAAAATTTTCAATATTTTTCTTCTACTCCACCTCCAAAATTTTTGTTTATTCACCTCAATGAAGTTAAGTTAAGAGGCTACAAACGAATGACCCATAACTTATAAATATGCATAACAATTAAAATTAAATAATCAAACTCAATATTGTTTATATTCATTGTCTTCAAATCGACTTATGGTATATTACATCTAAAAATATTCAATTTTTTTCTTCACCATCCCAAAGTTTTAAATTTTCTTATCACTAAGTTAAAAACATAATAGACCTAAGTAAATGTAAAAAAATTAATTATATTTTACTTTTCTACTGAAACACAAAATCTTGGGTTTTTCCGCACTAAAAAACAAAGTTAAAAGACTATAATCCATGACATATTTTATATACAAAATAAGTAATTATTAAAAAAAAAATAGTCAATTTAGAATTTATTGATAATTACCATTTTCACATTGAATTATGGTAAGTTATATGTAAATATATTCAATATGTTTCTTCTCCAATCCCAAATTTCATGTTTCTTCGTAACTAAGTCACAGATTTGAAAGAATGTAAATGAATGACAAATAACTTACATCTGCATGGGTAATCACTTAAATTAAATATTTAAGCTCAATGTTATTTGTGGTCACCATAATTACTTTGTTTTGTGGTACAATAGATGTGAAAATTTTCAATATTTTTCTTCTTCTACATCACCAAAAAATTTTATTTCTTCACCTCTAAGAAACTAAGTTAAGAGACTATAAATGAATGACCCATAACATATACATACGCATAACAATTAAAAATAAATAATCAAGCTTAATATTGTTTATATTCATCGTATTCACATTGACTTATGGTATATTACATCTAAAAATATTCAATTTTTTCTTCACCATCCCAAAGTTTTAAATTTTTTTATCACTACGTTAAAAACATAATAGACTATAGTAAATGTAAAAAATTAATTATAATTTATTTTTCTACTCCATCAAAAAATTTTAGGTTTTTCTCCATTAAAAAACAAAGTTAAAAGACTATAATCCATGACATATTTTTTTATATAAAGTAGGTAATAATTAAAAATAACAGTCAAGCTAGAATTTATTGAAAATTACCATTTTCACATGGAATTATGGTAAGTTAGATGTAAATATATTCAACATGTTTCTTCTCCATCACCAAATTTCCTGTTTCTTCGTAACTAAGCCACAGATTTGAAAGACTGTAAATTAATGACAAATAAATTACATCTACATGGGTAATCACTAAAATAAAATATTTAAGCTCAATGTTATTTGTGGTCACCGTAATCACATTGTATTGTGATATAATAGATGTGAAAATTTTCAATATTTTTCTTCTTCTCCACCTCAAAAATTTTTGTTTATTCACCTCAATGAAGTTAAGTTAAGAGGCTACAAACGAATGACCTATAACTTATACATATGCATAACAATTAAAATTAAATAATCAAGCTCAATATTGTTTATATTAATTGTCTTCAAATCGACTTATGGTATATTACGTCTAAAAATATTCAATTTTTTCTTCTACATCCCAAAGTTTCAAATTTTCTTATCACTAAGTTAAAAACATAATAGACCTAAGTAAATGTAAAAAAATAAATTATATTTTACTTTTCTACTGAAACACAAAATTTTGGGTTTTTCCGCACTAAAAAACAAAGTTAAAAGACTATAATCCATGACATATTTTATATACAAAATAGGTAATTATTAAAAAAAAATAGTCAATTTAGAATTTATTGATAATTACCATTTTCACATTGAATTATGGTAAGTTAGATGTAAATATATTCAATATGTTTCTTCTCCAATCCCAAATTTCATGTTTCTTCGTAACTAAGTCACAGATTTGAAAGAATGTAAATGAATGACAAATAACTTACATCTGCATGGGTAATCACTTAAATTGAATATTTAAGCTCAATGTTATTTGTGGTCACCATAATTACTTTGTTTTGTGGTACAATAGATGTGAAAATTTTCAATATTTTTCTTCTTCTACATCACCAAAAAATTTTGTTTCTTCACCTCTAAGAAACTATGTTAAGAGACTATAAATGAATGACCCATAACATATACATACGCATAACAATTAAAAATAAATAATAAAGCTTAATATTGTTTATATTCATCGTATTCACATTGACTTATGGTATATTACATCTAAAAATATTCAATTTTTTCTTCACCATCCCAAAGTTTTAAATTTTTTTATCACTACGTTAAAAACATAATAGACTATAGTAAATATAAAAAATTAATTATAATTTATTTTTCTACTCCATCACAAAATTTTAGGTTTTTCTCCACTAAAAAACAAAGTTAAAAGACTATAATCCATGACATATTTTTTATATAAAGTAGGTAATAATTAAAAATAACAGTCAAGCTAGAATTTATTGAAAATTACCATTTTCACATGGAATTATGGTAAGTTAGATGTAAATATATTCAATATGTTTCTTCTCCATTACCAAATTTCCTGTTTCTTCGTAACTAAGCCACAGATTTGAAAGACTGTAAATTAATGACAAATAAACTACATCTACATGGGTAATCACTAAAATAAAATATTTAAGCTCAACGTTATTTGTGGTCACCATAATCACATTGTATTGTGATATAATAGATGTGAAAATTTTCAATATTTTTCTTCTTCTCCACCTCAAAAATTTTTGTTTATTCACCTCAATGAAGTTAAGTTAAGAGGCTACAAACGAATGACCTATAACTTATACATATGCATAACAATTAAAATTAAATAATCAAGCTCAATATTGTTTATATTAATTGTCTTCAAATCGACTTATGGTATATTACGTCTAAAAATATTCAATTTTTTCTTCTACATCCCAAAGTTTCAAATTTTCTTATCACTAAGTTAAAAACATAATAGACCTAAGTAAATGTAAAAAAATTAATTATATTTTACTTTTCTACTGAAACACCAAATTTTGGGTTTTTCCGCACTAAAAAACAAAGTTAAAAGTCTATAATCCATGACATATTTTATATACAAAATAGGTAATTATTAAAAAAAATAGTCATTTTAGAATTTATTGATAATTACCAATTTCACATTGAATTATGGTAAGTTAGATGTAAATATATTCAATATGTTTCTTCTCCAATCCCAAATTTCATGTTTCTTCGTAACTAAGTCACAGATTTGAAAGAATGTAAATGAATGACAAATAACTTACATCTGCATGGGTAATCACTTAAATTGAATATTTAAGCTCAATGTTATTTGTGGTCACCATACCTACTTTGTTTTGTGGTACAATAGATGTGAAAATTTTCAATATTTTTCTTCTTCTACATCACCAAAAAATTTTGTTTCTTCACCTCTAAGAAAATAAGTTAAGAGACTATAAATGAATGACCCATAACATATACATACGCATAACAATTAAAAATAAATAATCAAGCTTAATATTGTTTATATTCATCGTATTCACATTGACTTATGGTATATTACATCTAAAAATATTCAATTTTTTCTTCACCATCCCAAAGTTTTAAATTTTTTTATCACTACGTTAAAAACATAATAGACTATAGTAAATATAAAAAATTAATTATAATTTATTTTTCTACTCCATCACAAAATTTTAGGTTTTTCTCCACTAAAAAACAAAGTTAAAAGACTATAATCCATGACATATTTTTTATATAAAGTAGGTAATAATTAAAAATAACAGTCAAGCTAGAATTTATTGAAAATTACCATTTTCACATGGAATTATGGTAAGTTAGATGTAAATATATTCAATATGTTTCTTCTCCATCACCAAATTTCCTGTTTCTTCGTAACTAAGCCACAGATTTGAAAGACTGTAAATTAATGACAAATAAATTACATCTACATGGGTAATCACTAAAATAAAATATTTAAGCTCAACTTTATTTGTGGTCACCATAATCACATTGTATTGTGATATAATAGATGTGAAAATTTTCAATATTTTTCTTCTTCTCCACCTCCAAAATCTTTGTTTATTCACCTCAATGAAGTTAAGTTAAGAGGCTACAAACGAATGACCCATAACTTATACATATGCATAACAATTAAAATTAAATAATCAAGCTCAATATTGTTTATATTCATTGTCTTCAAATCGACTTATGGTATATTACATCTAAAAATATTCAATTTTTTCTTCACCATCCCAAAGTTTTAAATTTTCTTATCACTAAGTTAAAAACATAATAGACCTAAGTAAATGTAAAAAAATTAATTATATTTTACTTTTCTACTGAAACACCAAATTTTGGGTTTTTCCGCACTAAAAAACAAAGTTAAAAGTCTATAATCCATGACATATTTTATATACAAAATAGGTAATTATTAAAAAAAATAGTCATTTTAGAATTTATTGATAATTACCAATTTCACATTGAATTATGGTAAGTTAGATGTAAATATATTCAATATGTTTCTTCTCCAATCCCAAATTTCATGTTTCTTCGTAACTAAGTCACAGATTTGAAAGAATGTAAATGAATGACAAATAAATTACATCTGCAGGGGTAATCACTTAAATTAAAGATTTAAGCTCAATGTTATCTGTGGTCACCATAATTACTTTGTTTTGGGGTACAATAGCTGTGAAAATTTTCAATATTTTTCTTCTTCTACATGACCAAAAAATTTTGTTTCTTCACCTCTAAGAAACTAACATAAGAGACTATAAATGAATGACCCATAACATATACATACGCATAACAATTAAAAATAAATAATCAAGCTTAATATTGCTTATATTCATCATATTCACATTGACTTATGGTATATTACATCTAAAAATATTCAATTTTTTCTTCACCATCACAAAGTTTTAAATTTTTTATCACTACGTTAAAAACATAATAGACTATAGTAAATGTAAAAAATTAATTATAACTTATTTTTCGACTCCATCACAAAATTTTAGGTTTTTCTCCACTAAAAAACAAAGTAAAAATACTATAATCCAAGACATATTTTTTATATAAAGTAGGTAATAATTAAAAAAAACAGTCAAGCTAGAATTTATTGATAATTACCATTTTCACATGGAATTATGGTAAGTTAGATGTAAATATATTCAATATGTTTCTTCTCCATCACCAAATTTCCTGTTTCTTCGTAACTAAGCCACAGATTTGAAAGACTGTAAATTAATGACAAATAAATTACATCTACATGGGTAATCACTAAAATAAAATATTTAAGCTCAACGTTATTTGTGGTCACCATAATCACATTGTATTGTGATATAATAGATGTGAAAATTTTCAATATTTTTCTTCTTCTCCACCTCCAAAATTTTTGTTTATTCACCTCAATGAAGTTAAGTTATGAGGCTACAAACGAATGACCCATAACTTATACATACGCATAACAATTAAAATTAAATAATCAAGCTCAATATTGTTTATATTCATTGTCTTCAAATCGATTTATGGTATATTACATCTAAAAATATTCAATTTTTTCTTCACCATCCCAAAGTTTTAAATTTTCTTATCAGTAAGTTAAAAACATAACAGACCTAAGTAAATGTAAAAAAATTAATTATATTTTACTTTTCTACTGAAACACAAAATTTTGGGTTTTTCCGCACTAAAAAACAAAGTTAAAAGACTATAATCCATGACATATTTTATATACAAAATAGGTAATTATTAAAAAAAAATTGTCAATTTAGAATTTATTGATAATTACCATTTTCACATTGAATTATGGTAGGTGAGATGTAAATATATTCAATATGTTTCTTCTCCAATCCCAAATTTCATGTTTCTTCGTAACTAAGTCACAGATTTGAAAGAATGTAAATGAATGACAAATAACTTACATCTGCATGGGTAATCACTTAAATTAAATATTTAAGCTCAATATTATTTGTGGTCACCATAATTACTTTGTTTTGTGGTACAATAGATGTGAAAATTTTCAATATTTTTCTTCTTCTACATCACCAAAAAATTTTGTTTCTTCACCTCTAAGAAACTAAGTTAAGAGACTATAAATGAATGACCCATAACATATACATACGCATAACAATTAAAAATAAATAATCAAGCTTAATATTGTTTATATTCATCGTATTCACATTGACTTATGGTATATTACATCTAAAAATATTCAATTTTTTCTTCACCATCCCAAAGTTTTAAATTTTTTTATCAGTACGTTAAAAACATAATAGACTATAGTAAATGTAAAAAATTAATTATAATTTATTTTTCTACTCCATCACAAAATTTTAGGTTTTTCTCCACTAAAAAACAAAGTTAAAAGACTATAATCCATGACATATTTTTTATATAAAGTAGGTAATAATTAAAAATAACAGTCAAGCTAGAATTTATTGAAAATTACCATTTTCACATGGAATTATGGTAAGTTAGATGTAAATATATTCAATATGTTTCTTCTCCATCACCAAATTTCCTGTTTCTTCGTAACTAAGCCACAGATTTGAAAGACTGTAAATTAATGACAAATAAATTACATCTACATTGGTAATCACTAAAATAAAATATTTAAGCTCAACGTTATTTGTGGTCACCATAATCACATTGTATTGTGATATAATAGATGTGAAAATTTTCAATATTTTTCTTCTTCTCCACCTCCAAAATTTTTGTTTATTCACCTCAATGAAGTTAAGTTAAGAGGCTACAAACGAATGACCCATAAATTATACATATGCATAACAATTAAAATTAAATAATCAAGCTCAATATTGTTTATATTCATTGTCTTCAAATCGACTTATGGTATATTACATCTAAAAATATTCAATTTTTTCTTCACCATCCCGAAGTTTTAAATTTTCTTATCACTAAGTTAAAAACATAATAGACCTAAGTAAATGTAAAAAAATTAATTATATTTTACTTTTCTACTGAAACACAAAATTTTGGGTTTTTCCGCACTAAAAAGCAAAGTTAAAAGACTATAATCCATGACATATTTTATATACAAAATAGGTAGTTATTAAAAAAAAAATAGTCAATTTAGAATTTATGGATAATTACCATTTTCACATTGAATTATTGTAAGTTAGATGTAAATATATTCAATATGTTTCTTCTCTAATCCCAAATTTCATGTTTCTTCGTAACTAAGTCACAGATTTGAAAGAATGTAAATGAATGACAAATAACTTACATCCGCATGGGTAATCTCTTAAGTTAAATATTTAAACTCAATGTTATCTGTGGTCACCATAATTACTTTGTTTTGGGGTACAATAGATGTGAAAATTTTCAATATTTTTCTTCTTCTACATGACCAAAAAATTTTGTTTCTTCACCTCTAAGAAACTAAGTTAATAGACTATAAATGAATGACCCATAACATATACATACGCATAACAATTAAAAATAAATAATCAAGCTTAATATTGTTTATATTCATCGTATTCACATTGACTTATGGTATATTACATCTAAAAATATTCAATTTTTTCTTCACCATCCCAAAGTTTTAAATTTTTTATCACTACGTTAAAAACATAATAGACTATAGTAAATGTAAAAAATTAATTATAATTTATTTTTCTACTCCATCACAAAATTTTAGGTTTTTCTCCACTAAAAAACAAAGTTAAAATACTATAATCCATGACATATTTTTTATATAAAGTAGGTAATAATTAAAAAAAACAGTCAAGCTAGAATTTATTGATAATTACCATTTTCACATGGAATTATGGTAAGTTAGATGTAAATATATTCAATATGTTTCTTCTCCATCACCAAATTTACTATTTCTTCGTAACTAAGCCACAGATTTGAAAGACTGTAAATTAATGACAAATAAATTACATCTACATGGGTAATCACTAAAATAAAATATTTAAGCTCAACGTTATTTGTGGTCACCATAATCATATTGTATTGTGATATAATAGATGTGAAAATTTTCAATATTTTTCTTCTTCTCCACCTCCAAAATTTTTGTTTATTCACCTCAATGAAGTTAAGTTAAGAGGCTACAGACGAATGACCCATAACTTATACATATGCATAACAATTAAAATTAAATAATCAAGCTCAATATTGTTTATATTCTATGTCTTCAAATCGACTTATGGTATATTACATCTAAAAATATTCAATTTTTTCTTCACCATCCCAAAGTTTTAAATTTTCTTATCACTAAGTTAAAAACATAATAGACCTAAGTAAATGTAAAAAAAATTAATTATATTTTACTTTTCTACTGAAACACAAAATTTTGGGTTTTTCCGCACTAAAAAACAAAGTTAAAAGACTATAATCCATGACATATTTTATATACAAAATAGGTAATTATTAAAAAAAATAGTCAATTTAGAGTTTATTGATAATTACCATTTTCACATTGAATTATGGTAAGTTAGATGTAAATATATTCAATATGTTTCTTCTCCAATCCCAAATTTCAGGTTTCTTCGTAACTAAGTCACAGATTTGAAAGAATGTAAATGAATGACAAATAACTTACATCTGCATGGGTAATCACTTAAATTAAATATTTAAGCTCAATGTTATTTGTGGTCACCATAATTACTTTGTTTTGTGGTACAATAGATGTGAAAATTTTCAATATTTTTCTTCTTCTACATCACCAAAAAATTTTGTTTCTTCACCTCTAAGAAACTAAGTTAAGAGACTATAAATGAATGACCCATAACATATACATACGCATAACAATTAAAAATAAATAATCAAGCTTAATATTGTTTGTATTCATCGTATTCACATTGACTTATGGTATATTACATCTAAAAATATTCAATTTTTTCTTCACCATCCCAAAGTTTTAAATTTTTTATCACTACGTTAAAAACATAATAGACTATAGTAAATGTAAAAAATTAATTATAATTTATTTTTCTACTCCATCACAAAATTTTAGGTTTTTCTCCACTAAAAAACAAAGTTAAAATACTATAATCCATGACATATTTTTTATATAAAGTAGGTAATAATTAAAAAAAACAGTCAAGCTAGAATTTATTGATAATTACCATTTTCACATGGAATTATGGTAAGTTAGATGTAAATATATTCAATATGTTTCTTCTCCATCACCAAATTTACTATTTCTTCGTAACTAAGCCACAGATTTGAAAGACTGTAAATTAATGACAAATAAATTACATCTACATGGGTAATCACTAAAATAAAATATTTAAGCTCAACGTTATTTGTGGTCACCATAATCATATTGTATTGTGATATAATAGATGTGAAAATTTTCAATATTTTTCTTCTTCTCCACCTCCAAAATTTTTGTATATTCACCTCAATGAAGTTAAGTTAAGAGGCTACAGACGAATGACCCATAACTTATACATATGCATAACAATTAAAATTAAATAATCAAGCTCAATATTGTTTATATTCATTGTCTTCAAATCGACTTATGGTATATTACATCTAAAAATATTCAATTTTTTCTTCACCATCCCAAAGTTTTAAATTTTCTTATCACTAAGTTAAAAACATAATAGACCTAAGTAAATGTAAAAAAATTAATTATATTTTACTTTTCTACTGAAACACAAAATTTTGGGTTTTTCCGCACTAAAAAACAAAGTTAAAAGACTATAATCCATGACATATTTTATATACAAAATAGGTAATTATTAAAAAAAATAGTCAATTTAGAGTTTATTGATAATTACCATTTTCAAATTGAATTATGGTAAGTTAGATGTAAATATATTCAATATGTTTCTTCTCCAATCCCAAATTTCAGGTTTCTTCGTAACTAAGTCACAGATTTGAAAGAATGTAAATGAATGACAAATAACTTACATCTGCATGGGTAATCACTTAAATTAAATATTTAAGCTCAATGTTATTTGTGGTCACCATAATTACTTTGTTTTGTGGTACAATAGATGTGAAAATTTTCAATATTTTTCTTCTTCTACATCACCAAAAAATTTTGTTTCTTCACCTCTAAGAAACTAAGTTAAGAGACTATAAATGAATGACCCATAACATATACATACTCATAACAATTAAAAATAAATAATCAAGCTTAATATTGTTTATATTCATCGTATTCACATTGACTTATGGTATATTACATCTAAAAATATTCAATTTTTTCTTCACCATCCCAAAGTTTTAAATTTTGTATCACTACGTTAAAAACATAATAGACTATAGTAAATGTAAAAAATTAATTATAATTTATTTTTCTACTCCATCACAAAATTTTAGGTTTTTCTCCACTAAAAAACAAAGTTAAAATACTATAATCCATGACATATTTTTTATATAAAGTAGGTAATAATTAAAAAAAACAGTCAAGCTAGAATTTATTGATAATTACCATTTTCACATGGAATTATGGTAAGTTAGATGTAAATATATTCAATATGTTTCTTCTCCATCACCAAATTTACTATTTCTTCGTAACTAAGCCACAGATTTGAAAGACTGTAAATTAATGACAAATAAATTACATCTACATGGGTAATCACTAAAATAAAATATTTAAGCTCAACGTTATTTGTGGTCACCATAATCATATTGTATTGTGATATAATAGATGTGAAAATTTTCAATATTTTTCTTCTTCTCCACCTCCAAAATTTTCGTTTATTCACCTCAATGAAGTTAAGTTAAGAGGCTACAGACGAATGACCCATAACTTATACATATGCATAACAATTAAAATTAAATAATCAAGCTCAATATTGTATATATTCATTGTCTTCAAATAGACTTATGGTGTATTACATCTAAAAATATTCAATTTTTTCTTCACCATCCCAAAGTTTTAAATTTTCTTATCACTAAGTTAAAAACATAATAGACCTAAGTAAATGTAAAATAATTAATTATATTTTACTTTTCTACTGAAACACAAAATTTTGGGTTTTTCCGCACTAAAAAATAAAGTTAAAAGACTATAATCCATGACATATTTTATATACAAAATAGGTAATTATTAAAAAAAAAATAGTCAATTTAGAGTTTATTGATAATTACCATTTTCACATTGAATTATGGTAAGTTAGATGTAAATATATTCAATATGTTTCTTCTCCAATCCCAAATTTCAGGTTTCTTCGTAACTAAGTCACAGATTTGAAAGAATGTAAATGAATGACAAATAACTTACATCTGCATGGGTAATCACTTAAATTAAATATTTAAGCTCAATGTTATTTGTGGTCACCATAATTACTTTGTTTTGTGGTACAATAGATGTGAAAATTTTCAATATTTTTCTTCTTCTACATCACCAAAAAATTTTGTTTCTTCACCTCTAAGAAACTAAGTTAAGAGACTATAAATGAATGACCCATAACATATACATACTCATAACAATTAAAAATAAATAATCAAGCTTAATATTGTTTATATTCATCGTATTCACATTGACTTATGGTATATTACATCTAAAAATATTCAATTTTTTCTTCACCATCCCAAAGTTTTAAATTTTGTATCACTACGTTAAAAACATAATAGACTATAGTAAATGTAAAAAATTAATTATAATTTATTTTTCTACTCCATCACAAAATTTTAGGTTTTTCTCCACTAAAAAACAAAGTTAAAATACTATAATCCATGACATATTTTTTATATAAAGTAGGTAATAATTAAAAAAAACAGTCAAGCTAGAATTTATTGATAATTACCATTTTCACATGGAATTATGGTAAGTTAGATGTAAATATATTCAATATGTTTCTTCTCCATCACCAAATTTACTATTTCTTCGTAACTAAGCCACAGATTTGAAAGACTGTAAATTAATGACAAATAAATTACATCTACATGGGTAATCACTAAAATAAAATATTTAAGCTCAACGTTATTTGTGGTCACCATAATCATATTGTATTGTGATATAATAGATGTGAAAATTTTCAATATTTTTCTTCTTCTCCACCTCCAAAATTTTCGTTTATTCACCTCAATGAAGTTAAGTTAAGAGGCTACAGACGAATGACCCATAACTTATACATATGCATAACAATTAAAATTAAATAATCAAGCTCAATATTGTTTATATTCATTGTCTTCAAATCGACTTATGGTGTATTACATCTAAAAATATTCAATTTTTTCTTCACCATCCCAAAGTTTTAAATTTTCTTATCACTAAGTTAAAAACATAATAGACCTAAGTAAATGTAAAATAATTAATTATATTTTACTTTTCTACTGAAACACAAAATTTTGGGTTTTTCCGCACTAAAAAACAAAGTTAAAAGACTATAATCCATGACATATTTTATATACAAAATAGGTAATTATTAAAAAAAAATAGTCAATTTAGAGTTTATTGATAATTACCATTTTCACATTGAATTATGGTAAGTTAGATGTAAATATATTCAATATGTTTCTTCTCCAATCCCAAATTTCAGGTTTCTTCGTAACTAAGTCACAGATTTGAAAGAATGTAAATGAATGACAAATAACTTACATCTGCATGGGTAATCACTTAAATTAAATATTTAAGCTCAATGTTATTTGTGGTCACCATAATTACTTTGTTTTGTGGTACAATAGATGTGAAAATTTTCAATATTTTTCTTCTTCTACATCACCAAAAAATTTTGTTTCTTCACCTCTAAGAAACTAAGTTAAGAGACTATAAATGAATGACCCATAACATATACATACTCATAACAATTAAAAATAAATAATCAAGCTTAATATTGTTTATATTCATCGTATTCACATTGACTTATGGTATATTACATCTAAAAATATTCAATTTTTTCTTCACCATCCCAAAGTTTTAAATTTTGTATCACTACGTTAAAAACATAATAGACTATAGTAAATGTAAAAAATTAATTATAATTTATTTTTCTACTCCATCACAAAATTTTAGGTTTTTCTCCACTAAAAAACAAAGTTAAAATACTATAATCCATGACATATTTTTTATATAAAGTAGGTAATAATTAAAAAAAACAGTCAAGCTAGAATTTATTGATAATTACCATTTTCACATGGAATTATGGTAAGTTAGATGTAAATATATTCAATATGTTTCTTCTCCATCACCAAATTTACTATTTCTTCGTAACTAAGCCACAGATTTGAAAGACTGTAAATTAATGACAAATAAATTACATCTACATGGGTAATCACTAAAATAAAATATTTAAGCTCAACGTTATTTGTGGTCACCATAATCATATTGTATTGTGATATAATAGATGTGAAAATTTTCAATATTTTTCTTCTTCTCCACCTCCAAAATTTTTGTTTATTCACCTCAATGAAGTTAAGTTAAGAGGCTACAGACGAATGACCCATAACTTATACATATGCATAACAATTAAAATTAAATAATCAAGCTCAATATTGTTTATATTCATTGTCTTCAAATCGACTTATGGTATATTACATCTAAAAATATTCAATTTTTTCTTCACCATCCCAAAGTTTTAAATTTTCTTATCACTAAGTTAAAAACATAATAAACCTAAGTAAATGTAAAAAAATTAATTATATTTTACTTTTCTACTGAAACACAAAATTTTGGGTTTTTCCGCACTAAAAAACAAAGTTAAAAGACTATAATCCATGACATATTTTATATACAAAATAGGTAATTATTAAAAAAAATAGTCAATTTAGAGTTTATTGATAATTACCATTTTCAAATTGAATTATGGTAAGTTAGATGTAAATATATTCAATATGTTTCTTCTCCAATCCCAAATTTCAGGTTTCTTCGTAACTAAGTCACAGATTTGAAAGAATGTAAATGAATGACAAATAACTTACATCTGCATGGGTAATCACTTAAATTAAATATTTAAGCTCAATGTTATTTGTGGTCACCATAATTACTTTGTTTTGTGGTACAATAGATGTGAAAATTTTCAATATTTTTCTTCTTCTACATCACCAAAAAATTTTGTTTCTTCACCTCTAAGAAACTAAGTTAAGAGACTATAAATGAATGACCCATAACATATACATACTCATAACAATTAAAAATAAATAATCAAACTTAATATTGTTTATATTCATCGTATTCACATTGACTTATGGTATATTACATCTAAAAATATTCAATTTTTTCTTCACCATCCCAAAGTTTTAAATTTTGTATCACTACGTTAAAAACATAATAGACTATAGTAAATGTAAAAAATTAATTATAATTTATTTTTCTAATCCATCACAAAATTTTAGGTTTTTCTCCACTAAAAAACAAAGTAAAAATACTATAATCCATGACATATTTTTTATATAAAGTAGGTAATAATTAAAAAAAACAGTCAAGCTAGAATTTATTGATAATTACCATTTTCACATGGAATTATGGTAAGTTAGATGTAAATATATTCAATATGTTTCTTCTCCATCACCAAATTTACTATTTCTTCGTAACTAAGCCACAGATTTGAAAGACTGTAAATTAATGACAAATAAATTACATCTACATGGGTAATCACTAAAATAAAATATTTAAGCTCAACGTTATTTGTGGTCACCATAATCATATTGTATTGTGATATAATAGATGTGAAAATTTTCAATATTTTTCTTCTTCTCCACCTCCAAAATTTTTGTTTATTCACCTCAATGAAGTTAAGTTAAGAGGCTACAGACGAATGACCCATAACTTATACATATGCTTAACAATTAAAATTAAATAATCAAGCTCAATATTGTTTATATTCATTGTCTTCAAATCGACTTATGGTGTATTACATCTAAAAATATTCAATTTTTTCTTCACCATCCCAAAGTTTTAAATTTTCTTATCACTAAGTTAAAAACATAATAGACCTAAGTAAATGTAAAATAATTAATTATATTTTACTTTTCTACTGAAACACAAAATTTTGGGTTTTTCCGCACTAAAAAACAAAGTTAAAAGACTATAATCCATGACATATTTTATATACAAAATAGGTAATTATTAAAAAAAATAGTCAATTTAGAGTTTATTGATAATTACCATTTTCACATTGAATTATGGTAAGTTAGATGTAAATATATTCAATATGTTTCTTCTCCAATCCCAAATTTCAGGTTTCTTCGTAACTAAGTCACAGATTTGAAAGAATGTAAATGAATGACAAATAACTTACATCTGCATGGGTAATCACTTAAATTAAATATTTAAGCTCAATGTTATTTGTGGTCACCATAATTACTTTGTTTTGTGGTACAATAGATGTGAAAATTTTCAATATTTTTCTTCTTCTACATCACCAAAAAATTTTGTTTCTTCACCTCTAAGAAACTAAGTTAAGAGACTATAAATGAATGACCCATAACATATACATACTCATAACAATTAAAAATAAATAATCAAGCTTAATATTGTTTATATTCATCGTATTCACATTGACTTATGGTATATTACATCTAAAAATATTCAATTTTTTCTTCACCATCCCAAAGTTTTAAATTTTGTAT
Organism: Lathyrus sativus; assembly: GCA_963859935.3. Taxonomy (NCBI): domain Eukaryota; kingdom Viridiplantae; phylum Streptophyta; class Magnoliopsida; order Fabales; family Fabaceae; genus Lathyrus; species Lathyrus sativus. Next base: position 11,467,841 of record OZ012741.1, read on the forward strand.
CACTACGTTAAAAACATAATAGACTATAGTAAATGTAAAAAATTAATTATAATTTATTTTTCTACTCCATCACAAAATTTTAGGTTTTTCTCCACTAAAAAACAAAGTTAAAATACTATAATCCATGACATATTTTTTATATAAAGTAGGTAATAATTAAAAAAAACAGTCAAGCTAGAATTTATTGATAATTACCATTTTCACATGGAATTATGGTAAGTTAGATGTAAATATATTCAATATGTTTCTTCTCCATCACCAAATTTACTATTTCTTCGTAACTAAGCCACAGATTTGAAAGACTGTAAATTAATGACAAATAAATTACATCTACATGGGTAATCACTAAAATAAAATATTTAAGCTCAACGTTATTTGTGGTCACCATAATCATATTGTATTGTGATATAATAGATGTGAAAATTTTCAATATTTTTCTTCTTCTCCACCTCCAAAATTTTCGTTTATTCACCTCAATGAAGTTAAGTTAAGAGGCTACAGACGAATGACCCATAACTTATACATATGCTTAACAATTAAAATTAAATAATCAAGCTCAATATTGTTTATATTCATTGTCTTCAAATCGACTTATGGTGTATTACATCTAAAAATATTCAATTTTTTCTTCACCATCCCAAAGTTTTAAATTTTCTTATCACTAAGTTAAAAACATAATAGACCTAAGTAAATGTAAAATAATTAATTATATTTTACTTTTCTACTGAAACACAAAATTTTGGGTTTTTCCGCACTAAAAAACAAAGTTAAAAGACTATAATCCATGACATATTTTATATACAAAATAGGTAATTATTAAAAAAAATAGTCAATTTAGAGTTTATTGATAATTACCATTTTCACATTGAATTATGGTAAGTTAGATGTAAATATATTCAATATGTTTCTTCTCCAATCCCAAATTTCAGGTTTCTTCGTAACTAAGTCACAGATTTGAAAGAATGTAAATGAATGACAAATAACTTACATCTGCATGGGTAATCACTTAAATTAAATATTTAAGCTCAATGTTATTTGTGGTCACCATAATTACTTTGTTTTGTGGTACAATAGATGTGAAAATTTTCAATATTTTTCTTCTTCTACATCACCAAAAAATTTTGTTTCTTCACCTCTAAGAAACTAAGTTAAGAGACTATAAATGAATGACCCATAACATATACATACTCATAACAATTAAAAATAAATAATCAAGCTTAATATTGTTTATATTCATCGTATTCACATTGACTTATGGTATATTACATCTAAAAATATTCAATTTTTTCTTCACCATCCCAAAGTTTTAAATTTTGTATCACTACGTTAAAAACATAATAGACTATAGTAAATGTAAAAAATTAATTATAATTTATTTTTCTACTCCATCACAAAATTTTAGGTTTTTCTCCACTAAAAAACAAAGTTAAAATACTATAATCCATGACATATTTTTTATATAAAGTAGGTAATAATTAAAAAAAACAGTCAAGCTAGAATTTATTGATAATTACCATTTTCACATGGAATTATGGTAAGTTAGATGTAAATATATTCAATATGTTTCTTCTCCATCACCAAATTTACTATTTCTTCGTAACTAAGCCACAGATTTGAAAGACTGTAAATTAATGACAAATAAATTACATCTACATGGGTAATCACTAAAATAAAATATTTAAGCTCAACGTTATTTGTGGTCACCATAATCATATTGTATTGTGATATAATAGATGTGAAAATTTTCAATATTTTTCTTCTTCTCCACCTCCAAAAATTTTGTTTATTCACCTCAATGAAGTTAAGTTAAGAGGCTACAGACGAATGACCCATAACTTATACATATGCATAACAATCAAAATTAAATAATCAAGCTCAATATTGTTTATATTCATTGTCTTCAAATCGACTTATGGTATATTACATCTAAAAATATTCAATTTTTTCTTCACCATCCCAAAGTTTTAAATTTTCTTATCACTAAGTTAAAAACATAATAGACCTAAGTAAATGTAAAAAAATTAATTATATTTTACTTTTCTACTGAAACACAAAATTTTGGGTTTTTCCGCACTAAAAAACAAAGTTAAAAGACTATAATCCATGACATATTTTATATACAAAATAGGTAATTATTAAAAAAATAGTCAATTTAGAGTTTATTGATAATTACCATTTTCACATTGAATTATGGTAAGTTAGATGTAAATATATTCAATATGTTTCTTCTCCAATCCCAAATTTCAGGTTTCTTCGTAACTAAGTCACAGATTTGAAAGAATGTAAATGGATGACAAATAACTTACATATGCATGGGTAATCACTTAAATTAAATATTTAAGCTCAATGTTATTTGTGGTCACCATAATTACTTTGTTTTGTGGTACAATAGATGTGAAAATTTTCAATATTTTTCTTCTTCTACATCACCAAAAAATTTTGTTTCTTCACCTCTAAGAAACTAAGTTAAGAGACTATAAATGAATGACCCATAACATATACATACTCATAACAATTAAAAATAAATAATCAAGCTTAATATTGTTTATATTCATCGTATTCACATTGACTTATGGTATATTACATCTAAAAATATTCAATTTTTTCTTCACCATCCCAAAGTTTTAAATTTTTTTATCACTACGTTAAAAACATAATAGACTATAGTAAATGTAAAAAATTAATTATAATTTATTTTTCTACTCCATCACAAAATTTTAGGTTTTTCTCCACTAAAAAACAAAGTTAAAAGACTATAATCCATGACATATTTTTTATATAAAGTAGGTAATAATTAAAAAAAACAGTCAAGCTAGAATTTATTGATAATTACCATTTTCACATGGAATTATGGTAAGTTAGATGTAAATATATTCAATATGTTTCTTCTCCATCACCAAATTTCATGTTTCTTTGTAACTAAGCCACAGATTTGAAAGATTGTAAATTAATGACAAATAAATTACATCTACATGGGTAATCACTAAAATAAAATATTTAAGCTCAACGTTATTTGTGGTCACCATAATCACATTGTATTGTGATATAATAGATGTGAAAATTTTCAATATTTTTCGTCTTCTCCACCTCCAAAATTTTTGTTTATTCACCTCAATGAAGTTAAGTTAAGAGGCTACAAACGAATGACCCATAACTTATACATATGCATAACAATTAAAAATAAATAATCAAGCTTAATATTGTTTATATTCATCGTATTCACATTGACTTATGGTATATTACATCTAAAAATATTCAATTTTTTCTTCACCATCCCAAAGTTTTAAATTTTTTTATCACTACGTTAAAAACATAATAGACTATAGTAAATGTAAAAAATTAATTATAATTTATTTTTCTACTCCATCACAAAATTTTAGGTTTTTCTCCACTAAAAAACAAAGTTAAAAGACTATAATCCATGACATATTTTTTATATAAAGTAGGTAATAATTAAAAAAAACAGTCAAGCTAGAATTTATTGATAATTACCATTTTCACATGGAATTATGGTAAGTTAGATGTAAATATATTCAATATGTTTCTTCTCCATCACCAAATTTCATGTTTCTTTGTAACTAAGCCACAGATTTGAAAGATTGTAAATTAATGACAAATAAATTACATCTACATGGGTAATCACTAAAATAAAATATTTAAACTCAACGTTATTTGTGGTCACCATAATCACATTGTATTGTGATATAATAGATGTGAAAATTTTCAATATTTTTCGTCTTCTTCACCTCCAAAATTTTTGTTTATTCACCTCAATGAAGTTAAGTTAAGAGGCTACAAACGAATGACCCATAACTTATACATATGCATAACAATTAAAATTAAATAATCAAGCTCAATATTGGTTATATTCATTGTATTCAAATCGACTTATGGCATATTACATCTAAAAATATTCAATTTTTTTCTTCACCATCCCAAGGTTTTAAATTTTCTTATCACTAAGTTAAAAACATAATAGACCTAAGTAAATGTAAAAAAAATTAATGATATATTTCTTTTCTACTGAAACACACAATTTTGGGTTTTTCCGCACTAAAAAATAAAGTTAAAAGACTATAATCCATGACATATTTTATATACAAAATAGGTAATTATTAAAAAAAACAGTCAATTTAGAATTTATTGATAATTACCATTTTCACATGGAATTATGGTAAGTTAGATGTAAATATATTCAATATGTTTCTTCTCCATCACCAAATTTACTGTTTCTTCGTAACTAAGCCACAGATTTGAAAGACTGTAAATTAATGACAAATAAATTACATCTACATGGGTAATCACTAAAATAAAATATTTAAGCTCAACGTTATTTGTGGTCACCATAATCACATTGTATTGTGATATAATAGATGTGAAAATTTTCAATATTTTTCTTCTTCTCCACCTCCAAAATTTTTCTTTATTCACCTCAATGAAGTTAAGTTAAGAGGCTACAAACGAATGACCCATAACTTATACATATGCATAACAATTAAAATTAAATAATCAAGCTCAATATTGTTTATATTCATTGTCTTCAAATCGACTTATGGTATATTACATCTAAAAATATTCAATTTTTTCTTCACCATCCCAAAGTTTTAAATTTTCTTATCACTAAGTTAAAAACATAATAGACCTAAGTAAATGTAAAAAAATTAATTATATTTTACTTTTCTACTGAAACACAAATTTTGGGTTTTTCCGCACTAAAAAACAAAGTTAAAAGACTATAATCCATGACATATTTTATATACAAAATAGGTAATTATTAAAAAAATAGTCAATTTAGAATTTATTGATAATTACCATTTTCACATTGAAATATGGTAAGTTAGATGTAAATATATTCAATATGTTTCTTCTCCAATCCCAAATTTCAGGTTTCTTCGTAACTAAGTTACAGATTTGAAAGAATGTAAATGAATGACAAATAACTTACATCTGCATGGGTAATCACTTAAATTAAATATTTAAGCTCAATGTTATTTGTGGTCACCATAATTACTTTGTTTTGTGGTACAATAGATGTGAAAATTTTCAATATTTTTCTTCTTCTACATCACCAAAAAATTTAGTTTCTTCACCTCTAAGAAACTAAGTTAAGAGACTATAAATGAATGACACATACCATATACATACGCATAACAATTAGAAATAAATAATCAAGCTTAATATTGTTTATATTCATCGTTTTCACATTGACTTATGGTATATTACATCTAAAAATATTCAATTTTTTCTTCACCATCCCAAAGTTTTAAATTTTTTTATCACTACGTTAAAAACATAATAGACTATAGTAAATGTAAAAAATTAATTATAATTTATTTTTCTACTCCATCACAAAATTTTAGGTTTTTCTCCACTAAAAAACAAAGTTAAAAGACTATAATCCATGACATATTTTTTATATAAAGTAGGTAATAATTAAAAAAACAGTCAAGCTAGAATTTATTGATAATTACCATTTTCACATGGAATTATGGTAAGTTAGATGTAAATATATTCAATATGTTTCTTCTCCATCACCAAATTTCCTGTTTCTTCGTAACTAAGCCACAGATTTGAAAGACTATAAATTAATGACAAATAAATTATATCGACATGGGTAATCACTAAAATAAAATATTTAGGCTCAACGTTATTTGTGGTCACCATAATCACATTGTATTGTGATATAATAGATGTGAAAATTTTCAATATTTTTCTTCTTCTCCACCTCCAAAATTTTTGTTTATTCACCTCAATGAAGTTAAGTTAAGAGGCTACAAACGAATGACCCATAACTTATACATATGCATAACAATTAAAATTAAATAATCAAGCTCAATATTGTTTATATTCATTGTCTTCAAATCGACTTATGGTATATTACATCTAAAAATATTCAATTTTTTCTTCACCATCCCAAAGTTTTAAATTTTCTTATCACTAAGTTAAAAACATAATAGACCTAAGTAAATGTAAAAAAAATTAATTATATTTTACTTTTCTACTGAAACACAAATTTTGGGTTTTTCCGCACTAAAAAACAAAGTTAAAAGACTATAATCCATGACATATTTTATATACAAAATAGGTAATTATTAAAAAAAATAGTCAATTTAGAATTTATTGATAATTACCATTTTCACATTGAATTATGGTAAGTTAGATGTAAATATATTCAATATGTTTCTTCTCCAATCCCAAATTTCAGGTTTCTTCGTAACTAAGTTACAGATTTGAAAGAATGTAAATGAATGAAAAATAACTTACATCTGCATGGGTAATAACTTAAATTAAATATTTAAGCTCAATGTTATTTGTGGTCACCATAATTACTTTGTTTTGTGGTACAATAGATGTGAAAATTTTCAATATTTTTCTTCTTCTACATCACCAAAAAATTTAGTTTCTTCACCTCTAAGAAACTAAGTTAAGAGACTATAAATGAATGACACATACCATATACATACGCATAACAATTAGAAATAAATAATCAAGCTTAATATTGTTTATATTCATCGTTTTCACATTGACTTATGGTATATTACATCTAAAAATATTCAATTTTTTCTTCACCATCCCAAAGTTTTAAATTTTTTTATCACTACGTTAAAAACATAATAGACTATAGTAAATGTAAAAAATTAATTATAATTTATTTTTCTACTCCATCACAAAATTTTAGGTTTTTCTCCACTAAAAAACAAAGTTAAAAGACTATAATCCATGACATATTTTTTATATAAAGTAGGTAATAATTAAAACAACAGTCAAGCTAGAATTTATTGATAATTACCATTTTCACATGGAATTATGGTAAGTTAGATGTAAATATATTCAATATGTTTCTTCTCCATCACCAAATTTCCTGTTTCTTCGTAACTAAGCCACAGATTTGAAAGACTATAAATTAATGACAAATAAATTATATCGACATGGGTAATCACTAAAATAAAATATTTAGGCTCAACGTTATTTGTGGTCACCATAATCACATTGTATTGTGATATAATAGATGTGAAAATTTTCAATATTTTTCTTCTTCTCCACCTCCAAAATTTTTGTTTATTCACCTCAATGAAGTTAAGTTAAGAGGCTACAAACGAATGACCCATAACTTATACATATGAATAACAATTAAAATTAAATAATCAAGCTAAATATTGTTTATATTCATTGTCTTCAAATCGACTTATGGTATATTACGTCTAAAAATATTCAATTTTTTCTTCTACATCCCAAAGTTTTAAATTTTCTTATCACTAAGTTAAAAACATAATAGACCTAAGTAAATGTAAAAAAATTAATTATATTTTACTTTTCTACTGAAACACAAAATTTTGGGTTTTTCCGCACTAAAAAACAAAGTTAAAAGACTATAATCCATGACATATTTTATATACAAAATAGGTAATTATTAAAAAAAATAGTCAATTTAGAATTTATTGATAATTACCATTTTCACATTGAATTATGGTAAGTTAGATGTAAATATATTCAATATGTTTCTTCTCCAATCCCAAATTTCATGTTTCTTCGTAACTAAGTCACAGATTTGAAAGAATGTAAATGAATGACAAATAACTTACATCTGCATGGGTAATCACTTAAATTGAATATTTAAGCTCAATGTTATCTATGGTCACCATGATTACTTTGCTTTGTGGTACAATAGATGTGAAAATTTTCAATATTTTTCTTCTTCTACATCACCAAAAAATTTTGTTTTTTCACGTCTAAGAAACTAAGTTAAGAGACTATAAATGAATGACCCATAACATATACATACGCATAACAATTAGAAATAAATAATCAAGCTTAATATTGTTTATATTCATCGTATTCACATTGACTTATGGTATATTACATCTAAAAATATTCAATTTTTTCTTCACCATCCCAAAGTTTTAAATTTTTTTATCACTACGTTAAAAACATAATAGACTATAGTAAATGTAAAAAATTAATTATAATTTATTTTTCTACTCCATCACAAAATTTTAGGTTTTTCTCCACTAAAAAACAAAGTTAAAAGACTATAATCCATGACATATTTTTTATATAAAGTAGGTAATAATTAAAAAAAACAGTCAAGCTAGAATTTATTGATAATTACCATTTTCACATGGAATTATGGTAAGTTAGATGTAAATATATTCAATATGTTTCTTCTCCATCACCAAATTTCCTGTTTCTTCGTAACTAAGCCACAGATTTGAAAGACTGTAAATTAATGACAAATAAATTACATCTACATGGGTAATCACTAAAATAAAATATTTAATCTCAACGTTATTTGTGGTCACCATAATCACATTGTATTTTGATATAACAGATGTGAAAATTTTCAATATTTTTCTTCTTCTCCACCTCCAAAATTTTTGTTTATTCACCTCAATGAAGTTAAGTTAAGAGGCTACAAACGAATGACCCATAACTTATACATATGCATAACAATTAAAATTAAATAATCAAGCTCAATATTGTTTATATTCATTGTATTCAAATCGACTTATGGCATATTACATCTAAAAATATTCAATTTTTTTCTTCACCATCCCAAGGTTTTAAATTTTCTTATCACTAAGTTAAAAACATAATACACCTAAGTAAATGTAAAAAAATTAATTATATATTTCTTTTCTACTGAAACACACAATTTTGGGTTTTTCCGCACTAAAAAACAAAGTTAAAAGACTATAATCCATGACATATTTTATATACAAAATAGGTAATAATTAAAAAAAACAGTCAATTTAGAATTTATTGATAATTACCAGTTTCACATTGAATTATGGTAAGTTAGATGTAAATATATTCAATATGTTTCTTCTCCAATCCCAAATTTCAGGTTTCTTCGTAACTAAGTCACAGATTTGAAAGAATGTAAATGGATGACAAATAACTTACATATGCATGGGTAATCACTTAAATTAAATATTTAAGCTCAATGTTATTTGTGGTCACCATAATTACTTTGTTTTGTGGTACAATAGATGTGAAAATTTTCAATATTTTTCTTCTTCTACATCACCAAAAAATTTTGTTTCTTCACCTCTAAGAAACTAAGTTAAGAGACTATAAATGAATGACCCATAACATATACATACTCATAACAATTAAAAATAAATAATCAAGCTTAATATTGTTTATATTCATCGTATTCACATTGACTTATGGTATATTACATCTAAAAATATTCAATTTTTTCTTCACCATCCCAAAGTTTTAAATTTTTTTATCACTACGTTAAAAACATAATAGACTATAGTAAATGTAAAAAATTAATTATAATTTATTTTTCTACTCCATCACAAAATTTTAGGTTTTTCTCCACTAAAAAACAAAGTTAAAAGACTATAATCCATGACATATTTTTTATATAAAGTAGGTAATAATTAAAAAAAACAGTCAAGCTAGAATTTATTGATAATTACCATTTTCACATGGAATTATGGTAAGTTAGATGTAAATATATTCAATATGTTTCTTCTCCATCACCAAATTTCATGTTTCTTTGTAACTAAGCCACAGATTTGAAAGATTGTAAATTAATGACAAATAAATTACATCTACATGGGTAATCACTAAAATAAAATATTTAAGCTCAACGTTATTTGTGGTCACCATAATCACATTGTATTGTGATATAATAGATGTGAAAATTTTCAATATTTTTCGTCTTCTCCACCTCCAAAATTTTTGTTTATTCACCTCAATGAAGTTAAGTTAAGAGGCTACAAACGAATGACCCATAACTTATACATATGCATAACAATTAAAAATAAATAATCAAGCTTAATATTGTTTATATTCATCGTATTCACATTGACTTATGGTATATTACATCTAAAAATATTCAATTTTTTCTTCACCATCCCAAAGTTTTAAATTTTTTTATCACTACGTTAAAAACATAATAGACTATAGTAAATGTAAAAAATTAATTATAATTTATTTTTCTACTCCATCACAAAATTTTAGGTTTTTCTCCACTAAAAAACAAAGTTAAAAGACTATAATCCATGACATATTTTTTATATAAAGTAGGTAATAATTAAAAAAAACAGTCAAGCTAGAATTTATTGATAATTACCATTTTCACATGGAATTATGGTAAGTTAGATGTAAATATATTCAATATGTTTCTTCTCCATCACCAAATTTCATGTTTCTTTGTAACTAAGCCACAGATTTGAAAGATTGTAAATTAATGACAAATAAATTACATCTACATGGGTAATCACTAAAATAAAATATTTAAACTCAACGTTATTTGTGGTCACCATAATCACATTGTATTGTGATATAATAGATGTGAAAATTTTCAATATTTTTCGTCTTCTTCACCTCCAAAATTTTTGTTTATTCACCTCAATGGAGTTAAGTTAAGAGGCTACAAACGAATGACCCATAACTTATACATATGCATAACAATTAAAATTAAATAATCAAGCTCAATATTGGTTATATTCATTGTATTCAAATCGACTTATGGCATATTACATCTAAAAATATTCAATTTTTTTCTTCACCATCCCAAGGTTTTAAATTTTCTTATCACTAAGTTAAAAACATAATAGACCTAAGTAAATGTAAAAAAAATTAATGATATATTTCTTTTCTACTGAAACACACAATTTTGGGTTTTTCCGCACTAAAAAACAAAGTTAAAAGACTATAATCCATGACATATTTTATATACAAAATAGGTAATTATTAAAAAAAACAGTCAATTTAGAATTTATTGATAATTACCATTTTCACATGGAATTATGGTAAGTTAGATGTAAATATATTCAATATGTTTCTTCTCCATCACCAAATTTACTGTTTCTTCGTAACTAAGCCACAGATTTGAAAGACTGTAAATTAATGACAAATAAATTACATCTACATGGGTAATCACTAAAATAAAATATTTAAGCTCAACGTTATTTGTGGTCACCATAATCACATTGTATTGTGATATAATAGATGTGAAAATTTTCAATATTTTTCTTCTTCTCCACCTCCAAAATTTTTCTTTATTCACCTCAATGAAGTTAAGTTAAGAGGCTACAAACGAATGACCCATAACTTATACATATGCATAACAATTAAAATTAAATAATCAAGCTCAATATTGTTTATATTCATTGTCTTCAAATCGACTTATGGTATATTACATCTAAAAATATTCAATTTTTTCTTCACCATCCCAAAGTTTTAAATTTTCTTATCACTAAGTTAAAAACATAATAGACCTAAGTAAATGTAAAAAAATTAATTATATTTTACTTTTCTACTGAAACACAAATTTTGGGTTTTTCCGCACTAAAAAACAAAGTTAAAAGACTATAATCCATGACATATTTTATATACAAAATAGGTAATTATTAAAAAAATAGTCAATTTAGAATTTATTGATAATTACCATTTTCACATTGAAATATGGTAAGTTAGATGTAAATATATTCAATATGTTTCTTCTCCAATCCCAAATTTCAGGTTTCTTCGTAACTAAGTTACAGATTTGAAAGAATGTAAATGAATGACAAATAACTTACATCTGCATGGGTAATCACTTAAATTAAATATTTAAGCTCAATGTTATTTGTGGTCACCATAATTACTTTGTTTTGTGGTACAATAGATGTGAAAATTTTCAATATTTTTCTTCTTCTACATCACCAAAAAATTTAGTTTCTTCACCTCTAAGAAACTAAGTTAAGAGACTATAAATGAATGACACATACCATATACATACGCATAACAATTAGAAATAAATAATCAAGCTTAATATTGTTTATATTCATCGTTTTCACATTGACTTATGGTATATTACATCTAAAAATATTCAATTTTTTCTTCACCATCCCAAAGTTTTAAATTTTTTTATCACTACGTTAAAAACATAATAGACTATAGTAAATGTAAAAAATTAATTATAATTTATTTTTCTACTCCATCACAAAATTTTAGGTTTTTCTCCACTAAAAAACAAAGTTAAAAGACTATAATCCATGACATATTTTTTATATAAAGTAGGTAATAATTAAAAAAACAGTCAAGCTAGAATTTATTGATAATTACCATTTTCACATGGAATTATGGTAAGTTAGATGTAAATATATTCAATATGTTTCTTCTCCATCACCAAATTTCCTGTTTCTTCGTAACTAAGCCACAGATTTGAAAGACTATAAATTAATGACAAATAAATTATATCGACATGGGTAATCACTAAAATAAAATATTTAGGCTCAACGTTATTTGTGGTCACCATAATCACATTGTATTGTGATATAATAGATGTGAAAATTTTCAATATTTTTCTTCTTCTCCACCTCCAAAATTTTTGTTTATTCACCTCAATGAAGTTAAGTTAAGAGGCTACAAACGAATGACCCATAACTTATACATATGCATAACAATTAAAATTAAATAATCAAGCTCAATATTGTTTATATTCATTGTCTTCAAATCGACTTATGGTATATTACATCTAAAAATATTCAATTTTTTCTTCACCATCCCAAAGTTTTAAATTTTCTTATCACTAAGTTAAAAACATAATAGACCTAAGTAAATGTAAAAAAAATTAATTATATTTTATTTTTCTACTGAAACACAAATTTTGGGTTTTTCCGCACTAAAAAACAAAGTTAAAAGACTATAATCCATGACATATTTTATATACAAAATAGGTAATTATTAAAAAAAATAGTCAATTTAGAATTTATTGATAATTACCATTTTCACATTGAATTATGGTAAGTTAGATGTAAATATATTCAATATGTTTCTTCTCCAATCCCAAATTTCAGGTTTCTTCGTAACTAAGTTACAGATTTGAAAGAATGTAAATGAATGAAAAATAACTTACATCTGCATGGGT
>OZ012741.1:11481214-11523016 GCA_963859935.3 Lathyrus sativus
TCGTGTTAGATTGAATAAAACTTGAAATGATGAAGCCAAGGTTGCTAGAGAAGAGGGAGATGATGAAGAAACCCTTCTAGTGATGATCACAGAGGAGAATTATGGCACTGTTTATGTTCAGAACAGCAGCTACTGTGGTGATAGTTTGCGGGACAGCAACTGTACTATTTCGGAAAGTGGTGAGAAAATGCATTCGGATCGAAAGTGGTGAGAAAATGCATTCGGATCGAAATGCGTGATGGAGTTCAAAGTAAAGATGAATGGTACTTAGATTCCGGTTTTTCAACACATATGACGGGTTGGAAGGATTGGTTTGTGGAAATCAATCAACTGGCAAAGAGTAAAGTCAAGTTTGCCGATGAAACCACTTTAAGCGCCAAAGAGGTAGGAGATGTTTTGATCGGAAGGAAGAATGGTGGACATTCAAGGCTCAAAGATGTCTTGTACATATTGGGAATTAAGTGCAATCTTTTGAGCATTGGCCAATTACTTGAAAGAGGGTACTTAATTTGGTTGAGGAACAAGATGTTACGCGTTTTAGATTCAAGTGGTGCGTTGATTCTAAAAGTGTCGATGGCTGCCAATAGAACTTTTAAGGTTGAGTTAAAGGTTATGGATCATCGTTGTTTAGCTACCGTGGCAAGTAGAGATGATTGGTTATGGAATTACCGTCTTGGTCACCTAAATTTTAGGGATCTCAAAATGTTGCAACAAAGTGAAATGGTAACGGGGCTGCCACATATTAGTGTTCTGACAGAATTGTGTGAGGAATGTGTGAAGAGTAAGCAACACAAGAATGTGTTTAGCAAGGATGTGGGTCGAAGAACCAAAGGCTTACTTGAGGTGGTGTATTCCGATGTTTGTGGACCGATGCAAGTAGAGACTTATGGCGATAATCGATATTTTGTTACGTTTATTGACGACTTTAATAGGAAGCTTTGGTCATATCTTATCAAGAGGAAGGATGAGGTATTTGGAGTGCTCAAGAGTTTCAAATCCATGGTGGAGCGTCAAAGCGGTCGGAAGCTCAAAATTATCAAAATGGATGGTGGAGGTGAATATACATCTAATGATTTTGGGAAGTTTTGTGATCTTGAGGGTATTGTGCGTGAGGTGGTGTCTCCGTATACGCCTCAACAAAATGGAGTTGCCGAGAGGAAAAATCATACGATAATGAACATGGTGCGTAGTATGCTTTGTGGGAAGAAGTTGCCTAAGGAATTGTGGGGTGTGGCCGTGTCTACAGCCACCCTAATTGTTGAATAGGTGTCCTACTAAGAAGCTGGAGAAGATCACACCAGAAGAGATTTGGAGTGGTTTCAAACCGAGTGTGAATCATTTGCGCGTTTTTGGATCGATTGCATATCGTCATGTACCGAATCAACTTAGAAATAAGTTGGATGATAAATGTGAGAAGTTGATATTTGTTGGATATCACTCTACTGGAGGTTACAAGCTATTTGATGAGAAGAATTGGAAAATCGTGATAACCCGGGATGTATTTTTTGAAGAAATAAAAACTGCTAAAACAGCAGGTGTAATCGATTACCCGATTGCTGTTAATCGGTTACCCCCTACAGAACAGCAACAGTTCTTCGAGTTGTCTGACCCGGAGGGTTCCGATGCCGTTGTACCTGCACCTACAGTAGCGGAAAATGTTGTAGTGAATAATGGTAGACCAGTGAGGCAAAGAGCCTTGTCTCATAGACTCCGAGACTATGAGAGGTTCCAAGATAACGAAGTGAATAATGATTGTGATTTTTTTTCATTTCCCGCTTGTGGCCGAATCTGAACCGGTAAATGAGAAGGAAGCCTTAAGCGATCCTAAATGGATATGTGCAATGAAAGAGGAGATGGAATCTATTGAGAAAAATGGTACTTGGGAGTTGGTCGATTTACCACTCGGAAAGAAACCGATAGGTGTGCGATGGGTGTTGAAGCAATAAAGCAGCAAGCAAAAAATATTAAGTACCCAGTTTTGTCGTCTCCACAGGATTAGTGCGATATGAATTCCGTTCAACGACCTCTACATTTCTAAGCTTATTGTTCAAAAGTTTTGGTTTAAAAGGTTCAAGGAACCACAAATAAAAACAGAAAATATAAAATAAAGACTGAAATATAAACGGAGTCTTGTTGGGATTGGATTTCATCAATTGATAGCATATGCATTCTTCTGATCAAATTAAACACAGCGCAATCATTCGTCTAATATCACCACGTATCACCCACGACAAAGCTTATCCCTAATGCAGCGTCGAAAGAACAACCATGTTGTCTCATTGGAGATCTCTCTTCCAATAAAAACACAACACAACACATTAAGATCTAATACTCAAGCAAATGTTAAGCCTAAACCTATCTCAAGAATTTAGGACCTAACAGGCAATCATCCTAGATCCAGATCTGAAGAGTATATCTCTATTACGGTTCAAATCAAAGATAATCAGGTAAACAAAGACGACACTCATATCGGATAAACGATTGTTTTGCATAAAACACAATGATCAAAATACGTACACACGTTTAACCCTTTTTACATGTATTCATCTAATCCGCCAAATGGTTGTGAACATTGTTCTTCATCACTATTATCACATACCCACACAATATCGTTAATTGAGTTCACTTATAATAACAGTTTTCATTCAAGTATTGAAATGACCTCGTTCGAGGCTTTGTATGGTATGAGGTGTAAGGCACCTCTGCGTTGGTATAAGTAAGGCTAGAGTGCAATTATTGGACCTGAGATTGTACAACAAACTTCTGAGAAGATCAATATGATTCAAAAGAAGATGAAAACTTCCTAGAATTGTCAGAAGAGTCACCATAATAAAAGGAAGAAGACACTTGAGTTCCAAGAAGAAGACTATATATTTTTGCGAATTATTCTAGTAATTAGTGTTGGCCGAATTTTAAAATCTACCAGATATAAAAGATGGTATCTCCCGCATCCTATTCTTTTAAAAATAACTAAAACTAAGCTAAACATCTAAAAAAAATCTAAAATCTAAATAAAGGCAATATGTATTTGAAATGACCAAAGTCATCCCACCATAATAAAGAAGTGTTGAATTGTCAAGGTACGTACAACAACACCATTGTCTAAAGACATATTTTACACTAAGAAAGCAATCTATCTACACATTTAGTATTGCCTAAATTGGCTAATAAAGTTAGATAGCCAAATTAATGAAGAAAACACAAACTTTAAAAGCAAACCGTTCAACTTTGATTTTATTAGGCAGCAAAGGACATCATCTATAAACTAAAAAGTAGGCTCAAATTGAATATTCTCAACTACTTCTATCACATTTTCTTCTCAACAACTAATTCCCTATCTCACACGCCAAAAATAATACACACTACTTTTACTCCTTTAACATGTTCATTCTACTAAAGTCTTCTCTGTTTTTATATCTTTGTTTATAGAAAACATCAAATGTTTATCTACCACATATTATTGTGAAAAAAAACTCAATTTATTTGAAGTTGAAATAAAAAAATTAATTTTGTAAATTAGATAGAATAAAAGGATCAAACTATAATTTAACCAAAATATTAAAATAAAACAAAAAATTAAATAGAAACAAAATATGAAATTAACTTAGCAATGAGGTCTCATTCCATTTTGCAAATTATTATAATCACTCTTCTGAGCTCATTGCTTTTTTGAAATATTAATTATTTGTATTTATGTCATTAATGAACTAATACGTCATATCAACATAGACGACTCGAAAAAGGGAATGGCGTGGAAAATTTAAAAAAAATTGAAGATAAAAAACTAATTGTTAAAAAAAGTGGACTAAACATTTAATTTTAAGTGAGAAAATTAGTATTTAAATGGAAAAAAAAATTAGAAGTACTTTTAAGCCAAAAAAATTGATGAGAATTAGTTTCTTAGGTTATATTATTCATTAAAAAGAATTATGATAAGTCTCAAGTTGTTAAAAATAATTAAGCAAAGCTTATTCATACACAATTTCATAGAATACTAGTTGCATTCTTACTTTATAAATATTTATTGGAACTTCATATTAGTATATATTATATTATAGTATTAAACTTCACATTTATTTCTCAAAGTTGGCACCACATATTATTATTAGTATATTACATTGAATTATAAATTTACTTTCTCAAAATTGCTCACCAATTCACAACCATACACTTCTTTAGTCCTTTAAAAACCCCTTCACCCTCTCTCTCATAAAACCATCTTCTCTCCCAAAACATCTTAGCAAAAACTCAAAATTTTCTTCAAAAAACTTTCCTCAATTTGTCATGGGAGTCTTTCCTCGTTTCCAACCAATTTCCAAATGTAGCACAAAAGATAGATCAAACCAAACCGTCGCATCCGACTTAGACGGCACGCTTCTCGTGTCGCGGAGCGCCTTTCCCTACTACATGCTCGTCGCACTCGAGGCCGGAAGCATTCTAAGAGCGTTACTTCTCTTATCCTTAGTCCCGTTCATATACTTCACGTACCTATTCGTCTCCGAGACGCTGGCGATCAAAACATTGATATTTGTCACATTTGCGGGACTAAGGATAAGAGACGTTGAGATTGTTTCCCGGTCGGTTTTGCCTAGGTTTTACGCCGAGGACGTGCATCCGGTGACGTGGAACGTGTTTAATTCGTTCGGGAAACGGTATGTTGTTACCGCGAGCCCGAGGATTATGGTTGAGCCTTTTGTTAAGACGTTTTTTGGGAGTTGATAAGGTGCTTGGAACTGAATTGATGGTTACAAAAAGAGGGAGAGCAACAGGGTTTGTTAAGGAGCCTGGAGTTCTTGTTGGTGAACACAAGAAAGAGGCAGTTATGAAAGAATTTGGAAGTAACAACTTGCCTGATTTGGGACTTGGAGACAGTGTAACTGACTCTGATTTCATGTCAATTTGCAAGGTTAGTTAAACTTTTTTTTTTATAAGAAAAATATATAAATCGAATATCTCTGCACGTAAAATTATCGAGACTAATATATCATTTCTGCGCATGAAACTGCATAGACTAATATACGCATTAAACTGTCATAGACTAATCCATCAAATTATGTAACCTAATTTTGCATTCATGTTGCATGAGATGGAAAATGATAGTTAAATATTAGATGGATAATGATTAATATTCAAAATTAATTAATCATAATTAGTTGACCCTAATTTGACTTATTTTGATATTATATAAAGAAATAACTATGTTTGTTAATTAATATAAGATAGTATAGTTGAGAATGGATGGTTGAAAAAGTTAAGTTATATGGGCCATTGATGTTTATTTTTGTAGGAAATTTAATTCCCTCACCTAATATATAAATATACACCTGTCTATTTATCGTTTTGTTTAGTTATTTATGTATATGGGATTATTTTCAAGAAAATTAGGGAAAATTGACTAGTGTATTTAATGTGTCTGTTTTTTATAGGTTAATATTCTTAAAATATTCTTTTGGGGATGGAGGTGTATATCTCTGACTTTTTCTTTTTATATAAAACAGTTTTATAATATTAAATAATTAATATTTAGAAAAGTTAATAATAAAAAAAAAAAATTATTATATTTTTTTTCTACTCACTTAATTGGTTCTTCTATTTTAAAATCTAGTTTTACTTGATCTCTATTTTTTTATACTAAAAAAGAATAAGAATATGACATATAACTTAATGATGATGTAAAATAATTAGTATCAAAGAAATTGCAAGAAAAATATCTTACAAACTTCAGTTTCAATTTTAAAAATTATTAATTTAATTAAAGATAAATAATTAATTAATTCTTTTAAATATTATATATTATTTAGCATGTCATTTAAAACATATGTGTATCATTGTTTTTTTTTTTAAAATTATAAAATGAAAGACCAAATCTAAGTGATCTTAAAATATAATAAAAGAGAAAAATTAGAATTAAATCTTATTTTTATCAAAAATTATTTAAAGATAAAAATCACATAATTTAAATTAGGGAAATGCTAACGAGTGCCCTCAGGTCTGAGTATTGGTTAAGAGATTAAAATAGTAAGTTGGGCATTAGTTAAGAGATTAAAAATATATTTTTTTTCTAAATATATGTGTATTCAATGCCCTGAAAAGAGAAATAATCAGACGTTTTAAAAAATATTGTATATATTGAGTGAACTAAATATAACATATTTTTCTTATTTGGAATTCTTAACTAGTGCCCTGAGGGCATTGGTTAGCATGACCCTTTAAATTAAATAGATCACTTATAATTCTTTTAAACTAAATTAGATAATAGTATTGCAATATCATTCGATTATAAGAATATAAATTTAAATTTGTGATATTTCAACCATTCGAATAAGTTCAATGTCGTATATGTTCTCGCGTGCGCATATATATATATATATATATATATATATATATATATATATATATATATATATATATATATATATATATATATATATATATATATATATATATATATATATATATATATATATATATATATATATATATATATATATATATATATATATATATATATATATATATATATATATATATATATATGTGTGTGTGTGTGTCTCTTTTTCAAATTTCTTTTTCAATTAAGAGGATAACTTTCATGAGCTGTTTCTTTACCCTACAAAACTAGCATGTACTCTAACATGGGGATTAATAAATAAGATTGGCCCCTAATTTTTCAATGTTGGGTGAGAATTTTAATGAGCATAACATGTTGTTCAACATTGCACCTCCTCTTTTCTTAAATCTATTTGTCTTTTCGTTTAAACTGTTCTCTGATCTTGCATCATGTCTTTTTCTATACTCCTAAAAATTTCATATAAAAAAAATCAAGTCCTTTATTATATACATGTATAAAAAGATATGTTAAGTGTTGATAAATAAAATGACCATATTAAACACTATGTATTTTTTCTCCATAATATAAAATAGAAAATTTTGCAATAGAAATTTATATTTAGGAACAAGTATTTAATAGCCTCAACCTTTGCACTGGTCCCTCCTATATATCTAAATCTGCAAAAATATATCATCACAAAGATGCTGAGTTTATATATTTTTCATTTTACAGGAAGGTTACATGGTGCCAAGGACCAAATGTGAGCCATTACCAAGAAACAAGCTTCTAAGCCCAATAATTTTTCATGAGGGTAGATTAGTCCAAAAACCAACCCCTCTAGTTGCACTCTTAACCTTCCTATGGATGCCAATTGGGATCATACTTTCAATCTTAAGGGTCTATCTCAACATACCTTTACCTGAAAAAATTGCTTGGTACAATTATAAGTTACTTGGAATAAGAGTAATTAGAAAAGGAACACCTCCACCACCACCAAAAAATGGACAAAGTGGTGTACTATTTATTTGCAACCATAGAACAGTTTTAGATCCAGTTGTTACAGCAGTTGCATTAGGAAGAAAAATAAGTTGTGTAACTTATAGTATAAGTAAGTTCACTGAGATTATTTCGCCTATAAAAGCGGTCGCGCTTACAAGGGAGAGAGACAGAGACGCTGCGAATATAAAAAAATTACTTGAAGAAGGTGATTTAGTGATTTGTCCTGAAGGAACGACTTGTAGGGAGCCGTTTTTGTTGAGGTTTAGTGCTCTTTTCGCTGAGTTAACGGATAGGATTGTTCCAGTGGCAATCAATACAAAACAAAGCATGTTTTATGGGACATCGGTTCGGGGACACAAATTGTTGGATCCTTATTTTGTGTTCATGAACCCTATGCCGACTTATGAGATCACTTTCTTGAATCAATTGCCTTTGGAGTTGACTTGCAATGGAGGGAAATCTTCGATCGAAGTTGCAAATTATATTCAAAGGGTTCTTGGAGGGACTCTTGGATTTGAATGTACCAATTTAACAAGGAAAGATAAGTATGCTATGCTTGCAGGAACCGATGGAATCGTTGGATCAAAGAAGAAAGATTAAAATCGAGAATAACAATTCAATTGATTTCGATTTTCTATTGACTATTAAAAAAATTGAATTTTAAATAAAAAGTTACTGACAAAAAACGTCTCTAATTCTGTCACTAAAAATAAAAATGACGGAATTAAAGACTAATTTTATTTTGTCTTTAATTATTTTTTTAAAATTCTTTTTTTTTTATAGTGATTATTGTCATTTTTCATGATGTTTAATTTATAAAAAAAATTGTGTTTGTGCCCTAAAAATAACTAATATGTACATTATTATTTTATTATTCTGATGAATACAAATGGTTTACTTATGTGAATTGTAAAATCTAGTACATCTTGAGATTTGATTTGATTTCTGAGTACTGTGTAATACATTAACAGTTATGATGACAAATATAGTACTGATGCAGATGCAACAATGTGGCATATGGGACTGTTGGTAATTAATTACACAATGCTTTTTTTTGCTATTAATTTTGTAGATAAGTTTGGTTTGAATTTGAAGGCTGGAACAGTTGGCTTATTCCAAATAATAGTAATGACTTGTAATAATGAAATGTGCATATGACTAGTTAACATGATATGTAAATTACAGCTAGGCAACAATGCACCCAATTTGCTTCAAAATAATAAGATTTTATTTATTTATTTTGAATGATCTCACTGAATAAATTTAATGACATATGTGGTTTTTAGATGATATAGTTTTATTTAAGAAGTTGAAAAAAAAAAAATTTAATGAGAGATTAAAGAGTTGAAGAGAAACATTGTTAATCATATATCTTTAATCCATAATAAAAAATATGGAGAAATTGAAGGATGTAAATCATCAATTTAAGCCGTGTAATTGTAAAGGAGGAAGATCTTAAAGATGTTATGTAACACAAAAGTACTTTTTAAGGTGTAGACTAAATAACTATAAGATTTACAATGTTGTACAAGACAAAATATTAGATTGTTAATAATGTTAAAATTTTGAATTACGAAATTGGTAAAAATTGAGTAATTGAGCGTAAAAAAGGAGGTTGTGAGAGAGAATTAAAAAGATTAATTGAGGGTAAAAAGTGCATTGAGGTTTAATATTCTCATTACAAATAATAAATAGAAAAAATAGAAAAATTGAAGTTGATTGTCTGTAACCCAAGTACAGCTTTCTGTAATTTGGTATATGTATTCTAAAACAAATTCTCAACACAGTGGTATTCGGGTACAAAAAAGCAATACCTCAGTACAACTGTTTTAAAAGCTAATTTTCAATACAATGGTAACCGGGATACCAAAACGCAGTACCCGAGTACAACGTTTGAATAATGTTATTTTCATAACACATTACCTTAATTCAAGTTTTTCAAGTCTCTCATGTCTATGTTCTTCTTCAATCTCTTAAACACTTCAATTATGACTACTTTGGTTAGTAAATCAGTCACTTGATCTTCACTTCTACAATATCTCAATCTCAACCTTCCTTTATTAACAAGTTCTCTCAAATAGTGAAACCTTATCTCAATATGCTTGCGCATCTCATGAGCAATTGGGATCATATCAAGGTTTATACTGAAAACGTTATCAACCATGAGCACTATATCGTCACCCTCTTTGCTGCCCAGCTCCTTCAACATATTCATTAACCACACAGGTGGCGCAGAATATGAATAACACTTGCTAAGTGATGTCTGGCGTAGACTCTGAAGCTGAAGGTCTCAGCATCAAAAGAAACAACATAATTGTCTCTACACTTGGTGAATGTAAATTGACTTCTTGTATCAGAGTAGATGATAAAGCTGAAGTTGTCCGTACTGCATAAAGCAAACTGCATTGTCAAATCAGTTTGTCAGCTGGAGTCTGAGTTCACAAGGCTCAAGAAAGGTTGACATGTTTTACAGATATCTACTCTCAATAGCTCTATAGTACATGATCTTTTTGAAGACTCAAAGGTTAAACATGTTACACAATGGATCAATATCTTTTGGCGTATTTATCTTCAACGGCTCTTGTACTATGGAGTAATGCAAAGACACTTGATCAAGTTATCTCTTCCAACGGCTAGTCTGCTGCAACTGCTATATAAGTGACTGAAGGTTTAAACTGAATCTTTAACAAGGATTAACCAGATGAAGGAGTAATAGTCATACCCCAATTTTGTCCGAGTATCTTAAATTTTTTACCCATCTGACTTTATTTTTACTTTGCATAACATAGCATGCATTTCATCTCGCATAGCGCCTAAAATGTCACCCAGAATAAATTTTCGGATTTACAGGCAGACTGGTCAAACTAAATCTCAACGGTGCGTAAAATTAGCGGACAGAAAATTTAAAAATCGAGTTTGCATACATCAGTTATATTAACCTACGTTTCGCGTAGTTTAACCTGACGTGTTCGTTTTAATTTTTTGACCATTTTTCGTCGCATTTTGATTCGTTTGAACATTTTAACGGGTCAAAATTTATTTTAAAAACTGACCAAACGCTGTATTTTTTGGAGTCGTTTATTTCGTGCTGATCATTTTAGTGTACTCGATTTATTTTTTTGAGCACTTAAACGTCCGACTTTTATTTATTTGGGGTCCGTTTATTTTTATATTTTTTGTATAAATGTTTAGTATAAATAAATAGGATAACTAGTATTTTAGTTTAAATATTTATTTTTATTTTAGATTTAATATTATTTAATTTAGGCTCTAAAATAAATATTAGGGACATTATTGACAATTTAGAGTTAAGCCTAATTTGATTCTTATATATACCTAAGTTGCATGGTTGAAAAGGGAAGGAGACCGGAAAAAGACAACACACTCACACGGCTTAAAAAAAATAAAAAGGAAAAGCAAATTTGTGGCCGTACAGGCGAACTTGCTAGCGAAGCTGCCACCAAAACATCATAAAGTTCGCTAGGCGAACTATGCAGCGAAGGCCAGGAATCCAAAATAGTAAGGAAAAGGTCATAAACTCGCTAGGCGAAGGAGGCAGCGAAGAGCTCGCTGGGCGAAGTAGCAGCGAAGAGGTAGCGAACACTCCCAGACTTAAGACAGTAAGGAAAGGGCCATAAACTTGTTGTGCGAAGTTTGCAGCGGAGGCTTCACTAGGCGAACAATTCTTCGCACAGCGAACATTGGGATTTCTGTCTGGGGAGCTTTCACAGGACATAGGCACTTCAGGTGCCATTTTAGGTGTTCGCTAGGCGAACAATTCGTTCGCACTACGAACGTGACAGCTCAGTAGTCACTTCTATAAGTAGTATGAGCTACTTTTTGTAAAAATATCTAATTTTTTGTACTTGCATTTGAGAGGATTTTTTGACCTAGAAAACTCATTCCTCCATTTCTGATCATCTCTTAGCAATATTTCACAAAAAGAAGGTGGATTTCTATCCAATCTCGATTATTCAACTCGAATGTTGATCAACCTTCTTCGGAAACTTGTTGCTCAAGCTATCATGGAAATGGTTGGCTAAATCCCTCTCTTGTCAAGGTTAGAAGTAGTTAGTTCAAATTTTATGTATTCCATTTGATCTTTTGTATGTGAACAAATATTGTGATCAATATAGAAGAAGTTATTTGCTACTCTTTGTACATTTATGGTTTGGAATGCTTTAGACATGAACTTTCCAAGTTTTGACCTAATATCTTCATCTATCAACTATACAAATTCTAAACATAGGTTTGAAAGTTGATATCCGCTTTGTATTGATCTTAATGCTTATTATTTTGATTGTTACTTAGAGAGATCATTTAACGGTCGAAACAATAACAACCACGAAATCGATTTAGACATGAACGTTTTTGCGAGGATACGCGGTTATGTTGGTTAAAACTTCATTCGCATATTTGATCGGGTGAATACGTTTAGGATGGACTAGCGAACCCTAATCTTGACATGTTTTTATCAAACTTAGACCGAATTTTATTCGCTTTCTTTCTTGCAAACTTTAGTTACGAAAATTGAAATCATTCTAAAAACCCTTTTTCTTAAGACATTAAATTGTTGAACGACAAGCATTTATATTCTCTTCAATCCCCGTGGAGACGATAAAACACTACCCCAAAATACTTCCTAACACTCATTTGAAGATAATCTTGGTCAAAATAGGCCTTTTAGGGGGCAATTTATTAGCTAGCAAATTTCGACTAGGGGAAGAGAAGTGAAGCAAAGGGAGAAGCTTTGCATCACAAACGAAGAAACATCGAACTAAGCTGACGTCACTAAAGAGGTTCGGCAGACAAGAAAAGAAAAGGAACATAAGGGCCAAGTCGAAGCAAGCTCGACGGACAACCCTTCAGACTAAAGTCAAAGCAAGATCGACGTACAACCATTTTGACTGAGGTCGAAGCCAAGCTAAAATTGGCAAGTTTTGCAGCTGATGAGAACGTAGGGAAGTTACAAACAACATGGGTGTGCATGGGTGGACGCATGGCAAGCTGTGAATAGTCAACAGCGAACCAGTAGTTATTTTTTATGTCTATTTAAGTAGAATTTAGTTTCAGTTCAAGAGGTCGCATTTTGTAACATTGCAAAGAAAACACACAAAGTACAAGCGTCTAAGAGAAACGAGTTATTTTCACACAATCTACTTTCCATTTTTGTCTTGTTTTTTCTCATTTATTTACTTTAGCTACACGAACGCAAATCATCAAATTTCTTGTCCACCATTTCAAACCCAAAACACTTAAATAACCATTTCATACTTAAAACTAAGTCTATTATTTTGTAGTCGATTTTGCAAATAACCTTTAATAAGATATTAAAGATTTTTCGCCATAAATTTGATCGAACAGCATGTCACTAATTTCATGTAGCACTAAGAAGCAATTAATTGTCTAGCATGTCACTAATTTCATGTAGCACTAAGAAGCAATTAACTGTCTCACAATTCTCTTTTGATGATGAGTATCGAGCCCTTGCAGCCGCCATTTGTGAATTGCAATCACTTTTATATTTATTCAATGATCTCCAAATCATATGCTACAAATTACTCATGCCATTTATTGTGACATCCTTAATATCATACACATTAGAGTCAGTCATACCATTCATAAAAGAACAAAGCATCTTGAAATTAATTGTCACATTGTTTGTAAAAAAATTGCAGACTAATATTCATAAGCTCCTTTATGTTTCATCTAAATATCAGCTAACTAAATTATTCACTATATCACTTTTATCTTGTAACTAACAAGTTAGTTAGAAGAATGATAGACTATAACAAGTTCCTAAAGTTGTTAAGAGTTAGTTAAATTGTTAATAATATGTCATGGTGGTTAGAATTTGTTAGAGACTATGCTATTTTAAAACAGTCCCACCATAACTAACTTATATTCAGTGTACTTACTACTTAACCTTTCTTATATCAACATTTCAATCATAATGAAAAAATTCCTGTTTCCAATTTGAGATAAAGTGATTAGAATCAACAACTTTAGCAAGCAGTTAATGCCACTAATCCAAATACATTTTTCAAGCAGAACCTAACATGGCGGGTTGCCATTTATGGACGATATAACTATGTTTGATTAAATAAGAAACGTGGTCCATAAATTCATAAATATATATGTAGGAAGAAGTTGGGCCATATAAGCCAATTTCTTTAAGATTATTATTGAAAAAGCATGTGGATGTGTCAGACTTTTGATCTCAAACTCAAAGAGTTTACTTCATGTCTATACTTTCTAGAGAGACTTCAAAATTAGGAACCATAGTTTTTAATCATTTAGTTTCATTTTGCTGGATGCTACAACTAGGATGGATCCCATTCCTTAGTCACGCAATTTTCGGATTTCAAAAACAGATTTATAAAAATGCTTTGATTTGAAAACAATTTACGTTAGAAGAGATAAATAAATAGATATGAAGTAGTGAAATAATAGAAAAAGAGAAGAGATAGAGGAATAAGAGGCCGAATAAAAAGTAAATAACTAAAATAAAAGAAAATGTGATAATAAAAAAATTACACTAAAAATTTATGCTAATTCGACCTACTTCAATTCTCAAGAATTTTTCTTTGAGATTTTAACTAAAATAATCTTGAATTTTTATATTAGATCTTCTCAAATAAAATTTTAATAAAAAATTAAGCTTTTGCACATGATTAACCAAAAAATTTCCACACACACGAAATATTTACATAGGTTCAACTCAATAACTTTAGTTAGAGTTTTTATGCGGGCTCAACACAATAATCTTTAGGGTCCGTTTAGTTGGGGATTGATGAAGGGGAGGGGATGGGACGGTAGGAGATATTTATAAAAAAAATATGTGTTTGGTTATTTTTTATAAGGGGAGAGAAGATTCATTGTTTAGAATTTTATTATATTTCTTAATGTATCCTCAATTATTTATTTTAATTTCAAAATTGTCCTTATTGAATTATTAAAAATTAGGTTTAGGTTTTTTTCTGTATTGTTTCACGTTTCTTTTTCTTCTATTGTGGTGCTGCTACATGTGCATTGTTGCTCTCAGGTGAGTTTTTTCCTTTTTGTTTTGTTGAATTTTCCTGTTTTGATTTTATGTTGTTTATACGTGTAACATATAACTATAACCGGTGATTGATCGGTTGTCGTTAACTAAAAATTATGATTGCTCGGTTGCCGTTAATTAAAAGTTGTGATTGTTTTGATTATAGTTATATATTATTAGACAAATTTCTTATTCCATGAACATTGAATATGCCACGGATGCTTTGAGAGTAATTATAAAATAAATTTTATATTCAATTTTCATATTTAAATAAAATTTATTTGATAAGTTACAAAGTGAACTTCACAAAACTTTAAGTTCAATATAGTTGTTTTTTTTGTCTGGACATAATGATGAGTTTATATGGATTACATTACAAGTTGGACCTCTAATTTATCTTGGTTCAATCATGTATTATAAAGCTTGATTTGATCATAATTGAACTTTTGATGTTGTAAGAGAAATAGCATTCTCTAGTACTTCTGGGAATTTTGTGAAATTGCAATGAACAGTGAGTTAAAACATTAAAAACTCATTGTGAATGAGTTTTTTATTTGGTGATATTTACTCAAAACTATTTTTACTTAAAATTGTTTTTAATAAATACGAATATTTTTACTAAATACTAAAGATAATATTTGTAAGGATAAAAACGTAATTTAGTTTTAAAATTTCTCCCTTTTCCTCGTAGTTCATTAATTTTAAAAAAAATTAATATTAGTTCCTTAACTCTTCAAAACGTTTCATATTAATCTTTTTTGTCTAATTAGCGACGAATTTAGCGCCTAATTTTTAAATTTGTCCGTCGCTAATAAGAAAAAAATGACTAATATAAACGTTATGAAGAGTTAAGAGACCAAGATAAACTTTTTTAAAATTAAGAGATCAAAATGAATCTAAAAATTAAGATAAGAGAAAAAAAAAAACAATTTTCTTTATAAATAAAATTAAAAATACCATGAACAATTTTAATGAGACCTAACTTGCGAAGAAAAAGAAGAAGACAGAAGCAAAAGAACTACGGACAGAGGAGCAAGCTCACGACAGAACATGATAACAACGAAAATGACATACAAATACATGGAACAAACTAGAATTCTTGAAATCAAAAAGTATGTTCCTCTATTATTTTCTCAACGTTTTTATAAAATCCAAATTTCATGCAGATGTTGGCGACAAATCCTTTTTTTAATATCTATTAGGTTATTATTCCTTACACATTAAAAGTTCTATTTACCTATTTCATTCTAAAGCTTATACTATTGTTGTTTCTATTTTTCATGATTTTTAGTATCAGTATACTGCTAAAATTATTTTGTTTAAACTTAGTTAATGAATTAATTAATTTGATCATTTATTTTAATTAAACTAGTTTAATTTATTTAGTTGTAATGAGGGTATTATTGTTTCAATTCACTAAAATGATTCAATCACTTTTTTGATACTCATCCAAAATTTTAAGATGATAGGTGTATGAGTTCTCTTACTTATAAATCTTCAAGTCTCCACATTCCTATCTAATGTGGGATTATTATCCATACTACTCACATTTGTTAATACTTAACACTCCCCTCCTCAAGTGTGAGTCTATCCACAATGCTTCTACAATACTCCCTCTTAAGCGGAAGCTTCAACTGTGCAACTGCACCCTTGTACCGTCGTTGACACTCTTCAGCGAGATACTCAACCCATAACCTGCGGAGATACTTTTGATACAAGTAAGTTGACCCCTCACTCGAACCAAAGACTTCGATACCACTGTTAGGGGAAGATTTTCACTAGGAAGTATTGAACATTGTGGGACTTTTCTTTTGAGAGCAACACCTTTGTGAGAGACACACCACATACTGACCCAAAACTTTAAGGTGATAGGTGTATGGATTCTCTCACTTATAAATGCTCAAGTCACCACATTCATATCTAATACGCTACTCACACTTGTTAATACTTAACATTTCTCTTATGTGCTTCAAAAGTATAATAATTAAAAATTTAATTGGTATACACTGATAGTGTAAAATTATTTTACATTGTCAACCAATCACTCTCATATATTCTGCCATATCAAATTGTAAACTTTAAATTAATTGTATGACATGTATATTCTGCCATATCAAATTGTAAACTTTAAATTAATTGTATGACATGGCAGATTGATAAATTTCAATTGCATGACAATGTAAAATTATTTTACACTGTCAGTACATACCAATTAAACTCAAAAATATAAATTAATAAAACCTTCACATAACTCAAAAGAACAAGGGTATTTGTGGTAAAAGATAAAAATTCAACTTTGATGCATGGTTTCTTCACATTTTAGAGGAGAAAGAAAAAGGTGAACGGGCCCACAAATATTCATCTCTCTTTTCTATTTTTTTCTCATTGCTAAACAATAGAAATGCATCATTTCTCATCAACTTCTCTCATTAAACTCTCTCTTTCCATAATCACCTCAATCAATCACCTTAAAGAGTATAGCAATTGATTAATTGATTTCATAGTAAGGGAGTATGTCTAGTGGAATAAGTTATGGGAATCAAATTTAAGATATTTAAATTATATATCACATTGTTAGAATATTTTCTTATGAAATATATGGTAGTATAGAGTTTGAATTTCTATGATCAGCCTTCCCGAGTATGTCTTGGGCCTAGAAGGGTATAATATTCTACTAGTTTCTTAATAAGAATGTTTGTTTAGTTAAATAAGTTACAGGAATCAAATCAGAGTGACTTAAGTTCTTTACACTACAAGAAATTGTTGTATTTTCCTAGTGAATTAGTGACGTGGTAAACACGTGGGTAAAAAATTGTGTTGCCAAGTGATAACCATGTCACTAACATTTTTTATTAATAAACTTTGCTATGCCAAACTCTGGAACGAAAATTTGGAATCTTAAGGGAGAGGGAAATTTGAATTTTCCACAAATTCTATTGTGGCGTGTTAACCACGTGGGAAGTTAAAATTCAAAAAGGTCACAAAATACCCACATGAATTTCACTTCGCAACTCACGTACATCAATAATTATATTCCCGTTGGGTTGGCATTTAGTGGACCAACGGTAATAATTTAATATTGGGGGCATGTTCCGTCTTTAAATTCACGTCGCAAGTTTCTGATGTGAATGCCACGTCGGAAGCTTTTTGAGATAAATTGGAAATTAATAAAAATGAAGTTGCGACCTGCGTTTCACGTCGCTAATTTCTGAAGGGTTTGCCACGTCGCAAACTACCGACCTGGCCTGCACGTCGCAACTTTCTGATGTTAAAGCCACGTCGCAACCTCCCTTATATAAACCAAATCTCAGAATTTCTTCAAGTCCTCGTCTCTTGCAAACGTCCCTCATCTCCTTCTTCTTCCCCCTTTGTTCTTCAGCTGCTGTGTTGGTGCTGCTCAACAAAGTTTCATTTGCCAAAAATTTAAGGTGATATATTAGTTGGTTTTGTGATTGTTTTATGTTATAGTTTATTTTATATTTTTTTATTATTAATTGTTAATTTTTTTTTCTTCAGATCTATCAATTTTATAGGAGGTCCTCTATATTGGAAACTTAATTAGAGGTATTTATGAATTTTAATTTGTTTATATTTATTATGTATTGTATTGTTGTTGAAAACTTTGATAGTTAGGTTAAAAAAATTTAGATTTTAGAAATATTGTGATATAATGTATTGTATATTGGGTTTGTTGTTGTTTTAAATTTTAGAAAGCAAAAATAAAAATAATATGTTATGTGATTTTTAATTAAAAAAATAGATTATTTATTTGAAACAAATTAAAAAAAAAGATTTATATTATGTTGTGTGATTTTTAAACAGATTTTTAATTAAATAATATGTTGTGTGATTTTTAGTAAATCAATTATACCTATTATATAGAATAATATATATTATTAAATAGTTATTATAATTTAGTAAACATAATATATATTATTTTAATAAAAAAAGTTTTTTAAATGTATAGTGAATATATATTATGAATATAAAAAAACAGTTTAAAATATATAATGAATGTATAATGAATATAATAATGCAGTTTTTTAAATATATAATGAATATAATAAAACAGTTTTTTAAATAATAAAACAGTTTTTTAATATATATTATTTTAGTAAACATAATATATTATTAAATTAATGAATATAATAAAACAGTTTTTTAAATAATAAAACAGTTTTTTAATATATATTATTTTAGTAAACATAATATATTATTAAATTATAGTATATATACAAAACAGTTTTTTAAATAATAAAACAGTTTTTTAATATATATTATTTTAGTA
Source organism: Lathyrus sativus (assembly GCA_963859935.3). Lineage (NCBI taxonomy): Eukaryota > Viridiplantae > Streptophyta > Magnoliopsida > Fabales > Fabaceae > Lathyrus > Lathyrus sativus. The sequence continues at coordinate 11,499,875 of OZ012741.1, forward strand.
AACATAATATATTATTAAATTAATGAATATAATAAAACAGTTTTTTAAATAATAAAACAGATTTTTAATATATATAAGAAACAAAAATGATATATTAGAAACACATTAAATATGTTATGTATTTTTAATTTTTAAAAACAGAATATTTATTATGTTAGAAAAAATAGAATTTTAAAAAATATTTTTAGTAAACAATATTGTAAATAGAAAAAATTAATATATATTTTTTAAAAATATAAAGAATATGTATTTTATTTAAAAAGTGTTATTTTTAAATGTATTACATTATTTTTACACATTCAATTATTAAAAACAGATTTTTAAAAATTATGAATATATATTATACTTTAAATATGTTATTATTAGTATAATATATTATTTTAGTGAATTTATATTATACTTTAAAAATAATGAATATATATTATACTTTATAAAATTATAGTGAATATATATTATACTTTAATGAATATATTATAATTTAAAAATAATGAATATATATTATACATTAAAAATAATGAATATATATTATACTTTAAAAATAATAAATTTATATTATTTTAGTGAACATATTTTATTAAGTTGGTGTCGAAATAGAAAAAAAAAGATTTAAATTACATATTTTATTAAGTTGGTGTCGAAATAGAAAAATAATATATATAAATTTATATTATGTAATGATAGTACAAATTTCTGCAGTATGAAATATTTTCGTTACTATCGTAGTTGGATGTACGATAGAACGTTACCAGGCAGACGTGGACTTACGGCAAATTTTGAGGAAGGAGTTAAGGGGTTTATCGCGTGGGCATTTGCACAAGAATGTTGTCGACGTGAGGGGGGAGTGAGATGTCCTTGTCTTAAATGTGAATGTAGACGTATAATTAGTGACCTAGAGGAAGTAGAACGTCATTTGAAGAGGAAGGGTTTCATTAAAAATTATTGGGTTTGGACATATAATGGAGAACAACTGCCGAGTAACGTACATGCAGAGACAACTAATACAGACGCATCAAGCAGTCGATCACATAGGGAATTTGATGAACAATTTAATCTGATCGACGAAATGGTTGGTAATGCATTTGGAGTAAATGTGACATATGATGAACCTCAGGACTTTGATGGTGAAGAGTTGCCGAATGAGGAAGCACAGAGATTTTACCAATTGTTGAAAGAAATGAATACACCGTTGTTTGAGGGGTCGGCAGATTCGAAATTATCAATGTGTGTGAGATTATTGGCTGCAAAGTCAAATTGGAATGTTCCTGATCAGTGTTTGAAATACTTTGCAAAAATGATGTTGGATGCGACTCCTACGAAAGACAACTTGCCTACAAGTTATTATGATGCAAAGAGGTTGGTGTCGAAGTTGGGTTTAGAAGTGCGAAAGATTGATTGTTGCATAAATGGATGTATGTTGTTTTATGACAATGAGTTTGGTATTAATGATGAGGCGCTGGAGGAATGTAAGTTCTGTAAGAGTCCGAGATATCAAGTTCGTAGTAAAGCCATTAACCGTAAACAAAAACGTGTAGCAGTGAAGTCCATGTTTTATTTGCCGATAATACCAAGGTTAAAAAGATTGTTTGTTTCAATGCATAGTGCAAGTCAAATGACATGGCATCATACAAACAAAACATCTTCAGGCATTATGCGGCATCCATCTGACGGTGAGGCATGGAAACATTTTGATAGGGTACATTCTGATTTTGCTGCAGAACCTAGAAATGTCAGGCTCGGACTATGCTCTGATGGTTTCACTCCATACGTCCAAGCATCTGCAATTGCATATTCCTGTTGGCCAGTTATCGTAACCCCTTACAACCTCCCTCCAGAGATGTGCATGACAAAACCATACATGTTTTTGACTTGCCTCATTCTAGGACCGTCAAGTCCTAAATCCGGAATCGACGTTTATTTGCAACCTTTAATAGATGATTTGAAGAGGTTGTGGATTGGAGAATGGACCTATGATATATCTCGCAAACAAAACTTCACTTTGCGAGCTGCCTTGATGTGGACTATTAATGACTTTCCCGCTTATGGAATGTTATCTGGTTGGGGTACGCACGGCAAAATGGGATGTCCACATTGCATGGAATTTACAAAGGCTTTTACTTTGGAATTTGGAGGGAAAAGTTCGTGGTTTGACTGTCACCGCAGATTCCTACCACGAGACCATGTATTTAGAAGAAACAAGACTGATTTCAAAAAAGATGTACGAGTAAAAGATTTGCCTCCTCCGCGATTGTCACCAGAGGAAATATGGAATCGAGTTTCTGAACTGCCCAAATTTACAGATTACGGTGAAGCATACAGAATTGAAGGATATGGGGTCAAACACAATTGGACAAAAAGAAGTATATTTTGGGACCTCCCGTATTGGAAAGATAATTTATTGCGACATAATCTTGATGTTATGCATATTGAAAAGAATTTCTTCGATAATATATTTAACACAGTGATGGATGTTCAAGGAAAAACAAAGGATAATGAGAAGGCTAGAAGGGACATGGAAATTTTGTGTGATAGAAAAGAGTTGGAGTTGAAGCCTCAGCCTAATGGAAAATTATTAAAACCTAAGGCATGTTACAGTCTAACTTCCCAAGATGCTAAAGCGGTTTGTCGATGGTTAAATGAATTGAGAATGCCGGATGGTTATGCTTCAAATTTAGCAAGGTGTGCTGACACCAAAACTGAGAAGTTGCATGGAATGAAAAGTCATGATTGTCATGTTTTCATGGAACGATTTCTTCCAATTGCGTTCAGTTCACTACCCAACCATGTGTTATATCCGCTAACTGAAATAAGTCAATTCTTCAGAGATATTTGTGCGTCAACTTTAAGAGTCGATAACATCATTAAGTTGGACCAAAATATTCCAGTTATTCTATGCAAGTTGGAACGCGTTTTTCCACCTGGTTTTTTCGATTCTATGGAGCATCTACCTGTGCATCTTGCATATGAAGCCTATCTTGGTGGCCCCGTTCAATACAGGTGGATGTATCCCTTTGAAAGATTCATGGGTGATTCAAAGCGATTAGTGAAAAATAAAGCTAAAGTTGAAGGATCAATATGTGCACATTATTTGCATCGGGAAACATCACATTTTTGCCGTCATTATTTCAATCATTTGATGTTAACTCCAAGAATCATAAGGAATGAATTTTTTTGGGGCGTTGATCTTTATATTTGGAATTTAACAGTAGGCGGGAAGAGAGTTAATGGATGTTTTTTTGGTCTGGGGTCTTTGGCTGGTGATTATAGAAAAGGGGACCGAACTTTATTTCAAAGACTCGATGATGGGGAAGGAGGATCGCGTCCGGCAGAATTGACACCAGAAATGTTGGCAACAGTGAGACAATTAGCTCTAGCTGAGGCGAGACGAGAGGAGGAGACACGTGAGGCGGCCCTAAAGGCCGAAATGGATGATATGAGAAATAGACAAAATGCTGAAATAGAGGAAATGAGGAAGCGGCAATCAGACATGGAGGCACAAATGCGAAAATATTTTGCCTCGAGGTCGAATTATTCTCCCGAAGATGATGACCAAAACGAAGATGAATTATTTAGTGGCGAAGAATAATTTTTTTTATTAGTATTTTTATTTGTGACGTGAATATTACGTCACAACTTTTATTATTATTATTTGTATTTGTGACGTGAATTTCATGTGACTAAATATTTATATATTTTAAATGTATATTATTTTAATTAAAAATTATTTTAATTTTAAATTTATATTTAATATTTAATTTTTATTTTAACTTTATAGTAGCTTTCAGTTAGTATTATTTATTTATTTTTATAATTAAATTTAATAGTGAAGTGAATCTCATGTCACTAATTAGTGACGTGGGAATCACATGGGAAGAATATTAATTCTGTGAGGTTTCCCACGTGATAACAAGGTCACAACTTTGTGACGTGGGAATCACATGGGTACTAAATTTACTTTGTGTTAGGAAAGCGTGCAGAGCAATTTGGTAAAGGTAAGTTCCCACATGTCTTTCACGTCACTAATTAGTGACGTGGTTTTCACGTGGGAAGTTTTCTTCTTTATTTTGTGATTTGCGACGTGGTAATCCTGTCACAACTTTGTGACGTATTTTCCACGTGGGAAAAAGTTCCCACCATTGCATTTCCGGCGTGTTTTACCCACGTCGCAACCATTGACTAGTGAAGTGATTTTTACATTAGTGACGTGAATATCACTTGGGAAAAGGCAATATTTCTTGTAGTGTTATCACACTGTTGCATTGTGTCCTTGTGACGTATGTGGTAGTTTAGAGTAGGAATTTTATGGTTAAATTTTTTTCGAGATGTGTTCAGCACGAATTGTACATTATTCTACTAAATTTTTGGTAAAAGCTTTCATTCACCTAAAAAGTTATAGGAATTTATGTTATGTAATTTATATTATCTATCACGCAGTTGAATTGTGTCTTTATGAAGTATGTGGTGGTTTTGAATTTAAATTTCTCCAATCAAAATTTTAGAGTATGTGTTTGCTACAAAAGAGTAATATAATCGAACAATTTTCCATTAAGAATCAAATAATTTATCCTTAAGAACACTTGTTTAATGGAATAAGTTAAGAGAATCAAAGTTAAATGATTTGAATTTTCTATCACACCATTAGATTGTGTCCTTATATGACATATGTGGTTATTTAGAGTTTAAAATTCACCAATCACGTTTTCCTAGGACGTGTATGGTCTAAAAGAATATATTGTTGTGAAACGATATCCAAGAAAATAGAGTATGATCGATTTCTTGATTAACAAGAAAACCACAAAGGAAATAAAAATAGAGAAGTGAATAGAAAGACAATTCAAAGTGGTATAAAAACTGTATTCTTGATTCAATTACACATTAGGGAACAATATTTACAATTTAATCTCAACCACACCACTTTCTCCATCTTATTAGGATTATTAAGGATTGATGGGAGAAATGAGAACTAGTATGTTATCTATAATATAATAAAATTAGATGTTGTGGAAAACATTTATTTGCCACCTCACCAAAATGAGGGCGATTTTGGTTCAAAAATTACTTTTTGCAACTAATGATGTCACATTGTTCAATTCCAACTAAATTTTTATTGTATTATGCCTTTGCTTGCTAGGTTTGGTTCAATTGATGGTATCACATGGTTCAATTGCAATTCTTTTTCCTCTTTTCTATTTTCCCAATGTCAGCTCCAATTCAAAAGTTTTTTCTTCTTTCCCCCAAACAATGTACTCTCTCTCTCTCTCTCTCTCTCTCACACACACACACACAAACACACACACACACACACACATACACACACACACACACATACACACACACACACACATCAAGAGAGTGTCCTCTGTGAGCCTAATATCAACAAGTTTCTCATCATTGAAATACACAAATACAAGATACAAAAATTGGGACATTGTGAGGTATTTTTGTTAACAACATATGAGACATATTTATACATGTTTTAAATAATTATTGACACATAAAATTGTCAGTGTAATCATAAACCTACAAAAATATCAAAAAAATCACAACCGTTCAAAATTAACCATACCGAATTTTTAAGGAGTGAAGAAAAATATGAAGTACATTGAATATTTTAAAAAACATCGGTTAAACTTTGTATACACCTGAATTTAATTTTTAAAAATGCTAGTAAAAATACATACATAATATTTTGTATTAATAACTAAATTTTTTAAAACAGAGAAATTTTTTACAAATGTAATTAATTAAATATATTAAAAAAATTAGTATTACAAAACTACGTGGAAATTGTCACCTATAATTTCGGGGGGTGCCATCTAAAATTATCGCCAAACTCACATAGTAGATAAGACGGCCCAAAGTATATTTCACTAATATCTAAACAAAAAATTTTTAAAAAAGACCATCTATGATAGCATTTCTTAAATTATTTGTAAAAAGAATATTCTGAAAAATTGATACATATCTTTACTTCCGTCAATTGACTATAGGAGATTTTGAACCATTCTAAAGAAATGTAAATTTTTTAGTTTTAACTGTCACTATTAATTGATACTATTTTTGTTTTTTATTAATTTTGATATTTTTACATGTATTAAAAAATAGAATTATTATTATATAAAAAAATGAAATTATAAAAATTTATAATTTTTTTATTTAATAATAATGAAAATATCGATATAAAAATATTAGTACTTATTAACGATTTTAAAAAATCAAACTGGAGATCAGACCTGCAAAAGATTAGTACTCATGGCCAATTTGTGCTTAACCATTATCTCTTTTGTGCATGTATGCATGAGATAAGACAGAGTGCTTTGCAAGTCCTATTTGAAACCTTACGCAACCATGGCCACCTATTTTCACTGTCTTTATTAGAAAAAGTATTTTAATCAGTCTTATTTTTTATTTTTTATTATGTTTGTCATGATATTAATCCTTTATGGAGTAGTTCCTCGGTCAGTGAAGTCGAGACTGATGATGAGCCGAATCAAGATGCACGGCTCTATGAAACATGCACATTAGTCCTCAAATTAGTGATAGGTTTTTTGATCAACTTCTACAACATTGTTAATTCACTTTGAAAAAATGCCTTCATCAGAGCTTGGCCGATATTGATATTGCGACATTTTTTCGTTTGACGACACTAAAGGATACAACAAATGTAACACTCCTTAACTAACTTTGCATTCCTCAATGGTTGGGACTTTGTGACTAGAAATGGGTGTGCTTGAAAATCTGAAGATGATAGAGATCTTGGTGAGTCTAGCTCACATGAAAATTTAGGAAGTCGGAGAACTGACCGTCTTTATGCTTATATATTCGATCAAAATTTCGAGTCGTTGTTCAACTTTTATTGATTCAAGTTGTTTTTACATTATGTTCCTCATTACAACGTGAAGATGCAATATAGAAAGAATATTTTGGTCTTATTTATCAAATACATTTTGTGTATGTAGTTTGTGTTTTTTGTGTAATGTTGGATATATGAGCATTTTGCATCCATTTGTGACAGGCGTAATCGTGGTCCTATCATTGATGGCTCCCCACGGGTTACCAAATCATGAAGGTTGGAGCATTCTCATTCAGGTGGTCTTCTAAAGTATAGGTGGAGGATCAATGTTTTGGTCGTAGACGATGACATTTGGACACCTTATGCAGACCATACAGTGCACCAGGAGTTCGATGACACAATCTTATTTTTTAGGTTATCGACAACCTAAGAGTTTTGTGTCTAGTTATTTACCTGAGAGCTATCTGCGCCAGTTTGGATAAATTTAGAGAATTCCTATACCAGTCCCGGTTGTGCCATATAAGGGCATTGATAGATGGTTTAGGTCTAACATTGTCAGCATTGCTATTAGAGAGAATGTGGTATAGGTGTTTTTCCCTGGATAGTGTTTGAATGGTTATTTACAGTGGTACTTTAGAGTATGACACCTTTGCATCATCCCACATGTTCAGCCTGTAGATGATGAAGGACATTCAAATGCTGAGTCGCCACATCCACCTGGTATGACTATCTAGTAGCAGTTATAGATAGAAGAACTTTTAGATAACCTCGTGGATTTGTTAAACCCAGATGGTGAAGTCTATATCAGGTTATCTCGGATAGCACACTATTTTTGTGGTGAGCATGCGTAGATTTTATTAGTTTATTCACTATTTATTGTCGCTGACACAATTTTAGGTTTGTGATAAATTATTTGTATATTATTAACATTTTACGTTAATATTGCATTAGATGAGAATTAACATTACATTATTGCAGGATTAACATAACTTAACAAGAAAATAACATGAACAAAACTTAAACATTAATAGATGATTTAGGACGTTTCAACATCTTAATAATATCGTCAACAAATATTACAACTGCCGCATCCACCTCGATCAGACCCTTTGTTTCATATCGGTGATATGTGTTACACATAATTTTTAAATCTTCATCGGTCTTCAACTCAAAGTTGTTGAACTTCACTTTTCCTTAATTATCAATCGATGGTGAACGGTACTCAACTTTAACCACCTTTCTGTTGTCTGGATATCATAAGAGATTATCCATAGTGAATTTCAGAACATAAAAAGGGTGTTCTCTGTGAGCCTAATATCAACAAGAAGTTTCACACCATTAAAATACACAAATACAAGATATCAAAATCGGGACATTTTGAGGTATTTTTGCTAACAACATATGAGACATATTTATACATGTTTTAAATAGTTATTGACACACAAAATTGTCAGTGTAATTCCTACCCCACAAAAATGTCGAAAAAATCATAACCGTTCAAAATTAACCTTATCAGATATTTAAGGGTGTTGGAAAATATGCAGCACGCCAAATATTTTGAAAAAAATCGGTTAAACTTTGTATACACACCGGATTTTTTAAAAATACTAGTAAAAATATATACTTAATTTTTTATATTAACTACTAAATTCTTTAGGTCATAGACAATTTTTACAAATGTAATTAATTAAATATAAAAAAGAATATAGTATTACAAAACTACGTGGGGATGTCACGTATAATTTCGGGGGTGCAATTTAAAATTATTGCCAAACTCACATAGTAGATAAGACGGCCCAAGGTATATTTCACTAATATCTAAACAAAACGTTTAAGAAAAAGACCAACTATGATACCATTTCTTAAATTATTTGTATAAAGAATATTCTGAAAAATTGATACATATCTTTACTTCCATCAATTGACTATAGGAGATTTTGAACCATTCTAAAGAAATGTAAATTTTTTAGTTTTAACTGTCACTATTAATTGATATTATTTTTGTTTTTTTAATTAACTTTGATACTTTTACATGTATTAAAAATAGAATTATTATTATATAAAAAATAAAATTATAAATTTTTTTTCATTTAATAGTAATGAAAATATAGATATAAAAAAATAGATAATACATAAAGTAAAAATAATATTAATAATTTATTAGTATTTATAAAAAAAAATATTAATATTAAATTAGGGTTGATAAGTTAACTCTAGACATCTTTACCACTCATCTTTTCATCTTCATCAAAATATATTTGTATTAATAGTATTTGCGTATTCCAAATCATTAAACAAGTTTCTTTATATAGGATTGAGTATTCATTACAAAGTCTTTGCATTAATTAACTTTATGATTGATAATTGATATTACTACTATATAAGTATTGAATTATTGTTCTATAAGTTAAGCTAGTAAACAAGTTGACCGAATATCCAATCGAATGTGCGCCATAGAAAATTATTTTTATTCATAAACTCTTCCGTATTTTATCCAAATATAGAAATATTATAATTATAGTTATAATCTTAATCAATAATATTATAAAAGAAAACAAGATTTAAAAGAATATTATTATATTTGACATACACACCTCATCCTCTTGTCTTACTCAATAAAGGATATGGGGTAACTTGCATTTATTTATTTTCCTCTGCCAACATGTGCATAGTAATAAAGATAAAGAAAACATAACACAAGACAAAGATCAAAAAGCTATAGTTACCATACCCACCACATGGTCATCATGGAGTATGTCCTTGTCAAAGTACCAAGTAACATTATCATGTTTTTATTTTGGATGTAACTCATTTTGATATTTGATATTAGATTTAATCTACTCTTACAAAGGTTTAGAGACATGTTTGTTTTAAGATTTTAAATGAGATGAGATGAGATGAACAAACAACAACTATTAGATCATGATTAAACTTATTCATTAATGTGACTATTAATTTATCTCTCTTATTAACTTGCATTTCATCTCTCTTATTAATTTGATCTAATGGTTGTTATTCGTTTCTTTCATCTCTCATTTAAAATCACTCTCATTTGATATGCTCCCATATATATATATATATATATATATATATATATATATATATATATATATATATATATATATATATATATATATATATATATATATATATATATATATATATATATATATATATATATATATATATATATATATATATATATATATATATATATATATATATATATATATATATATATATATATATATATATATATATATATATATATATATATATATATATATATATATATATATATATATATATATATATATATATATATATATATATATATATATATATATATATATATATATATATATATATATATATATATATATATATATATATATATATATATATATATATATATATATATATATATATATATATATAATATGTCATTTTTATGTGAGAACATGAGAATGAATCTGAACCATTAGATTTTAAAATAAATGGTGGAGATTATGTGTCAGTTTTTTTTCTATCCTCCATCATTTATTTTAATAATAGTGGAGAGAGAAAAACAAAAACCACATATAATCTCCATCATTTATTTTAAAATCTAATAGTTTAGATTTATTCTTATGTTCTCATATAAAAATGACATTATCATAGGATATATATATATATATATATATATATATATATATATATATATATATATATATATATATATATATATATATATATATATATATATATATATATATATATATATATATATATATATATATATATATATATATATATATATATTGAGGTTCCAACGCGCATTGAGGCTTCAATTAATGATTCATTCAAAAGAACACGATTAGGTTGAAATAGCTAATGGACTAGATTGGTCTTGTTGACCCAAGTCTAGCACATGTCAATATCTGATTGAGATATGATTAGGAACATGATTTTGATTGATGGTGGATACCATTATTCGGGATTCAGGAACAAGAGCGATCAAATTAAATTTTCTCTGATGAGCTTTTGTTTAAGGCGAGTCAAAGTTACTGTATAAGGAAAAGAGCACAAGAAGAACATATATACACAATTGAAAAGAGAATCTGACTTTAGCTTTATTGATTGTCAGTAGTAGAGTTATCATTGGTGTATTTTACGAGTACATTTGGCGCCCACCGTTGGGTCTGATAAAACTTCTTAAGCCAGACACGCCAAATCCAAACAACCTGAACCCATCTCATGATGATGGGGTCCTCCGCCAGTAGCAACAACAATAACAATAATGCAGGTGACTGGGTTGTCATTGAGGTGATGTTAGTCACTATGGATGAGTTGTGTTTCTAGAATGAAGCCCTGCATTAGAGCTCCATGATTTAACACAAAAAGAACATGTGAAATTGAATATGGTCAAGGACGGGGAACCCATTAATCCTCGACCACTCGCAAGAGATCCTTGATGTCATTCAATGGCAAGAGCGGTCCCAAGAAGTAAGTAATCTCCATCAACACCCATATGACTATCATTGGAGTATTTAACTCGCTAAAGTTAAAGAAAATGATTGGAACATTCAAATAAGTAGCCCGCATATGGTACAAGAGCATTCTGATGTTCTAAGTAATAAGCTACAAAATCGTATGAGAAAGATGGTTCACCACTTTTTGGCCACCAAGCTCAGAAATACTTCCATTACAAGCATATTTAATGTTCCACTGGGCTATTATGAGTCCTTACATGAATATTAGGATAAATTTAATAAGAAGACCATCAAGGTCGCAAACTCAAACAATGAGATGTTTGTTGGAGCTTTCTATAACGACCTTAAGATCGGGAACTTAAAAAAATTCTTGATTCAAAAGTCAACAACTTCGATGGAAGAGATTGTGAAAATAGCATAATGTTATACCAAAGGAGAAGAAACCAATACTGAGAAAAGAACCTGAGGTGCAAAAGAGTGAGGTGGCGGAAAATCTGAAGTGCAAGGCCAATTCAGCAGAGGAATCAGAATTCAGTACCAATTTAGGAAAATGTTGCATTCAATTCCTCTAGATAACCCTTGGAACATTTCACCCCACTAAATACAATGAGAGAACGGGTCCTTCAAGTCCTCTACTACACCATGGTCATTCTCAAACCTTTTGCCTCTAGTATATATAATGGGGAATTAGTCAAAGAGATGGTGCAACTATCATAGGATGTATGGTCGCAACAAAAATGAATATCACCACCTGAATCAAAAAATTGAGCAGTTAATCTAAGAGGGTTGTTTGTAGAGATATGTGCGGGGTAGCTCTCATAGTATGGGGGAAAAAACACCACATGATGCACACCAAGTAATGCACATGACCAATGTCCCAACCACTAAAAGAACCGTCTCCTTGCTAAAAATTAGTTTTTCTGACAAAGATGCAAATGGGATCTTACCCCACGAAAATGAACCCATGGTGATAAGCATAGAGATGCAGAGTTAAAATGTTACGAGAGCCCCAGTAGATCTTGGTAGCTTAGCCAATATCCTTTACACAAATGCATTCAAATGTTTGAAGATAGATCATGAACACCTACAACCTTTAAGAGGTTTATTGGTGGATTTTTCATGAAAGTAAGTGCATGTTCGAGGATATGTCTCGATGTTGACAATGTTTGGAGGAGGAAAATATGGCAAGGACGTAAAACTAAAATATTTGGTGGTGAACGTCCATTCCTCATGAAATATCATACTTGGAAGCCCCACACTTAATGCCTTGGGAGCTATCTTATTTACCTTATACTTGAGAATGAAATACCCTCAAGATAAGCAGCGAGTAGGTGTGATTAGAGGATGTTAGGAAGTTATGAGAAAGTGTTACCAGGATAGCTTAGGTGTTAAGAAAAAAGGATAAGTGACCTCATCACACAATGCCATAAGGTCAATTATATGGATTTAGAACTCGTGGCATATTCCATAGTAGACTAGTTAACACCAAGAGAATAGTTGAAAATAATACATATAGGTCATAATATCAATAAACCACTCAGATCGAGACATCCTTAAATAAAGAGGAACAATCAAATGTTACCTAATTGCTCAAAAGGAACATAGATCTATTTGTGTGGGTGCCCTCTAATATGCTTGGAATAGATCCTAACATAATGTGTCATCATCTCACTATCAAGCATGTTTTCAAGAGTGTCACCTATAGGAAACATAAGGAGGGTGAACATAAGAGACTAGATATCTCCTAAGAGGTAAAATAATTGAAATATGTCAGGTTTATAAGGGAGATTAGATACCTTAAATAGTTGATTAACATAGTGACGTTGAAGAAGACGTCAAGTAAATAGAGGATGTGTGTGGATTTCCATGACCTCAACAAGCATGTCCTAATGACCCCTACCCGCTTCCAAGTATCAATAGGTTTATTGGCAGAGCCTCGGGTTTTCGCATCTTAAGTTTCATGGATGCCTATTTAAGATAAAACCAAATAAGTATGAGTCTGATGAAGCTCCAAAAAACATGTTCATGATCAACCATAATAACTACTATTACGAGGTCATAACATTCGATTTAAAGATTGCCAGAGCAACCTATCTGAGATTAAAGGGTGTTATTTTCTCTATACACATAGGTCAAAACCTAGAATCTTGTATTGATGACATGATGGTCAAGACTCGTGACAGGGGAAACATGTCGATGATATAAGAGAATCCTTGGAATCTGTAAGAAGGTATAACATGTGCTTAACCCTCCCCCGAATAAGTGCTCTTTTGGGTGCAAGGCGGAAGGTTTTAGGGTTTCATGTTAACCATGAGAGGAATCAAGGAAAATCTAAACAAGTGTCGGGTGATCATTTACATGAGAATACCGACCTCCATAAAATAGATTTATCATTTTACTAGAAGAATAGAGACAATATCTATTTTTTTATAGTGTTCGGGTTACAAATATATTCATTTCTTTGTAACATTAAGGAAAGCATACAAGTTCTCATGGACAAAAGAGTGTGAGCAAGCGTTTCAAGAGAAAAACTACTTTTTGGCAGCCCCTTTAATGTGTACCCTCTAAAGTAAGGGAGCTCTCTTATATTTGTACGTGCCACCCATTGATACTGCGATAAACTCTTCCTTGGTATAAGAATAAGATAGACGAATGATGAACTTATTTCATTATCTTTCCATGAAATGTATGCTCTTTTGTTCTTATTCTCTTTTTTACTTTTGAAGCCACCCTTCTTGGAGAGTTTTGGACAATTCGTCTTTATATGTCCTTGCTTACCACATTCATAACATGTGATATCTTGTGTTGAAGTGGAAACCTCTTTTTTCCTGTAAGATTTCTTTCTTTTTGCATAATTAAAGGATTTATCATTTTTACCAAGTAACTTACCAAGCCTTTTCACAAGGATCATAAAGTTTTCATGTTCCTCCGGAGCATCATCTTCTTGTTCTTCTTTTAAATCAACTTTCAAAGAAATGCCTTTGGATTTCTTCTCTTGATTCTCATGATTTTCAAGTCTTCCAAGTTCAAGTTCATGTTCTTGGAGTTTTCCGAACAACGATGCAGATGTCATGGTAGAAAGACTTTTCTTTTCTGATATTGTCGTTAGTTGCCATTCCCTAGTTAAAGACCTAAGAAATTTAAGATTAAGATCATCATTAGAAAAAGTCTTATCGAGAGAAATCAAATAATTTGTCAAGTGTACAAATCTCTTTTGTAATGTGACGATGGATTCTCTTGGCTGCATTTTGAACATCTCATACTCTTGACTTAAAGTATTCAATCTCAATCTCTTCACTTCAGCGGTTCCTTCATGAGTTTCAACCAATGTATCCCACTTTTGCTTTACCATTATACATTGAGAGACACGAAAGAATTCATCCATGCTAAGTTCATTTCGAAGTATGTTGATTTCTTTCTTTTCATTAAGTATCTTTTTCTTATCATCTTCATGCCAAGAGCTTTTAGTCTTTGGAGTACCAACACCATTAAAAAAACTTTCAGGTTGACGTGGACCATTTTGGACAGATTCCCATAACTCCCTGTATAAGATCATTAGTAAAATCATTGTAGAGAGGATGAAGGATTTCATGCCTAAGCTTGTTTCCCTGTTTTAAGTTGGTTTTGTCCCTGGCCATTCCGTCCATGAGAACATAATTATAGCTAAAGAAAGTATGCTCATTATTCACAATAAGAAAGGAAAAAAGAGTTTGTTTGCTATTAAGATTGACTTGTCCAAAGCCTGTGATAAAATTAGTTGGGAGTGTATTTGGCAAGTTCTTAAGCAAACCAACATGCCTGCCGAGCTAATCAAACTCATAATGCATACGGTTACTAGCTCAGAGTTGAATGTGAATTGGCATGGCACTCGTGGTGAGTTCTTTCGCCCTCAATGTGGAATATGACAAGAGGATCCAATTTCGCCATACCTATTTATGCTTTGCATGGAGAAATTATCTCATATTATTGAGCATGAGGTTACTAATGGGAGTTGGAGCGCCATTAAGATGGGAATGCATGGTCCCAAGATTCCACATCTAATGTTTTCCTACGATCTTCTTTTCTTCGGGGAAGCCACAAAAGTTCAAATGAGATGCACCATGGATGTTTTGCAGCACTTCTGTAGCTTAAGTGGCCAGGAAGTGAGTGAGGAAAAATCGAGTATAATGTTTTCAAGAAATGTTACTAGATAAATGAAGCAAAAACTTTTGCATATCTCCAAATTTCGAGAAACCTCTAAATTTGGAAAATATCTTGGTGTGCCTCTCAATGGGAAGATCTTGCTAAGATCTGATTTTCAATATATTGTATATCAGATTTCTACCAAGCTCACTAACTGGAAAGCTATTACTTTATCTATGGTGGGTCGTATCACTTTAGCCAAAAGTGTTTTAGAAGTTGTTCTGATTTACCCGATGATGACTAATCTGCCTCAAAAGTCTTGTATAGAAGATATTCACAGATTACAATGTGACTTTATTTGGGGTGATACCAACAACTGAAGGACGATTCATGTTGTTAATTAGAGTACAATCGTGCTTCCTAAGGAGCTTGGGGGACTGGGGTTTCGAGATCTTAGGCTCATGAATATGGCGTGTATTATGAAACTGAGTTGGAAATTAATTCATAAGTCGAAGGACCTTTGGTGTGAAGTTTGAGGGGAATTTACAAGGATGTGGATTTAAGTTGTAGTGCTTTGAAGAAGTGCTCGGGTTCAGGGTTGTGAAAAGCTATAAACAAGCTCATTCCGTGTTTGGTGAGCCATGGTAAATGGGAAATTGGAGATGGCAGTATAATTGATGCTTGAGAGGATAACTGGGTTGAGTATGGTATTTGTATTCGGGATCACGTTCATAATATTCCAAACAATTTGATTCACTTCAAGGTAAGAGAATTACTGAATGATGGTGGTGACTGGAATTGGTCGACGCTTCAACAGTCGATTCCGATCGAGATACTAAACAAAATCAGAAAAATTCAGCCTCCTGATGTTAGTGTTGATGCTTTATAAGATTTCCTTATGATGGATGGTGCGGATTTTGCTAATAGCTCGGTCAAGAAAATTTACGAACTTTGGTAAAGCACAATAATACTTCTGCTTACCGTGACTGGAAGAACTTTTGGAAATTGAAAGTTCTGGAGAGTGTGCAAACTTTTATTTGGATTTTGAAGCATGATAGGTTTTTGACGAACTTGAGTAAGAGTGTTAGAGGGCTTGGTTCTGCCTATTGTAGGCTTTGTGAGCACACTGTTGAAACTACCAGGCATGCATTATGTGACTTCCCTAAAGCTATGGAGATTTGGTGACATCATGTTCATGTGGATATTTACCATAAGTTTTTTAATCTTGAATTGGAGGATTGGATTCACTATGCCAAAAATGATTTTTGGCAGCGCAGAAAAGACAGCGATTTCTGTAAAAGCGCTGCTAAAGAGTTAAAAAAAAACAAAGGAAAAAATTTGCTGACTTTAGAAAGCGCTTTTAATAAAGCGCTGCTAAAGGGGGGGTTTAATACTAAAGAAAGCACTTTTTAAAAAGCGCTGCTAAAACAAGGGGGGATACGAAAGTGCTTTAAAAAAGTGCTGCTAAAGGGGGTATACGAAAGTGTTGCTAAAGGGGGTATACGAAAGCGCTTTGAAAAAGCGCTGCTAAAGGGGGGGGTATACGAAAGCGCTTTGTAAAAGCGCTGCTATAGGTCCTGCCTAAGACATACCTTAGAGAGTGCTTATTAGATGAAAGTGCTGCTATAGGTGGGGTTTTTTCAATTCAGAAACAGTATACGAAAACAACGTTCTTTCTTTCTTTCCCTCTCGCGAAAACCCTTTCACCATTTCTGAAAAACCTCTCGCGACCATTCCACTATTTTCCCTCCGTCGACTGCCGTCCTCCCTCCGTCTGTCCGCCATCTTCTTCCTTTCCGCCGACCATATTACTCCCTCTGTCCGCCGCACTACCTCTATCCGACCATTCCACCATTTTCAAGGTATTTTAGTCATTTTCTTCATTTTCATGGTTATGGATTGATGATTTTTTTTGTTGTAGAAATATTGTATAAGTTTTCAGGTTGAAATATTATGGAAATGTTATGATAAAAATAGTTGCTTTATTTGTTGTGACAAAATATTGTGAAAAATAGTTGCTTTATTTGCTAAACAGAACACTGCTTTTATAATATATATGTTGATTTATAAAAGTTTGAGATGTTCTTTATTTGCAAAATATTGGTTTCATGGACAACATTACTAGAGATTTGGAAGACTTGTTTATGTTGCTTTTAAAAAATCACAAGGATTTGCATATAAGCATGAAGAGGTTGTGCTCATCTTCAATAGATTGGTTGAGACATTAAAAAGAATATAGAATACTTTTTATTGAAATTCTCATGAATCTTGTTGTTATATTTGTTGTTATTGAAATGGTCATCTTTGGTTTTGGAAGGTCCCTATATGAGGTATTCTTCCATTTTAATTTCTGTTTTATTATAGGGTCTTTAAAATTATATTTTACCACTACTAAATTGAATAACAGGTTTAATGATTGTCCAAAATAAATGGAAACTTAATACATCGTATAATCCAAATGTATCATTTTCTGATGTTGTTAAATGCAATTCTAAATGTTGTTGTTGATGTTGTTAATGTTGATGTTGATGTTGTTGATAAAAACATGAATTAATTTTGTATGTTAATTTGTTATAGGGGTTACTTGTGAAGATTGTGATCGTTTCCAAAAATCTTACTGTGTAGTTCTAGAAGTTGGTGATTTCTCTACAAGTGCTATAGGTATTCGCTGTTTTTGTTTAGCTTAGTTAGTTTAGTTGCTTCATACCAAATGTATCATTTTCTGACGTTGTTAAATGTAATTCCAGATGTTGTTGTTGATGTTGTTAATGTTGATGTTGATGTTGTTGATGAAAACATGGATTAATTTTGTATGTTAATTTGTTATATGGGTTACTTGTGAAGATTGTGATCGTTTCCAATAATCTTACTGGGTGGTTCTAGAAGTTGGTGATTTCTCTACAAGTGCTACAGGTATTCGCTGTTTTTGTTTAACTTACTTAGTTTAGTTTAGCCTACTTAATTAGTATGGATAAAAAATGGATGTCTTCCAATAGATTATCAAACGAGTATGAGAATGGGGTATCAAAATTCGTTAAGTTTGTTGTTGAACACGCCAAAGACCCTAGTAGGATCACATGTCCTTGCTTAAGTTGCTGTTATGGGTGTTGGATTGACGCAGTTCAGTTAAAATCTCATTTAAAGAGACATGGAATTGATCAAAGTTATACATGTTGGACATTACATGGTGAGATAAGTAACGATAATGTTGAACCGGGGGATAATACGACATATGCTTCAAATGACAATGGCAGAGATACATATGATTGTGATCGAGTTGAAGAGATTGCAGAAGCACTTGAAGAAGATCTTCAGGATTGACCTAAGATGTTTGAGAGGTTGGTAAGCGATACAGAGAAACCATTGTATAAAGGTTGCAATACTTTCACAAGATTGTCTACGGTATTAAAGTTGTACAACTTAAAGGCGGGTAATTGATGGTCGGATAAAAGTTTCACAAAGTTATTAGCCCTTATGAAAGAGATGCTTTTGAAGGATAATGTTCTTCCCAATCGAACCTATGAAGCTAAAAAAAATGTTATGCTCTATTAGCATGAGCTATGATAAGATACATGCTTGTCCAAATGATTGTATTTGTTTCGAAATGAATATGCATCATTAAACGAGTGTCCTAAATGCAGTGTATCTCGGTATAAGGAAAAGTTGTCACCAACAAAAGTCTTATGGTATTTTCCTATAATTCCGAGATTTAGACGCATGTTTCGTAGTGAAACAGATGCAAAACACTTGACTTGGCATGCAGATGATAGAATTATAGATGGGAAGTATCGACATCCGGAAGATTCACCATAGTGGATGAAATTTGATAATGAGTATCCTGATTTTGGAGAAGAAGCTAGAAACCTTCGCTTTGCATTATCAACTGATGGAATGAACTTGCATGGTCTACAAAGTATCTCACGTTCCACATGGCCTATAATTATTATGATTTATAACCTACCTCCATGGCTATGTATGAAGCGTAAGTACATGATGTTATCTATGTTAATTCCTGGTCCTAAATAACCAGGGAATGACATAGATGTATACTTGAAACCTTTAATCGAAGACTTAAAGAGTTTGTGGGAGAACGGTGTGGAGGTTTATGATGGATATAGGAAAGAAAGTTTCAATTTGAGGGTGATGTTGATTGGGACAATTAATGATTTTCCAGCATACAGAAATCTATCGAGGTATAGCATTAAAGGTCAATGCGTGTGTCCTATCTGTGAAGAAAACACAGATTGGACGCGATTGGAATTTGGTCAGAAGAATGTCTTTCTTGGTCATCGTAGATTCTTAGATTCTAATCATCACTACCGTGGATGGAGAAAAGCATTCAATGGAAATTCAGAATAAGGTAGAGCTCCACCTACATTGACAGGTGAACAAAATTTTGAAAATGTGAAAGATTTGAGTACTAAGTTTGGCAAGCCTTTTGCTCATACGCTTGTCACGCGTGGGTGGAAGAAGAGGTCAATTTTTTTTGAATTTCCGTATTGGAAGTCGTTGTATGTAAGACATTTTCTTGATGTTATGCATATTGAAAAAAATGTATTTGAAAGTGTTATTGGTATGTTACTCAATATTCAAGGAAAGTCTAAGGATGACCTTAAAGCAAGAAAGGACTTGGTAGCAATGAGAATAAGAAATGAATTAGGACCCTTGAAGAAAGGAAATCGAACATATCTACCACCTGCTGCTTATACTTTATCTAGGAAGGAGAAAAAGATATTGTGTAAGTTTTTAAGTGAAGTTAAAGTTCCAGAAGGATACTCTTCAGATATTAGAAGACTTGTTTCTATGAAAGACCTCAAGTTAAAGAGTTTAAAGACACATGATTTCCATGCTATAATGGAACACTTTCTACCAATAGGTATACGTTCTACTTTTCCAGAAAAAGTGAGAAGCGCAATAACTAAATTGTGTTTTTTCTTCAGGTCAATTTGTAGTAAGGTGATCGATCCTGCGATCTTACCAGCATTGCAAAAAGAAATAGTTATTACTTTGTGTGAGCTTGAAATGTATTTTCCTCCATCATTTTTTGACATAATGGTACATCTAGTTGTTCATCTTGTGAAAGAGACACAATTGTGTGGACCAGCTTATATGAGATGGATGTACCCTGTTGAACGTTATATGAAAATATTGAAAGGGTATGTGAAAAACCGAAGTCGACTAGAGGGATGTATTGTTGAACGATACATTGTTGAAGAAGCGGTTGAGTTTTATACTGAATATTTATCCAATGTTCAATCCATTGGCCTCCCAAAATCTCACGTTGTTGAAAAAATAGTAGGAAAAGAGTTAATTGGAAATAAAGTTGTGACAGTTTCAAGGGATGAACGGGAGCAAGTGCATTTGTATGTTCTACACAATGACATTGAGGTTGAGCCGTATGTTGAAATGCACAAGGACGTTCTCCGAGGTTTAAATCTGAATAGAAATGAAAATTGGATAGTACGTGAGCACAATCGAAGTTTTATAACATGGTTCAAGGATCATATATTTTCAAATGTTTATTCTTATCCCGCTACAATAACAGAAAGGTTGAGATGTTTAGCATATGGTCCAAGTTTGCATGTGTTTTCTTATAGCGCATACGCAATTAATGGATACACATTTTATACCAAAGAACAAGATGATAAAAGTACAATGTAAAATAGTGGTGTCACCATGCTTGCTGAAGCAATGCACATTTCAAGTGTGAAGGACTTAAACCCCAAATATGCAAATATGTCATATTTTGGGGTTATTGAGCGCATTTGGGTTTTTGATTATGAGAAGTTTCATATTCCTATCTTTGGATGCAAGTGGGTTGAAAATAATAGTGGCAGATGAATGGATAAGTCATGATTTTTGCAAATGGATCTTAATAAGGTGGGGTACAAAGATAAGCCTTTTATTCTATCCACGCAAGCTAAACAAGTATTCTATGTCACTGATCTGACAAGTACGAAATGGTCTATAGTTCTTTTTTCCAACAAAGTAATCGATGATAACATTGGAGATCAGGGTGATGTTGATGTTGAGAAGGAATCTTATATTATAGATGATCAAGATGAGAATATTAGAGCGGACGAATCATATATTAGAAATGATCATAAAGAGGGAATTTGGATCAATCCATCCGTCCGTGTTGTTAAGAGATAAGTAAACCACGTTCCAATAAAGAAAAGAAAGAGATGTTAGTGACAAAGGTACTTGTAAAATTACATATTATATCATTCAATAAAATTATATATCATGTCATTTAATAAAATTATATATATGTTTTTCTTATTTATATATTTCTTATTTATATGTTTTTCTTTTCATATATATTTGTCATTCATTTCATAATTTTTTCTTTCTGAATTACATGTATTATGACTACCAATGAGGAAAAATCACATGATACTTCTAAACATGATGGAAACAAACCAGCACAAGATGTGGAAGGAGATATTACAAGAGGAATAACGATTATGAAAGGAATCATTCGTGCGAGAGATAAAGGTATAAAGTATGATATGCATTGGAATGAAATAGACCAATTAATTGAGTCTAACGGTGCGATGTTAACAAGTTACATTGGGGCACTTGTTCCTTCACAAATTCCAATCACTTGCAATAATTGGAGAATTCCTTCGTTGAAACCAGCTAAATAAAAAATATGGAGCGAGATACATGTATGACATCTGATATTTTTTTAATTATGTCGACGATTATGTCTTTAAATTACTTATACTAACATACTATATGTATGTTAATTTGTTTGCAGAGGTCTTTTAACATTGATAACGACCGAAAAAATATTGTCTTCAATTGGCCGAAAAATGACTAAGAGGATTTCGAGCGTTTTTAACGAACAAGTTTCTTAAGGATTCTGATGGAAAATTTGTTGAATCAGAGCGTCTAAAGAAGTATGATGATCTGATTTTACTTGAAGAATGAGAAACATTTGTTGCCAAGTGAAGAACCCAAGAATTCCATGTAATTCTAACTTATCATGAACAATGTATAATATATATACTTCTTCCACATGAATTCTGATATGACTTAAACTTGTTTTTTCAGGCTGTGAGTGACGTAAATCGGCAACGAGCACCAAAACCCGCGTATCCATACAAAAAAGGGCGTTTGGGATATGCACGCTTACAAAAAAAATAGTAAGTATATATAAATGTTTTAATATGATATAGTTAGAATACAAGAAAAGTGAATCTTATTATTTGTCTTAATGTGTAGTTAGAAGAGGAGAAAAGTGATGTAACATCTCTTCCGGACCATGTTTTATGGAAGACTTCCCGTGTGGGTAGAGATGGAGTCGTTCAGGAAGAAGTTCAATAAGTATTTGAGCAATGTGTAAGTATTAGTTCTGTCATAAACTCAAAAGTGTATAATATATTTATGCTTTTATCTATATTTCAGGAGTGTTTATCCTAAACTATAACTGCAGCTGACGACGATGATTGCAGGAGCGTACTGAGTCCAGTGTTGAATATTCTTGAGTATTTTGATCGTGTGAGGGGTAAGGGATTTGGTGTCACTCCAACAAAATTGTATAAGTAGCCAAAGAATAAAAATCCTAGCAATAAACAAGTGATGAAGTCATTGGAAGAATTGAATGCTCAAATTCGTGAATTGCAAAAGGACAAAGAGAGACACATGTTAGAAAGGTGCGGTCCAGAGTGTAAAGATACTAGTGAAAAAGATAGTATCAATTGTAATTTTCAACAGAAGCTTCCCGAGGTAATTATATATATTACATTGAAA
>OZ012741.1:11523516-11872551 GCA_963859935.3 Lathyrus sativus
CTTAGAGGTGAAGAAACCAAAATTTTGGTGATGGAGAAGAAGAAAAATATAGAAATGTTTTACATATATTATACCATAATACAATGTGATTATGGTGAATAAAAATAACATTGAGCTTAAATATTTTTTATTTTATTGATTACCCGTGTAGACTGATTTTATTTGTTATTCATTTATAGTCTTTTATCTATGTGGCTTAGTGACGAAGAAACATGAAATTTGGTGATGAGGAAGAAAAATATTTAATATATTTACATCTAATTTACCATAATTCAATGTTCAAATGGTAAATATCAAGAAACGTTAGCTTGATTATTTATTTTAATTTTGACCTATATTATATAAAATATATGACGTGAATTATAGTCTTTTAACTTGGTTTGTTAGTGGGGAAAAACCTAAAATTTTGTGATGGAGTAGAAAAATAAAATATAATCAATTTTTTACATCTACTATATTCTACTATGTTTTTACCTTAGTGATAAAAAAAAAGCTAAAACTTTGGGATGGTGATGAAAAATATTGAATATTTTTAGATGTAATACATCATAAGTCAATATGAATACGATGAACATAAACAATATTGAGCTTGATTGTTTAATTTTAACTGTTATGGATATGTATAAATTATGGGTCATTCATTTGTAGTCTCTTAACTTAGTTTCTTAGAGGGGAAGAAACCAAAATTTTGGTGATGGAGAAGAAGAAAAATATAGAAATGTTTTACATATATTATACCATAATACAATGTGATTATGGTGAATACGAATAACATTGAGCTTAAATATTTAATTTTAGTGATTACCCGTCTAGATAGAATTTATTTGTTATTCATTTATAGTCTTTTAACTATGTGGCTTAGTGAAGAAGAAACATGACATTTGGTGATGGAGAAGAAAAATATTGAATATATTTACATCTAATTGACAATATTTAAATGTGAAAATGGTAAATATCAATAAACGTTACATTGAATATTTATTTTAATTTTGATCTATATTATATAAAATATATGTCGTGGATTATAGTCTTTTAACTTGGTTTTTTAGTGGGGAAAAACCTAAAATTTTGTGATGGAGTAGAAAAATAAAATATAATTAATTTTTTACATCTACTATAGTCTACTATGCTTTTAGCTTAGTGATTTAAAAAAAACGCTAAAACTTTGGGATGGTGATGAAAAATATTGAATATTTTAGATGTAATACATCATAAGTCAATGTGAATACGATGAACATAAACAATATAGAGCTTGATTGTTTAATTTTAACTGTTATGGATATGAATAAATTATGGGTCATTCATTTGTAGTCTCTTAACTTAGTTTCTTAAAGGGGAAGAAACCAAAATTTTGGTGATGGAGAAGAAGAAAAATATAGAAATGTTTTACATATATTATACCATAATACAATGTGATTATGGTGAATACAAATAACATTGAGCTTAAATTTTTAATTTTATTGATTACCCGTGTAGATAGAATTTATATGTTATTCATTTATAGTATTTTAATTATGTGGCTTAATGACGAAGAAACATGAAATTTGGTGATGGAGAAGAAACATATTGAATATGTTTACATATAATTTACCATAATTCAATGTAAAAATGGTAAATATCACTAAACTTTAGCTTGATTATTTATTTTAATGTTGACTTATATTATATAAAATATAGGTCATGGATTATAGTCTTTTAACTTGTTTTTTAGTGGGGAAAACCTAAAATTTTTTGATGGAGTAGAAAAAAAATATAATAATTTTTTACATCTACTATAGTCTACTATGTTTTAAGCTTAGTGATAAAAAACGAGCGATAACTTTGGGATAATGATTAAAAATATTGAATATTTTTAGATGCAATACATTATAAGTCAATGTGAATACGATGATCATAAACAATATTGAGCTTGATTGTTTAATTGTAACTGTTATGCATATGTATAAATTATGGGTCATTCATTTGTAGTCTCTTAACTTAGTTTCTTAGAGGTGAAGAAACCAAAATTTTGGTGATGGAGAAGAAGAAAAATATAGAAATGTTTTACATATATTATACCATAATACAATGTGATTATGGTGAATACAAATAACATTGAGCTTAAATATTTAATTTTAGTGATTACCCGTGTAGATAGAATTTATTTGTTATTCATTTATAGTCTTTTATCTATGTGGCTTAATGACGAAGAAACATGAAATTTGGTGATGGAGAAGAAACATATTGTATATGTTTACATATAATTTACCATAATTAAATGTGAAAATGGTGAATATCAATAAACGTTAGCTTGATTATTTATTTTAGTTTTGACCTATATTATTTAAAATATATGTCGTGGATTATATTCTTTTAACTTGGTTTTTTAATGGGGAAAAACCTAAAAAATTTTGATGGAGTAGAAAAAAAATATAATTAATTTTTTACATCTACTATAGTCTACTATGTTTTTAGCTTTGTGATAAAAAAAAAGCGATAACTTTGGGATAGTGATGAAAAATATTGAATATTTTTAGATGTAATACATCATAAGTCAATGTGAATACGATGAATATAAACAATATTGAGCTTGATTGTTTATATTTAATTGTTATGGATATGTATAAATTATGGGTCATTCATTTGTAGTCTATTAACTTAGTTTCTTAGAGGTGAAGAAACCAAAATTTTGGTGATGGAGAAGAAGAAAAATATAGAAATGTTTTACATATATTATACCATAATACAATGTGATTATGGTGAATAAAAATAACACTGAGCTTAAATATTTTTTATTTTATTGATTACCCGTGTAGACTGAATTTATTTGTTATTCATTTATAGTCTTTTATCTATGTGGCTTAGTGACGAAGAAACCTGAAATTTGGTGATGAGGAAGAAAAATATTTAATATATTTACATCTAATTTACCATAATTCAATGTGCAAATGGTAAATATCAAGAAACGTTAGCTTGATTATTTATTTTAATTTTGACCTATATTATATAAAATATATGACGTGAATTATAGTCTTTTAAGTTGGTTTGTTAGTGGGGAAAAACCTAAAATTTTGTGATGGAGTAGAAAAATAAAATATAATCAATTTTTTACATCTACTATATTCTACTATGTTTTTACCTAAGCGATAAAAAAAAGCTAAAACTTTGGGATGGTGATGAAAAATATTGAATATTTTTAGATGTAATACATCATAAGTCAATATGAATACGATGAACATAAACAATATTGAGCTTGATTGTTTAATTTTAACTGTTATGGATTTGTATAAATTATGGGTAATTCATTTGTAGTCTCTTAACTTAGTTTCTTAGAGGGGAAGAAACCAAAATTTTGGTGATGGAGAAGAAGAAAAATATAGAAATGTTTTACATATATTATACCATAATACAATGTGATTATGGTGAATACGAATAACATTGAGCTTAAATATTTAATTTTAGTGATTACCCGTGTAGATAGAATTTATTTGTTATTCATTTATAGTCTTTTAACTATGTGGCTTAGTGAAGAAGAAACATGACATTTGGTGATGGAGAAGAAAAATATTGAATATATTTACATCTAATTGACCATATTTAAATGTGAAATTGGTAAATATCAATAAACGTTAGATTGAATATTTATTTTAATTTTGATCTATATTATATAAAATATATGTCGTGGATTATAGTCTTTTAACTTGGTTTTTTAGTGGGGAAAAACCTAAAATTTTGTGATGGAGTAGAAAAATAAAATATAATTAATTTTTTACATCTACTATAGTCTACTATGCTTTTAGCTTAGTGATTTAAAAAAAACGCTAAAACTTTGGGATGGTGATGAAAAATATTGAATATTTTTAGATGTAATACATCATAAGTCAATGTGAATACGATGAACATAAACAATGTAGAGCTTGATTGTTTAATTTTAACTGTTATGGATATGTATAAATTATGGGTCATTCATTTGTAGTCTCTTAACTTAGTTTCTTAAAGGGGAAGAAACCAAAATTTTGGTGATGGAGAAGAAGAAAAATATAGAAATGTTTTACATATATTATACCATAATACAATGTGATTATGGTGAATACAAATAACATTGAGCTTAAATATTTAATTTTAGTGATTACCCGTGTAGATAGAATTTATTTGTTATTCATTTATAGTCTTTTAACTATGTGGCTTAATGACGAAGAAACATGAAATTTGGTGATGGAGAAGAAACATATTGTATATGTTTACATATAATTTACCATAATTCAATGTGAAAATGGTAAATATCAATAAACGTTAGCTTGATTATTTATTTTAATTTTGACCTATATTATTTAAAATATATGTCGTGGATTATAATTTTTTAACTTGGTTTTTTAATGGGGAAAAACCAAAAAAATTTTGATGGAGTAGAAAAAAAATATAGTTAATTTTTTACATCTACTATAGTCTACTACGTTTTTAGCTTTGTGATAAAAAAAAGCGATAACTTTGGGATAGTGATGAAAAATATTGAATATTTTTAGATGTAATACATCATAAGTCAATGTGAATACGATGAATATAAACAATATTGAGCTTGATTGTTTATATTTAATTGTTATGGATATGTATAAATTATGGGTCATTCATTTGTAGTCTATTAACTTAGTTTCTTAGAGGTGAAGAAACAAAAATTTTGGTGATGGAGAAGAAGAAAAATATAGAAATGTTTTACATATATTATACCATAATACAATGTGATTATGGTGAATAAAAATAACACTGAGCTTAAATATTTTTTATTTTATTGATTACCCGTGTAGACTGAATATATTTGTTATTCATTTATAGTCTTTTATCTATGTGGCTTAGTGACGAAGAAACCTGTAATTTGGTGATGAGGAAGAAAAATATTTAATATATTTACATCTAATTTACCATAATTCAATGTGCAAATGGTAAATATCAAGAAACGTTAGCTTGATTATTTATTTTAATTTTGACCTATATTATATAAAATATATGACGTGAATTATAGTCTTTTAACTTGGTTTGTTAGTGGGGAAAAACCTAAAATTTTGTGATGGAGTAGAAAAATAAAATATAATCAATTTTTTACATCTACTATATTCTACTATGTTTTTACCTTAGTGATAAAAAAAAAGCTAAAACTTTGGGATGGTGATGAAAAATATTGAATATTTTTAGATGTAATACATCATAAGTCAATATGAATACGATGAACATAAACAATATTGAGCTTGATTGTTTAATTTTAACTGTTATGGATTTGTATAAATTATGGGTAATTCATTTGTAGTCTCTTAACTTAGTTTCTTAGAGGGGAAGAAACCAAAGTTTTGGTGATGGTGAAGAAGAAAAATATAGAAATGTTTTACATATATTATACCATAATACAATGTGATTATGGTGAATACGAATAACATTGAGCTTAACTATTTAATTTTAGTGATTACCCGTGTAGATAGAATTTATTTGTTATTCATTTATAGTCTTTTAACTATGTGGCTTAGTGAAGAAGAAACATGACATTCGGTGATGGAGAAGAAAAATATTGAATATATTTACATCTAATTGACCATATTTAAATGTGAAAATGGTAAATATCAATAAACGTTAGATTGAATATTTATTTTAATTTTGATCTATATTATATAAAATATATGTCGTGGATTATAGTCTTTTAACTTGGTTTTTTAGTGGGGAAAAAACTAAAATTTTGTGATGGAGTAGAAAAATAAAATATAATTGATTTTTTACATCGACTATAGTCTACTATGCTTTTAGCTTAGTGATTTAAAAAAAACGCTAAAACTTTGGGATGGTGATGAAAAATATTGAATATTTTTAGATGTAATACATTATAAGTCAATGTGAATACGATGAACATAAACAATGTAGAGCTTGATTGTTTAATTTTAACTGTTATGGATATGTATAAATTATGGGTCATTCATTTGTAGTCTCTTAACTTAGTTTCTTAAAGGGGAAGAAACCAAAATTTTGGTGATGGAGAAGAAGAAAAATATAGAAATGTTTTACATATATTATACCATAATACAATGTGATTATGGTGAATACAAATAACATTGAGCTTAAATATTTAATTTTAGTGATTACCCGTGTAGATAGAATTTATTTGTTATTCATTTATAGTCTTTTAAATATGTGGCTTAATGACGAAGAAACATGAAATTTGGTGATGGAGAAGAAACATATTGTATATGTTTACATATAATTTACCATAATTCAATGTGAAAATGGTAAATATCAATAAACGTTAGCTTGATTATTTATTTTAATTTTGACCTATATTATTTAAAATATATGTCGTGGATTATATTCTTTTAACTTGGTTTTTTAATGGGGAAAAACCTAAAATTTTTTGATGGAGTAGAAAAAAAATATAATTAATTTTTTACATCTACTATAGTCTACTATGTTTTTAGATTAGTGATAAAAAAAAAGCGATAACTTTGGGATAGTGATGAAAAATATTGAATATTTTTAGATGTAATACATCATAAGTCAATGTGAATACGATAAATATAAACAATATTGAGCTTTATTGTTTATATTTAATTGTTATGGATATGTATAAATTATGGGTCATTCATTTGTAGTCTATTAACTTAGTTTCTTAGAGGTGAAGAAACCAAAATTTTGGTGATGGAGAAGAAGAAAAATATAGAAATGTTTTACGTACATTATACCATAATACAATGTGATTATGGTGAATAAAAATAACATTGAGCTTAAATATTTAATTTTATTGATTACCCGTGTAGACTGAATTTATTTGTTATTCATTTATAGTCTTTTATCTATGTGGCTTAGTGACGAAGAAACATGAAATTTGGTGATGAGGAAGAAAAATATTTAATACATTTACATCTAATTTACCATAATTCAATGTGCAAATGGTAAATATCAATAAACGTTAGCTTGATTATTTATTTTAATTTTGACATATATTATATAAAATATATGACGTGAATTATAGTCTTTTAACTTGGTTTGTTAGTGGGGAAAAACCTAAAATTTTGTGATGGAGTAGAAAAATAAAATATAATCAATTTTTTACATCTACTATATTCTACTATGTTTTTACCTTAGTGATAAAAAAAAGCTAAAACTTTGGGATGGTGATGAAAAATATTGAATATTTTTAGATGTAATACATCATAAGTCAATGTGAATACGATGAACATAAACAATATAGAGCTTGATTGTTTAATTTTAACTGTTATGGATATGTATAAATTATGGGTAATTCATTTGTAGTCTCTTAACTTAGTTTCTTAGAGGGGAAGAAACCAAAATTTTGGTGATGGAGAAGAAGAAAAATATAGAAATGTTTTACATATATTATACCATAATACAATGTGATTATGGTGAATACAAATAACATTGAGCTTAAATTTTAAATTTTATTGATTACCCGTGTAGATAGAATTTATATGTTATTCATTTATAGTATTTTAATTATGTGGCTTAATGACGAAGAAACATGAAACTTGGTGATGGAGAAGAAACACATTGAATATGTTTACATATAATTTACCATAATTCAATGTAAAAATGGCAAATATCAATAAACTTTAGCTTGATTATTTATTTTAATTTTGACTTATATTATATAAAATATAGGTCATGGATTATAGTCTTTTAACTTGGTTTTTTAGTGGCGAAAAACCTAAAATTTTTTGATGGAGTAGAAAAAAAATATAATAATTTTTTACATCTACTATAGTCTACTATGTTTTAAGCTTAGTGATAAAAAAAGAGCGATAACTTTGGGATAATGATGAAAAATATTGAATATTTTTAGATGTAATACATTATAAGTCAATGTGAATACGATGAACATAAACAATACTGAGCTTGATTGTTTAATTTTAACTATTATGGATATGTATAAATTATGGGTCATTCATTTGTAGTCTCTTAACTTAGGTTCTTAGAGGTGAAGAAACCAAAATTTTGGTGATGGAGAAGAAGTAAAATATAGAAATGTTTTACATATATTATACCATAATACAATGTGATTATGGTGAATACAAATAACATTGAGCTTAAATATTTAATTTTAGTGATTACCCGTGTAGATAGAATTTATTTGTTATTCATTTATAGTCTTTTAACTATGTGGCTTAATGACGAAGAAACATGAAATTTGGTGATGGAGAAGAAACATATTGTATATGTTTACATATAATTTACCATAATTCAATGTGAAAATGGTAAATATCAATAAACGTTAGCTTGATTATTTATTTTAATTTTGACCTATATTATTTAAAATATATGTCGTGGATTATATTCTTTTAAATTGGTTTTTTAATGGGGAAAAACCTAAAAATTTTTGATGGAGTAAAAAAAGAATATAATTAATTTTTTACATCTACTATAGTCTACTATGTTTTTAGCTTAGTGATAAAAAAAGCGATAACTTTGGGATAGTGATGAAAAATATTGAATATTTTTAGATGTAATACATCATAAGTCAATGTGAATACGATGAATATAAACAATATTGAGCTTGATTGTTTATATTTAATTGTTATGGATATGTATAAATTATGGGTCATTCATTTGTAGTCTATTAACTTAGTTTCTTAGAGGTGAAGAAACCAAAATTTTGGTGATGGAGAAGTAGAAAAATATAGAAATGTTTTACATATATTATACCATAATACAATGTGATTATGGTGAATAAAAATAACATTGAGCTTAAATATTTAATTTTATTGATTACCCGTGTAGACTGAATTTATTTGTTATTCATTTATAGTCTTTTATCTATGTGGCTTAGTGACGAAGAAACATGAAATTTGGTGATGAGGAAGAAAAATATTTAATTTATTTACATCTAATTTACCATAATTCAATGTGCAAATGGTAAATATCAATAAACGTTAGCTTGATTATTTATTTTAATTTTGACCTATATTATATAAAATATATGACGTGAATTATAGTCTTTTAACTTGGTTTGTTAGTGGGGAAAAACCTAAAATTTTGTGATGGAGTAGAAAAATAAAATATAATCAATTTTTTACATCTACTATATTCTACTATGTTTTTACCTTAGTGATAAAAAAAAGCTAAAACTTTGGGATGGTGATGAAAAATATTGAATATTTTTAGATGTAATACATCATAAGTCAATATGAATACAATGAACATAAACAATATTGAGCTTGATTGTTTAATTTTAACTGTTATGGATTTGTATAAATTATGGGTAATTCATTTGTAGTCTCTTAACTTAGTTTCTTAGAGGGGAAGAAACCAAAATTTTGGTGATGGAGAAGAAGAAAAATATAGAAATGTTTTACATATATTATACCATAATACAATGTGATTATGGTGAATACAAATAACATTGAGCTTAAATTTTTAATTTTATTGATTACCCGTGTAGATAGAATTTATATGTTATTCATTTATAGTATTTTAATTATGTGGCTTAATGACGAAGAAACATGAAATTTGGTGATGGAGAAGAAACATATTGAATAGGTTTACATATAATTTACCATAATTCAATGTAAAAATGGTAAATATCAATAAACTTTAGCTTGATTATTTATTTTAATTTTGACTTATATTATATAAAATATAGGTCATGGATTATAGTCTTTTAACTTGGTTTTTTAGTGGGGAAAAACCTAAAATTTTTTGATGGAGTAGAAAAAAAATATAATAATTTTTTTCATCTACTATAGTCTACTATGTTTTAAGCTTAGTGATAAAAAAAGAGCGATAACTTTGGGATAATGATGAAAAATATTGAATATTTTTAGATGTAATACATTATAAGTCAATGTGAATACGATGAACATAAACAATACTGAGCTTGATTGTTTAATTTTAACTGTTATGGATATGTATAAATTATGGGTCATTCATTTGTAGTCTCTTAACTTAGTTTCTTAGAGGTGAAGAAACCAAAATTTTGGTGATGGAGAAGAAGAAAAATATAGAAATGTTTTACATATATTATACCATAATACAATGTGATTATGGTGAATACAAATAACATTGAGCTTAAATATTTAATTTTAGTGATTACTCGTGTAGATAGAATTTATTTGTTATTCATTTATAGTCTTTTAACTATGTGGCTTAATGACGAAGAAACATGAAATTTGGTGATAGAGAAGAAACATATTGTATATGTTTACATATAATTTACCATAATTCAATGTGAAAATGGTAAATATCAATAAACGTTAGCTTGATTATTTATTTTAATTTTGACCTATATTATTTAAAATATATGTCGTGGATTATAGTCTTTTAACTTGGTTTTTTAATGGGGAAAAACCTAAAATTTTTTGATGGAGTAGAAAAAAAATATAATTAATTTTTTACATCTACTATAGTCTACTATGTTTTTAGCTTAGTGATAAAAAAAAGCGATAACTTTGGGATAGTGATGAAAAATATTGAATATTTTTAGATGTAATACATCATAAGTCAATGTGAATACGATGAATATAAACAATATTGAGCTTGATTGTTTAATTTTAATTGTTATGGATATGTATAAATTATGGGTCATTCATTTGTAGTTTATTAACTTAGTTTCTTAGAGGTGAAGAAACCAAAATTTTGGTGATGGAGAAGAAGAAAAATATAGAAATGTTTTACATATATTATAACATAATACTATGTGATTATGGTGAATAAAAATAACATTGAGCTTAAATATTTAATTTTAGTGATTACCCGTGTAGATAGAATTTATTTGTTATTCATTTATAGTCTTTTATCTATTTGGCTTAGTGACGAAGAAACATGAAATTTGGTGATGAGGAAGAAAAATATTTAATATATTTACATCTAATTTACCATAATTCAATGTGCAAATGGTAAATATCAATAAACGTTAGCTTGATTATTTATTTTAATTTTGACATATATTATATAAAATATATGACGTGAATTATAGTCTTTTAACTTGGTTTGTTAGTGGGGAAAAACCTAAAATTTTGGGATGGAGTAGAAAAATAAAATATAAACAATTTTTTACATCTACTATATTCTACTATGTTTTTACCTTAGTGATAAAAAAAAAAGCTAAAACTTTGGGATGGTGATGAAAAATATTGAATATTTTTAGATGTAATACATCATAAGTCAATATGAATACGATGAACATAAACAATATTGAGCTTGATTGTTTAATTTTAACTGTTATGGATTTGTATAAATTATGGGTAATCCATTTGTAGTCTCTTAACTTAGTTTCTTAGAGGGGAAGAAACCAAAATCTTGGTGATGGAGAAGAAGAAAAATATAGAAATGTTTTACATATATTATACCATAATACAATGTGATTATGGTGAATACGAATAACATTGAGGTTAAATATTTAATTTTAGTGATTACCCGTGTAGATAGAATTTATTTGTTATTCATTTATAGTCTTTTAACTATGTGGCTTAGTGAAGAAGAAACATGAAATTTGGTGATGGAGAAGAAAAATATTGAATATATTTACATCTAATTGACCATATTTAAATGTGAAAATGGTAAATATCAATAAACGTTAGATTGAATATTTATTTTAATTTTGACCTATATTATATAAAATATATGTTGTGGATTATAGTCTTTTAACTTAGTTTTTTAGTGGGGAAAAACCTAAAATTTTGTGATGGAGTAGAAAAATAAAATATAATTAATTTTTTACATCTACTATAGTCTACTATGCTTTTAGCTTAGTGATTTAAAAAAACGCTAAAACTTTGGGATGGTGATGAAAAATATTGAATATTTTTAGATGTAATACATCATAAGTCAATGTGAATACGATGAACATAAACAATATAGAGCTTGATTGTTTAATTTTAACTGTTATGGATATGTATAAATTATGGGTCACTCATTTGTAGTCTCTTAACTTAGTTTCTTAAAGGGGAAGAAACCAAAATTTTGGTGATGGAGAAGAAGAAAAATATAGAAATGTTTTACATATATTATACCATAATACAATGTGATTATGGTGAATACAAATAACATTGAGCTTAAATTTTTAATTTTATTGATTACCCGTGTAGATAGAATTTATATGTTATTCATTTATAGTATTTTAATTATGTGGCTTAATGACGAAGAAACATGAAATTTGGTGATGGAGAAGAAACATATTGAATATGTTAACATATAATTTACCATAATTCAATGTAAAAATGGTAAATATCAATAAACTTTAGCTTGATTATTTATTTTAATTTTGACTTATATTATATAAAATATAGGTCATGGATTATAGTCTTTTAACTTGGTTTTTTAGTGGGGAAAAACCTAAAAAATTTTGATGGAGTAGAAAAAAAATATAATAATTTTTTTCATCTACTATAGTCTACTATGTTTTAAGCTTAGTGATAAAAAAAGAGCGATAACTTTGGGATAATGATGAAAAATACTGAATATTTTTAGATGTAATACATTATAAGTCAATGTGAATACGATGAACATAAACAATACTGAGCTTGATTGTTTAATTTTAACTGTTATGGATATGTATAAATTATGGGTCATTCATTTGTAGTCTCTTAACTTAGTTTCTTAGAGGTGAAGAAACCAAAATTTTGGTGATGGAGAAGAAGAAAAATATAGAAATGTTTTACATATATTATACCATAATACAATGTGATTATGGTGAATACAAATAACATTGAGCTTAAATATTTAATTTTAGTGATTACCCGTGTAGATAGAATTTATTTGTTATTCTTTTATAGTCTTTTAACTATGTGGCTTAATGACGAAGAAACATGAAATTTGGTGATGGAGAAGAAACATATTGTATATGTTTACATATAATTTACCATAATTCAATGTGAAAATGGTAAATATCAATAAACGTTAGCTTGATTATTTATTTTAATTTTGACCTATGTTATTTAAAATATATGTCGTGGATTATAGTCTTTTAACTTGGTTTTTTAATGGGGAAAAACCTAAAATTTTTTGATGGAGTAGAAAAAAAATATAATTAATTTTTTACATCTACTATAGTCTACTATGTTTTTAGCTTAGTGATAAAAAAAAAAGCGATAACTTTGGGATAGTGATGAAAAATATTGAATATTTTTAGATGTAATACATCATAAGTCAATGTGAATACGATGAATATAAACAATATTGAGCTTGATTGTTTAATTTTAATTGTTATGGATATGTATAAATTATGGGTCATTCATTTGTAGTTTATTAACTTAGTTTCTTAGAGGTGAAGAAACCAAAATTTTGGTGATGGAGAAGAAGAAAAATATAGAAATGTTTTACATATATTATAACATAATACTATGTGATTATGGTGAATAAAAATAACATTGAGTTTAAATATTTAATTTTAGTGATTACCCGTGTAGATAGAATTTATTTGTTATTCATTTATAGTCTTTTATCTATTTGGCTTAGTGACGAAGAAACATGAAATTTGGTGATGAGGAAGAAAAATATTTAATATATTTACATCTAATTTACCATAATTCAATGTGCAAATGGTAAATATCAATAAACGTTAGCTTGATTATTTATTTTAATTTTGACATATATTATATAAAATATATGACGTGAATTATAGTCTTTTAACTTGGTTTGTTAGTGGGGAAAAACCTAAAATTTTGGGATGGAGTAGAAAAATAAAATATAATCAATTTTTTACATCTACTATATTCTACTATGTTTTTACCTTAGTGATAAAAAAAAAAGCTAAAACTTTGGGATGGTGATGAAAAATATTGAATATTTTTAGATGTAATACATCATAAGTCAATATGAATACGATGAACATAAACAATATTGAGCTTGATTGTTTAATTTTAACTGTTATGGATTTGTATAAATTATGGGTAATTCATTTGTAGTCTCTTAACTTAGTTTCTTAGAGGTGAAGAAACCAAATTTTTGGTGATGGAGAAGAAGAAAAATATAGAAATGTTTTACATATATTATACCATAATACAATGTGATTATGGTGAATACAAATAACATTGAGCTTAAATATTTAATTTTAGTGATTACTCGTGTAGATAGAATTTATTTGTTATTCATTTATAGTCTTTTAACTATGTGGCTTAATGACGAAGAAACATGAAATTTGGTGAGTGAGAAGAAACATATTGTATATGTTTACATATAATTTACCATAATTCAATGTGAAAAAGGTAAATATCAATAAACATTAGCTTGATTATTTATTTTAATTTTGACCTATATTATTTAAAATATATGTCGTGGATTATAGTCTTTTAACTTGGTTTTTTAATGGGGAAAAACCTAAAATTTTTTGATGGAGTAGAAAAAAAATATAATTAATTTTTTACATCTACTATAGTCTACTATGTTTTTAGCTTAGTGATAAAAAAAAGCGATAACTTTGGGATAGTGATGAAAAATATCTAATATTTTTAGATGTAATACATCATAAGTCAATGTGAATACGATGAATATAAACAATATTGAGCTTGATTGTTTAATTTTAATTGTTATGGATATGTTTAAATTATGGGTCATTCATTTGTAGTCTATTAACTTAGTTTCTTAGAGGTGAAGAAACCAAAATTTTGGTGAAGGAGAAGAAGAAAAATATAGAAATGTTTTACATATATTATACCATAATACAATGTGATTATGGTGAATACAAATAACATTGAGCTTAAATATTTAATTTTAGTGATTACCCGTGTAGACTGAATTTATTTGTTATTCATTTATAGTCTTTTATCTATGTGGCTTAGTGACGAAGAAACATGAAATTTGGTGATGAGGAAGAAAAATATTTAATATATTTACATCTAATTTACCATAATTCAATGTGCAAATGGTAAATATCAATAAACGTTAGCTTGATTATTATTTTAATTTTGACCTGAATTATATAAAATATATGACGTGAATTATAGTCTTTTAACTTGGTTTGTTAGTGGGGAAAAACCTAAAATTTTGTGATGGAGTAGAAAAATAAAATATAATCAATTTTTTACATCTACTATAGTCTATTTTTTTTTTTAACTTAGTGATAAAAAAAAGCTAAAACTTTAGGATGGTGATGAAAAATATTGAATATTTTTAGATGTAATTCATCATAAGTCAATATGAATACGATGAACATAAACAATATTGAGCTTGATTGTTTAATTTTAACTGTTATGGATTTGTATAAATTATGGGTAATTCATTTGTAGTCTCTTAACTTAGTTTCTTAGAGGTGAAGAAACCAAATTTTTGGTGATGGAGAAGAAGAAAAATATAGAAATGTTTTACATATATTATACCATAATTCAATGTGATTATGGTAAGTACAAATAACATTGAGCTTAAATATTTAATTCTAGTGATTACCCGTGTAGATAGAATTTATTTGTTATTCATTTATAGTGTTTTAACTATGTGGCTTAATGACGAAGAAACATGAAATTTGGTGATGGAGAAGAAACATATTGAATATGTTTACATATAATTTACCATAATTCAATGTGAAAATGTGAAATATCAATAAACGTTAGCTTGATTATTTATTTTAATTTTGACCTATATTATTTAAAATATATGTCGTGGATTATAGTCTTTTATCTTGGTTTTTTAATGGGGAAAAACCTAAAATTTTTTGATGGATTAGAAAAAAAATATAATTAATTTTTTACATCTACTATAGTCTACTATGTTTTTAGCTTAGTGATAAAAAAAAGCGATAACTTTTGGATAGTGATGAAAAATATTGAATATTTTTAGATGTAATACATCATAAGTCAATGTGAATACGATGAATATAAACAATATTGAGCTTGATTGTTTAATTTTAATTGTTATGGATATGTATAAATTATGCGTCATTCATTTGTAGTCTATTAACTTAGTTTCTTAGAGGTGAAGAAACCAAAATTTTGGTGATGGAGAAGAAGAAAAATATAGAAATGTTTTAAATATATTATACCATAATACTATGTGATTATGGTGAATAAAAATAACATTGAGCTTAAATATTTAATTTTAGTGATTACCCGTGTAGATAGAATTTATTTGTTATTCATTTATAGTCTTTTATCTATTTGGCTTAGTGACGAAGAAACATGAAATTTGGTGATGAGGAAGAAAAATATTTAATATATTTACATCTAATTTATCATAATTCAATGTGCAAATGGTAAATATCAATAAACGTTAGCTTGATTATTAATTTTAATTTTGACATATATTATATAAAATATATGACGTGAATTATAGTCTTTTAACTTGGTTTGTTAGTGGGGAAAAACCTAAAATTTTGTGATGGAGTAGAAAAATAAAATATAATCAATTTTTTACATCTACTATATTCTACTATGTTTTTACCTTAGTGATAAAAAAAAGCTAAAACTTTGGGAAGGTGAAGAAAAATATTGAATGTTTTTAGATGTAATATATCATAAGTCAATGTGAATACAATGAATATATACAATATTATGCTTAATTATTTAAGTTCATTTGTTATGCATATGTATAAATTATGGGTCATTAATTTGTAGTCTCTTAACTTAGTTTCTTAGATGTGAAGAAACCAAAATTTTGGTGATGGAGAAGAAGAAAAATATAGAAATGTTTTACATATATTATACCATAATACAATGTGATTATGGTGAATACAAATAACATTGAGCTTAAATATTTAATTTTAGTAATTACCTGTGTAGATATAATTTATTTGTCATTCATTTATAGTCTTTTAATTGGGTGGTTTAGTGACGAAGATACATGAAATTTGGTTATGGAGAAGAAACATATTGAATATGTCTACATCTAATTTACCATAATTCAATCTTAAAATGGTAAATTTTAATAAACATTAGCTTGATTATTTATTTTAATTATGACCTATATTTTATAAAATATATGTCGTGGATTGTAGTCTTTTAGCTTTGTTTTTCAGTGTAGAAAATCCTAAAATTTTATGATGGAGTAGAAAAATAAAATCGAATTAATTTTTTACATCTACTATAGTCTATTATGTTTTAAGCTTAGTGATAACAAAAAGTTAAAACTTTGGGATGGTGATGAAAAATATTGAATATTTTTAGATGGAATACATCATAAGTCAGTGTAAATACGATGAATATAAACAATATTGAGCTTGATTATTTTAGTTTAATTGTTATGCATATGTATAAATCATGGGTTATTCATTTGTAGTCTCTTAACTTAGTTTCTTAGAGGTGAAGAAACCAAAATTTTGATGATGGAGAAGAAGAAAAATATAGAAATGTTTTACATATATTATACCATAATACAATGTGATTATGGTGAATACAAATAACATTGAGCTTAAATATTGAATTTTAGTAATTACCCGTGTAGATATAATTTATTTGTCATTCATTTATAGTCTTTTAACCCGGAGGCTTAGTGACGAAGAAACATGAAATTTGGTGATAGAAAAGAAACATATTGAACATATTTACATCTAATTTACCATAACTCAATGTGAAAATGGTAAATATTATTAAACGCTAGCTTGATTATTTATTTAAATTTTGACCTAATTATATAAAATATATGTCGTGGATTATAGTTTTTTAACTATGTTTTTTAGTGGGAAAAACCTAAAATTTTGTGATGAAGTAGAAAAATAAGATATAATTAATTTTTTACATCTACTATAGTCTACTTTGTTTTTAGTTTAGTGATAAAAAAAATCTAAAACTTTGGAATGGTGAAGAAAAATATTGAATGTTTTTAGATGTAATATATCATAAGTCAATGTGAATACGATGAATATATACAATATTGTGCTTGATTATTTAAGTTTATTTGTTATGCATATGTATAAATTAAGGGTCATTAATTTATAGTCTCTTAACTTAGTTTCTTAGATGTGAAGAAACCAAAATTTTGGTGATGGAGAAGAAGATAAATATAGAAATGTTTTACATATATTATACCATAATACAATGTGATTATGGTGAATACAAATAACATTGAGTTTAAATATTTAATTTTAGTAATTACCTGTGTAGATATAATTTATTTGTCATTCATTTATAGTCTTTTAGTTGGGTGGCTTAGTGATAAAGATACATGAAATTTGGTTATGGACAAGAAACATATTGAATATGTCTACATCTAATTTACCATAATTCAATCTGAAAATGGTAAATTTTAATAAACATTATCTTGATTATTTATTTTAATTTTGACCTATATTATATAAAATATATGTCGTGGATTATAGTCTTTTAGCTTTGTTTTTCAGTGTAGAAAATCCTAAAATTTTGTGATGGAGTAGAAAAATAAAATTGAATTAATTTTTTACATCTACTATAGTCTATTATGTTTTAAGCTTAGTGATAACAAAAAGTTAAAACTTAGGGATGGTGATGAAAAATATTGAATATTTTTAGATGTAATACATCATAAGTCAGTGTAAATACGATGAATATAAACAATATTGAGCTTGATTATTTTAGTTTAATTGTTATGCATATGTATAAATCAAGGGTTATTCATTTGTAGTCTCTTAACTTAGTTTCTTAGAGGTGAAGAAACCAAAATTTTGATGAAGGAGAAGAAGAAAAATATAGAAATGTTTTACATATATTTTACCATAATACAATGTTATTATGGTGAATACAAATAACATTGAGCTTAAATATTGAATTTTAGTAATTACCCGTGTAGATATAATTTATTTGTCATTCATTTAAGTCATTTAACCCGGAGGCTTAGTGACGAAGAAACATGAAATTTGGTGATAGAAAAGAAACATATTGAATATATTTACATCTAATTTACCATAACCCAATGTGAAAATGGTAAATATTATTAAACGTTAGCTTGATTATTTATTTAAATTTTGACCTAATTATATAAAATATATGTCGTGGATTATAGTTTTTTAACTATGTTTTTTAGTGGGAAAAACCTAAAATTTTGCGATGGAGTAGAAAAATAAGATATAATTAATTTTTTACATCTACTATAGTCTACTATGTTTTTAGCTTAGTGATAAAAAAAATCTAAAACTTTGGGATGGTGAAAAAAAATATTGAATGTTTTTAGATGTAATATATCATAAGTCAATGTGAATACGATGAATATATACAATATTGTGCTTGATTATTTAAGTTTATTTGTTATGCATATGTATAAATTAAGGGTCATTAATTTGTAGTCTCTTAACTTAGTTTCTTAGATATGAAGAAACCAAAATTTTGGTGATGGAGAAGAAGAAAAATATAGAAATGTTTTACATATATTATACCATAATACAATGTGATTATGGTGAATACAAATAACATTGAGTTTAAATATTTAATTTTAGTAATTACCTGTGTAGATATAATTTATTTGTCATTCATTTATAGTATTTTAATTGGGTGGCTTAGTGATGAAGATACATGAAATTTGGTTATGGAGAAGAAACATATTGAATATGTCTACATCTAATTTACCATAATTCAATCTGAAAATGGTAAATTTTAATAAACATTAGCTTGATTATTTATTTTAATTTTGACCTATGTTATATAAAATATATGTCGTGGATTATAGTCTTTTAGCTTTGTTTTTCAGTGTAGAAAATCCTAAAATTTTGTGATGGAGTAGAAAAATAAAATCGAATTAATTTTTTACATCTACTATAGTCTATTATGTTTTAAGCTTAGTGATAACAAATAGTTAAAACTTTGGGATGGTGATGAAAAATATTGAATATTTTTAGATGTAATACATCATAAGTCAGTGTAAATACGATGAATATAAACAATATTGAGCTTGATTATTTTAGTTTAATTGTTATGCATATGTATAAATCAAGGGTTATTCATTTGTAGTCTCTTAACTTAGTTTCTTAGAGGTGAAGAAACCAAAATTTTGATGATGGAGAAGAAGAAAAATATAGAAATGTTTTACATATATTATACCATAATACAATGTGATTATGGTGAATACAAATAACATTGAGCTTAAATATTGAATTTTAGTAATTACCCGTGTAGATATAATTTAATTGTCATTCCTTTATAGTCTTTTAACCCGGAGGCTTAGTGACGAAGAAACATGAAATTTGGTGATAGAAAAGAAACATATTGAATATGTTTACATCTAATTTACTATAATTCAATCTAAAAATGGTAAATTGCAATAAACGTTAGCTTGATTATTTATTTTAATTTTGACCTATATTATATAAAATATATGTCGTAGATTATAGTCTTTTAACTTTGTTTTTTAGTGGAGAAAAACCTAAAATTTTGAGATGGAGTAGAAAAATAAAATATAATTAATTTTTTACATCTACTATAGTCTTTTATGCTTTTAGCTTAGTGATAAATAAAAAAGTTAAAACGTTTCGATGGTGATGAAAAATATATAATATTTTTAGATGTAATACATCATAAGTCAATGTGAATACG
Source organism: Lathyrus sativus (assembly GCA_963859935.3). Classification (NCBI taxonomy): domain Eukaryota; kingdom Viridiplantae; phylum Streptophyta; class Magnoliopsida; order Fabales; family Fabaceae; genus Lathyrus; species Lathyrus sativus. The sequence continues at coordinate 11,543,907 of OZ012741.1, forward strand.
ATGAATATAAACAATATTGATCTTGATTGTTTAATTTTAATTGTTATGAATATGTATAAATTATGCGTCATTCATTTGTAGTATCTTATAGTTTCTTAGAGGTGAAGAAACCAAAATTTTGGTGATGGAAAAGAAGAAAAATATAGAAATGTTTTACATATATTATACCATGATACAATGTGATTATGGTGAATACAAATAACATTGAGCTTAAATATTTAATTTTAGTAATTACCTGTGTAGATATAATTTATTTGTCATTCATTTATATTCTTTTAATTGGGTGTCTTAGTGACGAAGATAAATGAAATTTGGTTATAGAGATGAAACATATTGAATATGTCTACATCTAATTTACCATAATTCAATCTGAAAATGGTAAATTTTAATAAACATTAGCTTGATTATTTATTTTAATTTTGACCTATATTATATAAAATATATGTCGTGGATTATAGTCTTTTAACTTTGTTTTTCAGTGTAGAAAATCCTAAACTTTTGTGATGGAGTAGAAAAATAAAATCGAATTAATTTTTTACATCTACTATAGTCTATTATGTTTTAAGCTTAGTGATAACAAAAAGTTAAAACTTTGGGATGGTAATGAAAAATATTGAATATTTTTAGATGTAATACATCATAAGTCAGTGTAAATACGATGAATATAAACAATATTGAGCTTGATTATTTTAGTTTAATTGTTATGCATTTGTATAAATCATGGGTTATTCATTTGTAGTCTCTTAACTTAGTTTCTTAGAGGTGAAGAAACCAAAATTTTGATGATGGAGAAGAAGAAAAATATAGAAATGTTTTACATATATTATACCATAATACAATGTGATTATGGTGAATACAAATAACATTGAGCTTAAATATTGAATTTTAGTAATTACCCGTGTAGATATAATTTATTTGTCATTCATTTATAGTCTTTTAACCCGGAGGCTTAGTGACGAAGAAACATGAAATTTGGTGATAGAAAAGAAACATATTGAATATATTTACATCTAATTTACCATAACTCAATGTGAAAATGGTAAATATTATTAAACGTTAGCTTGATTATTTATTTAAATTTTGACCTAATTATATAAAATATATGTCGTGGATTATAGTTTTTAACTATGTTTTTTAGTGGGAAAAACCTAAAATTTTGTGATGGAGTAGAAAAATAAGATATAATTAGTTTTTTACATCTACAATAGTCTACTATGATTTTAGCTTAGTGATAAAAAAAAATCTAAAACTTTGGAATGGTGAAGAAAAATATTGAATGTTTTTAGATGTAATATATCATAAGTCAATGTGAATACGATGAATATATACAATATTGTGCTTGATTATTTAAATTTATTTGTTATGCATATGTATAAATTAAGGGTCATTAATTTGTAGTCTCTTAACTTAGTTTCTTAGATGTGAAGAAACCAAAATTTTGGTGATGGAGAAGAAGAAAAATATAGAAATGTTTTACATATATTATACCATAATACAATGTGATTATGGTGGATACAAATAACATTGAGCTTAAATATTTAATTTTACTAATTACCTGTGTAGATATAATTTATTTGTCATTGATTTATAGTCTTTTAATTGGGTGGCTTAGTTAGGATGATACATGAAATTTGGTTATGGAGAAGAAACATATTGAATATGTCTACTTCTAATTTACTATAATTCAATCTGAAAATGTTAAATTTTAATAAACATTAGCTTGATTATTTATTTTAATTTTGACCTATATTATATAAAATATATTTCGTGGATTATAGTCTTTTAACTTTGTTTTTCAGTGTAGAAAATCCTAAAATTTTGTGATGGAGTAGAAAAATAAAATCGAATTTATTTTTTACATCTACCATAGTCTATTATGTTTTAAGCTTAGTGATAAAAAAAAAGCTAAAACTTTGGGATGGTGATGAAAAATATTGAATATTTTTAGATGTAATACATCATAAGTCAGTGTGAATACGATGAATATAAACAATATTGAGCTTGATTATTTAAGTTTAATTGTTATGCATATGTATAAATCATGGGTTATTCTTTTGTAGTCTCTTAACTTAGTTTCTTAGAGGTGAAGAAACCAAAATTTTGATGATGGAGAAGAAGAAAAATATAGAAATGTTTTACATATATTATACCATAATACAATGTGATTATGGTGAATACAAATAACATTGAGCTTAAATATTGAATTTTAGTAATTACCCGTGTAGATATAATTTAATTGTCATTCCTTTATAGTCTTTTAACCCGGAGGCTTAGTGACGAAGAAACATGAAATTTGGTGATAGAAAAGAAACATATTGAATATGTTTACATCTAATTTACTATAATTCAATCTAAAAATGGTAAATTGCAATAAACGTTGGCTTGATTATTTATTTTAATTTTGACCTATATTATATAAAATATATGTCGTAGATTATAGTCTTTTAACTTTGTTTTTTAGTGGAGAAAAACCTAAAATTTTGAGATGGAGTAGAAAAATAAAATATAATTAATTTTTTACATCTACTATAGTCTTTTATGCTTTTAGCTTAGTGATAAATAAAAAAGCTAAAACTTTTGGATGGTGATGAAAAATATATAATATTTTTAGATGTAATACATCATAAGTCAATGTGAATATGATGAATATAAACAATATTGATCTTGATTGTTTAATTTTATTTGTTATGAATATGTATAAATTATGCGTCATTCATTTGTAGTTTCTTAGAGTTAAGGAAACGAAAATTTTGGTGATGGAGAAGAAGAAAAATATAGAAATGTTTTACATATATTATACCATAATACAATGTGATTATGGTGAATACAAATAACATTGAGCTTAAATATTTAATTTTAGTAATTACCTGTGTAGATATAATTTATTTGTCATTCATTTATATTCTTTTAATTGGGTGTCTTAGTGACAAAGATACATGAAATTTGGTTATGGAGAAGAAACATATTGAATATGTCTACATCTAATTTACCATAATTCAATCTGAAAATGGTAAATTTTAATAAACATTAGCTTGATTATTTATTTTAATTTTGACCTATATTATATAAAATATATGCCGTGGATTATAGTCTTTTAACTTTGTTTTTCAGTGTAGAAAATCCTAAACTTTTGTGATGGAGTAGAAAAATAAAATCGAATTAATTTTTTACATCTACTACAGTCTATTATGTTTTAAGCTTAGTGATAACAAAAAGTTAAAACTTTGGGATGGTGATGAAAAATATTGAATATTTTTAGATGTAATACATCATAAGTCAGTGTAAATACGATGAATATAAACAATATTGAGCTTGATTATTTTAGTTTAATTGTTATGCATTTGTATAAATCATGGGTTATTCATTTGTAGTCTCTTAACTTAGTTTCTTAGAGGTGAAGAAACCAAAATTTTGATTGTGGAGAAGAATAAAAATATAGAAATGTTTTACATATATTATACCATAATACAATGTGATTATGGTGAATACAAATAACATTGAGCTTAAATATTGAATTTTAGTAATTACCCGTGTAGATATAATTTATTTGTCATTCATTTATAGTCTTTTAACCCGGAGGCTTAGTGACGAAGAAACACGAAATTTGGTGATAGAAAAGAAACATATTGAATATATTTACATCTAATTTACCATAACTCAATGTGAAAATGGTAAATATTATTAAACGTTAGCTTGATTATTTATTTAAATTTTGACCTAATTATATAAAATATATGTCGTGGATTATAGTTTTTAGCTATGTTTTTTAGTGGGAAAAACCTAAAATTTTGTGATGGAGTAGAAAAATAAGATATAATTAATTTTTTACATCTACTATAGTCTACTATGTTTTTAGCTTAGTGATAAAAAAATCTAAAACTTTGGGATGGTGAAGAAAAATATTGAATGTTTTTAGATGTAATATATCATAAGTCAATGTGAATACGATGAATATATACAATATTGTGCTTGATTATTTAAATTTATTTGTTATGCATATGTATAAATTAAGGGTCATTAATTTGTAGTCTCTTAACTTAGTTTCTTAGATGTGAAGAAACCAAAATTTTGGTGATGGAGAAGAAGAAAAATATAGAAATGTTTTACATATATTATACCATAATACAATGTGATTGTGGTGGATACAAATAACATTGAGCTTAAATATTTAATTTTAGTAATTACCTGTGTAGATATAATTTATTTGTCATTCATTTATAGTCTTTTAATTGGGTGGCTTAGTGAGGAAGATACATGAAATTTGGTTATGCAGAAGAAACATATTGAATATGTCTACTTCTAATTTACTATAATTCAATCTGAAAATGTTAAATTTTAATAAACATTAGCTTGATTATTTATTTTAATTTTGACCTATATTATATAAAATATATGCCGTGGATTATAGTCTTTTAACTTTGTTTTTCAGTGTAGAAAATCCTAAACTTTTGTGATGGAGTAGAAAAATAAAATCGAATTAATTTTTTACATCTACTACAGTCTATTATGTTTTAAGCTTAGTGATAACAAAAAGTTAAAACTTTGGGATGGTGATGAAAAATATTGAATATTTTTAGATGTAATACATCATAAGTCAGTGTAAATACGATGAATATAAACAATATTGAGCTTGATTATTTTAGTTTAATTGTTATGCATTTGTATAAATCATGGGTTATTCATTTGTAGTCTCTTAACTTAGTTTCTTAGAGGTGAAGAAACCAAAATTTTGATTGTGGAGAAGAAGAAAAATATAGAAATGTTTTACATATATTATACCATAATACGATGTGATTATGGTGAATACAAATAACATTGAGCTTAAATATTGAATTATAGTAATTACCCGTGTAGATATAATTTATTTGTCATTCATTTATAGTCTTTTAACCCGGAGGCTTAGTGACGAAGAAACACGAAATTTGGTGATAGAAAAGAAACATATTGAACATATTTACATCTAATTTACCATAACTCAATGTGAAAATGGTAAATATTATTAAACGCTAGCTTGATTATTTATTTAAATTTTGACCTAATTATATAAAATATATGTCGTGGATTATAGTTTTTTAACTATGTTTTTTAGTGGGAAAAACCTAAAATTTTGTGATGAAGTAGAAAAATAAGATATAATTAATTTTTTACATCTACTATAGTCTACTTTGTTTTTAGTTTAGTGATAAAAAAAATCTAAAACTTTGGAATGGTGAAGAAAAATATTGAATGTTTTTAGATGTAATATATCATAAGTCAATGTGAATACGATGAATATATACAATATTGTGCTTGATTATTTAAGTTTATTTGTTATGCATATGTATAAATTAAGGGTCATTAATTTATAGTCTCTTAACTTAGTTTCTTAGATGTGAAGAAACCAAAATTTTGGTGATGGAGAAGAAGATAAATATAGAAATGTTTTACATATATTATACCATAATACAATGTGATTATGGTGACAACAACTAACATTGAGTTTAAATATTTAATTTTAGTAATTACCTGTGTAGATATAATTTATTTGTCATTCATTTATAGTCTTTTAGTTGGGTGGCTTAGTGATAAAGATACATGAAATTTGGTTATGGACAAGAAACATATTGAATATGTCTACATCTAATTTACCATAATTCAATCTGAAAATGGTAAATTTTAATAAACATTAGCTTGATTATTTATTTTAATTTTGACCTATATTATATAAAATATATGTCGTGGATTATAGTCTTTTAGCTTTGTTTTTCAGTGTAGAAAATCCTAAAATTTTGTGATGGAGTAGAAAAATAAAATCGAATTAATTTTTTACATCTACTATAGTCTATTATGTTTTAAGCTTAGTGATAACAAAAAGTTAAAACTTAGGGATGGTGATGAAAAATATTGAATATTTTTAGATGTAATACATCATAAGTCAGTGTAAATACGATGAATATAAACAATATTGAGCTTGATTATTTTAGTTTAATTGTTATGCATATGTATAAATCAAGGGTTATTCATTTGTAGTCTCTTAACTTAGTTTCTTATGGGTGAAGAAACCAAAATTTTGATGAAGGGGAAGAAGAAAAATATAGAAATGTTTTACATATATTTTACCATAATACAATGTTATTATGGTGAATACAAATAACATTGAGCTTAAATATTGAATTTTAGTAATTACCCGTGTAGATATAATTTATTTGTCATTCATTTATAGTCATTTAACCCGGAGGCTTAGTGACGAAGAAACATGAAATTTGGTGATAGAAAAGAAACATATTGAATATATTTACATCTAATTTACCATAACCCAATGTGAAAATGGTAAATATTATTAAACGTTAGCTTGATTATTTATTTAAATTTTGACCTAATTATATAAAATATATGTCGTGGATTATAGTTTTTTAACTATGTTTTTTAGTGGGAAAAACCTAAAATTTTGCGATGGAGTAGAAAAATAAGATATAATTAATTTTTTACATCTACTATAGTCTACTATGTTTTTAGCTTAGTGATAAAAAAAATCTAAAACTTTGGGATGGTGAAAAAAAATATTGAATGTTTTTAGATGTAATATATCATAAGTCAATGTGAATACGATGAATATATACAATATTGTGCTTGATTATTTAAGTTTATTTGTTATGCATATGTATAAATTAAGGGTCATTAATTTGTAGTCTCTTAACTTAGTTTCTTAGATATGAAGAAACCAAAATTTTGGTGATGGAGAAGAAGAAAAATATAGAAATGTTTTACATATATTATACCATAATACAATGTGATTATGGTGAATACAAATAACATTGAGTTTAAATATTTAATTTTAGTAATTACCTGTGTAGATATAATTTATTTGTCATTCATTTATAGTATTTTAATTGGGTGGCTTAGTGATGAAGATACATGAAATTTGGTTATGGAGAAGAAACATATTGAATATGTCTACATCTAATTTACCATAATTCAATCTAAAAATGGTAAATTTTAATAAACATTAGCTTGATTATTTATTTTAATTTTGACCTATGTTATATAAAATATATGTCGTGGATTATAGTCTTTTAGCTTTGTTTTTCAGTGTAGAAAATCCTAAAATTTTGTGATGGAGTAGAAAAATAAAATCGAATTAATTTTTTACATCTACTATAGTCTTTTATGCTTTTAGCTTAGTGATAAATAAAAAAGTTAAAACGTTTCGATGGTGATGAAAAATATATAATATTTTTAGATGTAATACATCATAAGTCAATGTGAATACGATGAATATAAACAATATTGATCTTGATTGTTTAATTTTAATTGTTATGAATATGTATAAATTATGCGTCATTCATTTGTAGTATCTTATAGTTTCTTAGAGGTGAAGAAACCTAAATTTTGGTGATGGAAAAGAAGAAAAATATAGAAATGTTTTACATATATTATACCATGATACAATGTGATTATGGTGAATACAAATAACATTGAGCTTAAATATTTAATTTTAGTAATTACCTGTGTAGATATAATTTATTTGTCATTCATTTATATTCTTTTAATTGGGTGTCTTAGTGACGAAGATACATGAAATTTGGTTATGGAGATGAAACATATTGAATATGTCTACATCTAATTTACCATAATTCAATCTGAAAATGGTAAATTTTAATAAACATTAGCTTGATTATTTATTTTAATTTTGACCTATATTATATAAAATATATGTCGTGGATTATAGTCTTTTAACTTTGTTTTTCAGTGTAGAAAATCCTAAACTTTTGTGATGGAGTAGAAAAATAAAATCGAATTAATTTTTTACATCTACTATAGTCTATTATGTTTTAAGCTTAGTGATAACAAAAAGTTAAAACTTTGGGATGGTAATGAAAAATATTGAATATTTTTAGATGTAATACATCATAAGTCAGTGTAAATACGATGAATATAAACAATATTGAGCTTGATTATTTTAGTTTAATTGTTATGCATTTGTATAAATCATGGGTTATTCATTTGTAGTCTCTTAATTTAGTTTCTTAGAGGTGAAGAAACCAAAATTTTGATGATGGAGAAGAAGAAAAATATAGAAATGTTTTACATATATTATACCATAATACAATGTGATTATGGTGAATACAAATAACATTGAGCTTAAATATTGAATTATAGTAATTACCCGTGTAGATATAATTTATTTGTCATTCATTTATAGTCTTTTAACCCGGAGGCTTAGTGACGAAGAAACATGAAATTTGGTGATAGAAAAGAAACATATTGAATATATTTACATCTAATTTACCATAACTCAATGTGAAAATGGTAAATATTATTAAACGTTAGCTTGATTATTTATTTAAATTTTGACCTAATTATATAAAATATATGTCGTGGATTATAGTTTTTAACTATGTTTTTTAGTGGGAAAAACCTAAAATTTTGTGATGGAGTAGAAAAATAAGATATAATTAGTTTTTTACATCTACAATAGTCTACTATGTTTTTAGCTTAGTGATAAAAAAAAAATCTAAAACTTTGGAATGGTGAAGAAAAATATTGAATGTTTTTAGATGTAATATATCATAAGTCAATGTGAATACGATGAATATATACAATATTGTGCTTGATTATTTAAATTTATTTGTTATGCATATGTATAAATTAAGGGTCATTAATTTGTAGTCTCTTAACTTAGTTTCTTAGATGTGAAGAAACCAAAATTTTGGTGATGGAGAAGAAGAAAAATATAGAAATGTTTTACATATATTATACCATAATACAATGTGATTATGGTGGATACAAATAACATTGAGCTTAAATATTTAATTTTACTAATTACCTGTGTAGATATAATTTATTTGTCATTCATTTATAGTCTTTTAATTGGGTGGCTTAGTTAGGAAGATACATGAAATTTGGTTATGGAGAAGAAACATATTGAATATGTCTACTTCTAATTTACTATAATTCAATCTGAAAATGTTAAATTTTAATAAACATTAGCTTGATTATTTATTTTAATTTTGACCTATATTATATAAAATATATTTCGTGGATTATAGTCTTTTAACTTTGTTTTTCAGTGTAGAAAATCCTAAAATTTTGTGATGGAGTAGAAAAATAAAATCGAATTTATTTTTTACATCTACCATAGTCTATTATGTTTTAAGCTTAGTGATAAAAAAAAGCTAAAACTTTGGGATGGTGATGAAAAATATTGAATATTTTTAGATGTAATACATCATAAGTCAGTGTGAATACGATGAATATAAACAATATTGAGCTTGATTATTTAAGTTTAATTGTTATGCATATGTATAAATCATGGGTTATTCTTTTGTAGTCTCTTAACTTAGTTTCTTAGAGGTGAAGAAACAAAAATTTTGATGATGGAGAAGAAGAAAAATATAGAAATGTTTTACATATATTATACCATAATACAATGTGATTATGGTGAATACAAATAACATTGAGCTTAAATATTGAATTATAGTAATTACCCGTGTAGATATAATTTATTTGTCATTCATTTATAGTCTTTTAACCCGGAGGCTTAGTGACGAAGAAACACGAAATTTGGTGATAGAAAAGAAACATATTGAATATATTTACATCTAATTTACCATAACTCAATGTGAAAATGGTAAATATTATTAAACGTTAGCTTGATTATTTATTTAAATTTTGACCTAATTATATAAAATATATGTCGTGGATTATAGTTTTTAACTATGTTTTTTAGTGGGAAAAACCTAAAATTTTGTGATGGAGTAGAAAAATAAGATATAATTAATTTTTTACATCTACTATAGTCTACTATGTTTTTAGCTTAGTGATAAAAAAATCTAAAACTTTGGGATGGTGAAGAAAAATATTGAATGTTTTTAGATGTAATATATCATAAGTCAATGTGAATACGATGAATATATAAAATATTGTGCTTGATTATTTAAATTTATTTGTTATGCATATGTATAAATTAAGGGTCATTAATTTGTAGTCTCTTAACTTAGTTTCTTAGATGTGAAGAAACCAAAATTTTGGTGATGGAGAAGAAGAAAAATATAGAAATGTTTTACATATATTATACCATAATACAATGTGATTGTGGTGGATACAAATAACATTGAGCTTAAATATTTAATTTTAGTAATTACCTGTGTAGATATAATTTATTTGTCATTCATTTATAGTCTTTTAATTGGGTGGCTTAGTGAGGAAGATACATGAAATTTGGTTATGCAGAAGAAACATATTGAATATGTCTACTTATAATTTACTATAATTCAATCTGAAAATGTTAAATTTTAATAAACATTAGCTTGATTATTTATTTTAATTTTGACCAATATTATATAAAATATATGTTGTGGATTATAGTCTTTTAACTTTGTTTTTCAGTGTAGAAAATCCTAAAATTTTGTGATGGAGTAGAAAAATAAAATCAAATTTATTTTTTACATCTACTATAGTCTATTATGTTTTAAGCTTAGTGATAAAAAAAAAGCTAAAACTTTGGGATGGTGATGTAAAATATTGAATATTTTTAGATGTGATACATCATAAGTCAGTGTGAATACAATGAATATAAACAATATTGAGCTTGATTATTTAAGTTTAATTGTTATGCATATGTATAAATCATGGGTTATTCTTTTGTAGTCTCTTAACTTAGTTTCTTAGAGGTGAAGAAACAAAAATTTTGATGATGGAGAAGAAGAAAAATATAGAAATGTTTTACATATATTATACCATAATACAATGTGATTATGGTGAATACAAATAACATTGAGCTTAAATATTGAATTTTAGTAATTACCCGTGTAGATATAATTTATTTGTCATTCATTTATAGTCTTTTAACCCGGAGGCTTAGTGACGAAGAAACATGAAATTTGGTGATAGAAAAGAAACATATTGAATATATTTACATCTAATTTACCATAACTCAATGTGAAAATGGTAAATATTATTAAAAGTTAGCTTGATTATTTATTTAAATTTTGACCTAATTATATAAAATATATGTCGTGGATTATAGTTTTTAACTATGTTTTTTAGTGGGAAAAACCTAAAATTTTGTGATGGAGTAGAAAAATAAGATATAATTAGTTTCTTACATCTACAATAGTCTACTATGTTTTTAGCTTAGTGATAAAAAAATCTAAAACTTTGGGATGGTGAAGAAAAATATTGAATGTTTTTAGATGTAATATATCATAAGTCAATGTGAATACGATGAATATATACAATATTGTGCTTGATTATTTAAATTTATTTGTTATGCATATGTATAAATTAAGGGTCATTAATTTGTAGTCTCTTAACTTAGTTTCTTAGATGTGAAGAAACCAAAATTTTGGTGATGGAGAAGAAGAAAAATATAGAAATGTTTTACATATATTATACCATAATACAATGTGATTATGGTGGATACAAATAACATTGAGCTTAAATATTTAATTTTAGTAATTACCTGTGTATATATAATTTATTTGTCATTCATTTATAGTCTTTTAATTGGGTGGCTTAGTGAGGAAGATACATGAAATTTGGTTATGGAGAAGAAACATATTGAATATGTCTACTTCTAATTTACTATAATTCAATCTGAAAATGTTAAATTTTAATAAACATTAGCTTGATTATTTATTTTAATTTTGACCTATATTATATAAAATATATGTCGTGGATTATAGTCTTTTAACTTTGTTTTTTAGTGTAGAAAATCCTAAAATTTTGTGATGGAGTAGAAAAATAAAATCGAATTTATTTTTTACATCTACTATAGTCTATTATGTTTTAAGCTTAGTGATAAAAAAAACCTAAAACTTTGGGATGGTGATGAAAAATATTGAATACTTTTAGATGTAATACATCATAAGTCAGTGTGAATACGATGAATATAAACAATATTGAGCTTGATTATTTAAGTTTAATTGTTATGCATATGTATAAATCATGGGTTATTCTTTTGTAGTCTCTTAACTTAGTTTCTTAGAGGTGAAGAAACAAAAATTTTGATGATGGAGAAGAAGAAAAATATAGAAATGTTTTACATATATTATACCATAATACAATGTGATTATGGTGAATACAAATAACATTGAGCTTAAATATTGAATTTTAGTAATTACCCGTGTAGATATATTTTATTTGTCATTCATTTATAGTCTTTTAACCCAGAGGCTTAGTGACGAAGAAACATGAAATTTGGTGATAGAAAAGAAACATATTGAATATGTTTACATCTAATTTACTATAATTCAATCTAAAAATGGTAAATTGCAATAAACGTTAGCTTGATTATTTATTTTAATTTTGACCTATATTATATAAAATATATGTCGTAGATTATAGTCTTTTAACTTTGGTTTTTAGTGGAGAAAAACCTAAAATTTTGAGATGGAGTAGAAAAATAAAATATAATTAATTTTTTACATCTTCAATAGTCTTTTATGCTTTTAGCTTAGTGATAAATAAAAAAGCTAAAACTTTTGGATGGTGATGAAAAATATATAATATTTTTAGATGTAATACATCATAAGTCAATGTGAATACGATGAATATAAACAATATTGATCTTGATTGTTTAATTTTAATTGTTATGAATATGTATAAATTATGCGTCATTCATTTGTAGTATCTTAACACAGTTTCTTAGAGGTGAAGAAACCAAAATTTTGGTGATGGAGAAGAAGAAAAATATAGAAATGTTTTACATATATTATACCATAATACAATGTGATTATGGTGAATACAAATAACATTGAGCTTAAATATTTAATTTTAGTAATTACCTGGGTAGAAAAAATTTATTTGTCATTCATTTATAGTCTTTTAATTGGGTGGCTTAGTGACGAAGATACATGAAATTTGGTTATGGAGAAGAAACATATTGAATATGTCTACATCTAATTTACCATAATTCAATCTGAAAATGGTAAATTTTAATAAACATTAGCTTGATTAATTATTTTAATTTTGACCTATATTATATAAAATATATGTCGTGGACTATAGTCTTTTAACTTTATTTTTCAGTGTACAAAATCCTAAACTTTTGTGATGGAGTAGAAAAATAAAATCAAATTAATTTTTTACATCTACTATAGTCTATTATGTTTTAAGCTTAGTGATAACAAAAAGCTAAAACTTTGGGATGGTGATGAAAAATATTGAATATTTTTAGATGTAATACATCATAAGTCAGTGTAAATACGATGAATATAAACAATATTGAGCTTGATTATTTTAGTTTAATTGTTATGCATTTGTATAAATCATGGGTTATTCATTTGTAGTCTCTTAACTTAGTTTCTTAGAGGTGAAGAAACCAAAATTTTGATTGTGGAGAAGAAGAAAAATATAGAAATGTTTTACATATATTATACCATAATACAATGTGATTATGGTGAATACAAATAACATTGAGCTTAAATATTGAATTATAGTAATTACCCGTGTAGATATAATTTATTTGTCATTCATTTATAGTCTTTTAACCCGGAGGCTTAGTGACGAAGAAACATGAAATTTGGTGATAGAAAAGAAACATATTGAATATATTTACATCTAATTTACCATAAATCAATGTGAAAATGGTGAATATTATTAAACGTTAGCTTGATTATTTATTTAAATTTTGACCTAATTATATAAAATATATGTCGTGGATTATAGTTTTTAACTATGTTTTTTAGTGGGAAAAACCTAAAATTTTGTGATGGAGTAGAAAAATAAGATATAATTAATTTTTTACATCTACTATAGTCTACTATGTTTTTAGCTTAGTGATAAAAAAATCTAAAACTTTGGGATGGTGAAGAAAAATATTGAATGTTTTTAGATGTAATATATCATAAGTCAATGTGAATACGATGAATATATACAATATTGTGCTTGATTATTTAAATTTATTTGTTATGCATATGTATAAATTAAGGGTCATTAATTTGTAGTCTCTTAACTTAGTTTCTTAGAGGTGAAGAAACAAAAATTTTGATGATGGAGAAGAAGAAAAATATAGAAATGTTTTACATATATTATACCATAATACAATGTGATTATGGTGAATACAAATAACATTGAGCTTAAATATTGAATTTTAGTAAATACCCGTGTAGATATATTTTATTTGTCATTCATTTATAGTCTTTTAACCCAGAGGCTTAGTGACGAAGAAACATGAAATTTGGTGATAGAAAAGAAACATATTGAATATGTTTACATCTAATTTACTATAATTCAATCTAAAAATGGTAAATTGCAATAAACGTTAGCTTGATTATTTATTTTAATTTTGACCTATATTATATAAAATATATGTCGTAGATTATAGTCTTTTAACTTTGGTTTTTAATGGAGAAAAACCTAAAATTTTGAGATGGAGTAGAAAAATAAAATATAATTAATTTTTTACATCTACAATAGTCTTTTATGCTTTTAGCTTAGTGATAAATAAAAAAGCTAAAACTTTTGGATGGTGATGAAAAATATATAATATTTTTAGATGTAATACATCATAAGTCAATGTGAATACGATGAATATAAACAATATTGATCTTGATTGTTTAATTTTAATTGTTATGAATATGTATAAATTATGCGTCATTCATTTGTAGTATCTTAACACAGTTTCTTAGAGGTGAAGAAACCAAAATTTTTGTGATGGAGAAGAAGAAAAATATAGAAATGTTTTACATATATTATACCATAATACAATGTGATTATGGTGAATACAAATAACATTGAGCTTAAATATTTAATTTTAGTAATTACCTGGGTAGATATAATTTATTTGTCATTCATTTATAGTCTTTTAATTGGGTGGCTTAGTGACGAAGATACATGAAATTTGGTTATGGAGAAGAAACATATTGAATATGTCTACATCTAATTTACCATAATTCAATCTGAAAATGGTAAATTTTAATAAACATTAGCTTGATTAATTATTTTAATTTTGACCTATATTATATAAAATATATGTCGTGGACTATAGTCTTTTAACTTTATTTTTCAGTGTACAAAATCCTAAACTTTTGTGATGGAGTAGAAAAATAAAATCAAATTAATTTTTTACATCTACTATAGTCTATTATGTTTTAAGCTTAGTGATAACAAAAAGCTAAAACTTTGGGATGGTGATGAAAAATATTGAATATTTTTAGATGTAATACATCATAAGTCAGTGTAAATACGATGAATATAAACAATATTGAGCTTGATTATTTTAGTTTAATTGTTATGCATTTGTATAAATCATGGGTTATTCATTTGTAGTCTCTTAACTTAGTTTCTTAGAGGTGAAGAAACCAAAATTTTGATTGTGGAGAAGAAGAAAAATATAGAAATGTTTTACATATATTATACCATAATACAATGTGATTATGGTGAATACAAATAACATTGAGCTTAAATATTGAATTATAGTAATTACCCGTGTAGATATAATTTATTTGTCATTCATTTATAGTCTTTTAACCCGGAGGCTTAGTGACGAAGAAACATGAAATTTGGTGATAGAAAAGAAACATATTGAATATATTTACATCTAATTTACCATAACTCAATGTGAAAATGGTGAATATTATTAAACGTTAGCTTGATTATTTATTTAAATTTTGACCTAATTATATAAAATATATGTCGTGGATTATAGTTTTTAACTATGTTTTTTAGTGGGAAAAACCTAAAATTTTGTGATGGAGTAGAAAAATAAGATATAATTAATTTTTTACATCTACTATAGTCTACTATGTTTTTAGCTTAGTGATAAAAAAATCTAAAACTTTGGGATGGCGAAGAAAAATATTGAATGTTTTTAGATGTAATATATCATAAGTCAATGTGAATACGATGAATATATACAATATTGTGCTTGATTATTTAAATTTATTTGTTATGCATATGTATAAATTAAGGGTCATTAATTTGTAGTCTCTTAACTTAGTTTCTTAGATGTGAAGAAACCAAAATTTTGGTGATGGAGAAGAAGAAAAATATAGAAATGTTTTACATATATTATACCATAATATAATGTGATTATGGTGAATACAAATAACATTGAGCTTAAATATTTAATTTTAATAATTACCTGTGTAGATATAATTTATTTGTCATTCATTTATAGTCTTTTAATTGGGTGGCTTAGTGAGGAAGATACATGAAATTTGGTTATGGAGAAGAAACATATTGAATATGTCTACTTCTAATTTACTATAATTCAATCTAAAAATGTTAAATTTTAATAAACATTAGCTTGATTATTTATTTTAATTTTGACCTATATTATATAAAATATATGTCGTGGATTATAGTCTTTTAACTTTGTTTTTCAGTGTAGAAAATCCTAAAATTTTGTGATGGAGTAAAAAAATAAACTCAAATTAATTTTTTACATCTACTATAGTCTATTATGTTTTAAGCTTAGTGATAAAAAAAACCTAAAACTTTGGGAAGGTGATGAAAAATATTGAATACTTTTAGATTTAATACATCATAAGTCAGTGTGAATACGATAAATATAAACAATATTGAGCTTGATTATTTAAGTTTAATTGTTATGCATATGTATAAATCATGGGTTATTCTTTTGTAGTCTCTTAACTTAGTTTCTTAGAGGTGAAGAAACAAAAATTTTGATGATGGAGAAGAAGAAAAATATAGAAATGTTTTACATATATTATACCATAATACAATGTGATTATGGTGAATACAAATAACATTGAGCTTAAATATTGAATTTTAGTAATTACCCGTGTAGATATAATTTATTTGTCATTCATTTATAGTCTTTTAACCCGGAGGCTTAGTGACAAAGAAACATGAAATTTGGTGATAGAAAAGAAACATATTGAATATGTTTACATCTAATTTACTATAATTCAATCTAAAAATGGTAAATTGCAATAAACGTTAGCTTGATTATTTATTTTAATTTTGACCTATATTATATAAAATATATGTCGTAGATTATAGTCTTTTAACTTTGTTTTTTAATGGAGAAAAACCTAAAATTTTGAGATGGAGTAGAAAAATAAAATATAATTAATTTTTTACATCAACTATAGTCTTTTATGCTTTTAGCTTAGTGATAAATAAAAAAGCTAAAACTTTTGGATGGTGATGAAAAATATATAATATTTTTAGATGTAATACATCATAAGTCAATGTGAATACGATGAATATAAACAATATTGATCTTGATTGTTTAATTTTAATTGTTATGAATATGTATAAATTATGCGTCATTCATTTGTAGTATCTTAACATAGTTTCTTAGAGGTGAAGAAACCAAAATTTTGGTGATGGAGAAGAAGAAAAATATAGAAATGTTTTACATATATTATACCATAATACAATGTGATTATGGTGAATACAAATAACATTGAGCTTAAATATTTAATTTTAGTAATTACCTGTGTAGATATAATTTATTTGTCATTCATTTATAGTCTTTTAATTGGGTGGCTTAGTGACGAAGATACATGAAATTTGGTTATGGAGAAGAAACATATTGAATATGTCTACATCTAATTTACCATAATTCAATCTGAAAATGGTAAATTTTAATAAACATTAGCTTGATTATTTATTTTAATTTTGACCTATAATATATAAAATATATGTCGTGGATTATAGTCTTTTAACTTTATTTTTCAGTGTACAAAATTCTAAACTTTTGTGATGGAGTAGAAAAATAAAATCAAATTAATTTTTTACATCTACTATAGTCTATTATGTTTTAAGCTTAGTGATAACAAAAAGCTAAAACTTTGGGATGGTGATGAAAAATATTGAATATTTTTAGATGTAATACATCATAAGTCAGTGTAAATACGATGAATATAAACAATATTGAGCTTGATTATTTTAGTTTAATTGTTATGCATTTGTATAAATCATGGGTTATTCATTTGTAGTCTCTTAACTTAGTTTCTTAGAGGTGAAGAAACCAAAATTTTGATTGTGGAGAAGAAGAAAAATATAGAAATGTTTTACATATATTATACCATAATACAATGTGATTATGGTGAATACAAATAACATTGAGCTTAAATATTGAATTATAGTAATTACCCGTGCAGATATAATTTATTTGTCATTCATTTATAGTCTTTTAACCCGGAGGCTTAGTGACGAAGAAACATGAAATTTGGTGATAGAAAAGAAACATATTGAATATATTTACATCTAATTTACCATAACTCAATGTGAAAATGGTGAATATTATTAAACGTTAGCTTGATTATTTATTTAAATTTTGACCTAATTATATAAAATATATATCGTGGATTATAGTTTTTAACTATGTTTTTTAGTGGGAAAAACCTAAAATTTTGTGATGGAGTAGAAAAATAAGATATAATTAATTTTTTACATCTACTATAGTCTACTATGTTTTTAGCTTAGTGATAAAAAAATCTAAAACTTTGGGATGGTGAAGAAAAATATTGAATGTTTTTAGATGTAATATATCATAAGTCAATGTGAATACGATGAATATATACAATATTGTGCTTGATTATTTAAATTTATTTGTTATGCATATGTATAAATTAAGGGTCATTAATTTGTAGTCTCTTAACTTAGTTTCTTAGATGTGAAGAAACCAAAATTTTGGTGATGGAGAAGAAGAAAAATATAGAAATGTTTTACATATATTATACCATAATATAATGTGATTATGGTGAATACAAATAACATTGAGCTTAAATATTTAATTTTAATAATTACCTGTGTAGATATAATTTATTTGTCATTCATTTATAGTCTTTTAATTGGGTGGCTTAGTGAGGAAGATACATGAAATTTGGTTATGGAGAAGAAACATATTGAATATGTCTACTTCTAATTTACTATAATTCAATCTGAAAATGTTAAATTTTAATAAACATTAGCTTGATTATTTATTTTAATTTTGACCTATATTATATAAAATATATGTCGTGGATTATAGTCTTTTAACTTTGTTTTTCAGTGTAGAAAATCCTAAAATTTTGTGATGGAGTAGAAAAATACAATCGAATTTATTTTTTACATCTACTATAGTCTATTATGTTTTAAGCTTAGTGATAAAAAAAGCTAAATGTTTGGGATGGTGATGAAAAATATTGAATATTTTTAGATGTAATACATCATAAGTCAGTGTGAATACGATGAATATAAACAATATTGAGCTTGATTATTTAAGTTTAATTGTTATGCATATGTATAAATCATGGGTTATTCTTTTGTAGTCTCTTAACTTAGTTTCTTAGAGGTGAAGAAACAAAAATTTTGATGATGGAGAAGAAGAAAAATATAGAAATGTTTTACATATATTATACCATAATACAATGTGATTATGGTGAATACAAATAACATTGAGCTTAAATATTGAATTTTAGTAATTACCCGTGTAGATATAATTTATTTGTCATTCATTTATAGTCTTTTAACCCGGAGGCTTAGTGACGAAGAAACATGAAATTTGGTGATAGAAAAGAAACATATTGAATATATTTACATCTAATTTACCATAACTCAATGTGAAAATGGTAAATATTATTAAACGTTAGCTTGATTATTTATTTAAATTTTGACCTAATTATATAAAATATATGTCGTGGATTATAGTTTTTTAACTATGTTTTTTAGTGGGAAAAACCTAAAATTTTACGATGGAGTAGAAAAATAAGATATAATTAATTTTTTACATCTACTATAGTCTACTATGTTTTTAGCTTAGTAATAAAAAAAATCTAAAACTTTCGGATGGTGAAGAAAAATATTGAATGTTTTTAGATGTAATATATCATAAGTCAATGTGAATACGATGAATATATACAAGATTGTGCTTGATTATTTAAGTTTATTTGTTATGCATATGTATAAATTAAGGGTCATTAATTTGTTGTCTCTTAACTTAGTTTCTTAGATGTGAAGAAACCAAAATTTTGGTGATGGAGAAGAAGAAAAATATAGAAATGTTTTACAGATATTATACCATAATACAATGTGATTATGGTGAATACAAATAACATTGAGTTTAAATATTTAATTTTAATAATTACCTGTGTAGATATAATTTATTTGTCATTCATTTATAGTCTTTTAATTGGGTGGCTTAGTGATGAGGATACATGAAATTTGGTTATGGAGAAGAAACATATTGAATATGTCTACATCTAATTTACCATAATTCAATCTGAAAATGGTAAATTTTAATAAACATTAACTTGATTATTTTTTTTAATTTTGACCTATATTATATAAAATATATGTCGTGGATTATAGTCTTTTAGCTTTTTTTTTCAGTGTAGAAAATCCTAAAATTTTGTGATGGAGTAGAAAAATAAAATCGAATTAATTTTTTACATCTACTATAGTCTATTATGTTTTAAGCTTAGTGATAACAAAAAGTTAAAACTTTGGGATGGTGATGAAAAATATTGAATATTTTTATATGTAATACATCATAAGTCAGTGTAAATACGATGAATATAAACAATGTTGAGCTTGATTATTTTAGTTTAATTGTTATGCATACGTATAAATCAAGGGTTATTCATTTGTAGTCTCTTAACTTAGTTTCTTACAGGTGAAGAAACCAAAATTTTGATGATGGAGAAGAAGAAATATATAGAAATGTTTTACATATATTATACCATAATACAATGTGATTATGGTGAATACAAATAACATTGAGCTTAAATATTGAATTTTAGTAATTACCCGTGTAGATATAATTTATTTGTCATTCATTTATAGTCTTTTAACCCGGAGGCTTAGTGACGAAGAAACATGAAATTTGGTGATAGAAAAGAAACATATTGAATATATTTACATCTAATTTACCATAAGTCAATGTGAAAATGGTAAATATTATTAAACGTTAGCTTGATTATTTATTTAAATTTTGACCTAATTATATAAAATATATGTCGTGGATTATTGTTTTTTAACTATGTTTTTTAGTGGGAAAAACCTAAAATTTTGTGATGGAGTAGAAAAATAAGAAATAATTAATTTTTTACATCTACTATAGTCTACTCTGTTTTTAGCTTGGTGATAAAAAAAATCTAAAACTTTGGGATGGTGAAGAAAAATATTGAATGTTTTTAGATGTAATATATCATAAGTCAATGTGAATACGATGAATATATACAATATTGTGCTTGATTATTTAAGTTTATTTGTTATGCATATGTATAAATTAAGGGTCATTAATTTGTAGTCTCTTAACTTAGTTTCTTAGATGTGAAGAAACCAAAATTTTGGTGATGGAGAAGAAGAAAAATATAGAAATGTTTTACATATATTATACCATAATACAATGTGATTATGGTGAATACAAATAACATTGAGCTTAAATATTTAATTTTAGTAATTACCTGTGTAGATATAATTTATTTGTCATTCATTTATAGTCTTTTAATTGGGTGGCTTAGTGAGGAAGATACATGAAATTTGGTTATGGAGAAGAAACATATTGATTATGTCTACATCTAATTTACTATAATTCAATCTGAAAATGGTAAATTTTAATAAATATTAGCTTGATTATTTATTTTAATTTTGACCTATATTATATAAAATATATGTCGTGGATTATAGTCTTTTAACTTTGTTTCTCAGTGTAGAAAATCATAAAATTTTTTGATGGAGTAGAAAAATAAAATCGAATTAATTTTTTACATCTACTATAGTCTATTATGTTTTAAGCTTAGTGATAAAAAAAAGATAAAACTTTGGAATGGTGATGAAAAATATTGAATATTTTTAGATGTAATACATCATAAGTCAGTGTGAATACGATGAATATAAACAATATTGAGCTTGATTATTTAAGGTTAATTGTTATGCATATGTATAAATCATGGGTTATTCTTTTGTAGTCTCTTAACTTAGTTTCTTAGAGCTGAAGAAACAAAAATTTTTATGATGGAGAAGAAGAAAAATATAGAAATGTTTTACATATATTATACCATAATACAATGTGATTATGGTGAATACAAATAACATTGAGCTTAAATATTGAATTATAGTAATTACCCGTGTAGATATAATTTATTTGTCATTCATTTATAGTCTTTTAACCCGGAGGCTTAGTGACGAAGAAACATGAAATTTGGTGATAGAAAAGAAACATATTGAATATATTTACATCTAATTTACCATAACTCAATGTGAAAATGGTAAATATTATTAAACGTTAGCTTGATTATTTATTTAAATTTTGATCTAATTATATAAAATATATGTCGTGGATTATAGTTTTTAACTATGTTTTTTAGTGGGAAAAACCTAAAATTTTGTGATGGAGTAGGAAAATAAGATATAATTAGTTTTTTACATCTACTATAGTCTACTATGTTTTTCGCTTAGTGATAAAAAAATCTAAAACTTTGGGATGGTGAAGAAAAATATTGAATGTTTTTAGATGTAATATATCATAAGTCAATGTGAATACGATGAATATATACAATATTGTGCTTGATTATTTAAATTTATTTGTTATGCATATGTATAAATTAAGGGTCATTAATTTGTAGTCTCTTAACTTAGTTTCTTAGATGTGAAGAAACCAAAATTTTGGTGATGGAGAAGAAGAAAAATATAGAAATGTTTTACATATATTATACCATAATACAATGTGATTATGGTGAATACAAATAACATTGAGCTTAAATATTTAATTTTAGTAATTACCTGTGTAGATATAATTTATTTGTCATTCATTTATAGTCTTTTAATTGGGTGGCTTAGTGAGGAAGATACATGAAATTTGGTTATGGAGAAGAAACATATTGATTATGTCTACATCTAATTTACTATAATTCAATCTGAAAATGGTAAATTTTAATAAATATTAGCTTGATTATTTATTTTAATTTTGACCTATATTATATAAAATATATGTCGTGGATTATAGTCTTTTAACTTTGTTTCTCAGTGTAGAAAATCATAAAATTTTTTGATGGAGTAGAAAAATAAAATCGAATTAATTTTTTACATCTACTATAGTCTATTATGTTTTAAGCTTAGTGATAAAAAAAAGATAAAACTTTGGAATGGTGATGAAAAATATTGAATATTTTTAGATGTAATACATCATAAGTCAGTGTGAATACGATGAATATAAACAATATTGAGCTTGATTATTTAAGGTTAATTGTTATGCATATGTATAAATCATGGGTTATTCTTTTGTAGTCTCTTAACTTAGTTTCTTAGAGCTGAAGAAACAAAAATTTTGATGATGGAGAAGAAGAAAAATATAGAAATGTTTTACATATATTATACCATAATACAATGTGATTATGGTGAATACAAATAACATTGAGCTTAAATATTGAATTATAGTAATTACCCGTGTAGATATAATTTATTTGTCATTCATTTATAGTCTTTTAACCCGGAGGCTTAGTGACGAAGAAACATGAAATTTGGTGATAGAAAAGAAACATATTGAATATATTTACATCTAATTTACCATAACTCAATGTGAAAATGGTAAATATTATTAAACGTTAGCTTGATTATTTATTTAAATTTTGATCTAATTATATAAAATATATGTCGTGGATTATAGTTTTTAACTATGTTTTTTAGTGGGAAAAACCTAAAATTTTGTGATGGAGTAGGAAAATAAGATATAATTAGTTTTTTACATCTACTATAGTCTACTATGTTTTTCGCTTAGTGATAAAAAAATCTAAAACTTTGGGATGGTGAAGAAAAATATTGAATGTTTTTAGATGTAATATATCATAAGTCAATGTGAATACGATGAATATATACAATATTGTGCTTGATTATTTAAATTTATTTGTTATGCATATGTATAAATTAAGGGTCATTAATTTGTAGTCTCTTAACTTAGTTTCTTAGATGTGAAGAAACCAAAATTTTGGTGATGGAGAAGAAGAAAAATATAGAAATGTTTTACATATATTATACCATAATACAATGTGATTATGGTGAATACAAATAACATTGAGCTTAAATATTTAATTTTAGTAATTACCTGTGTAGATATAATTTATTTGTCATTCATTTATAGTCTTTTAATTGGGTGGCTTAGTGAGGAAGATACATGAAATTTGGTTATGGAGAAGAAACATATTGATTATGTCTACATCTAATTTACTATAATTCAATCTGAAAATGGTAAATTTTAATAAATATTAGCTTGATTATTTATTTTAATTTTGACCTATATTATATAAAATATATGTCGTGGATTATAGTCTTTTAACTTTGTTTTTCAGTGTAGAAAATCATAAAATTTTTTGATGGAGTAGAAAAATAAAATCGAATTAATTTTTTACATCTACTATAGTCTATTATGTTTTAAGCTTAGTGATAAAAAAAAGATAAAACTTTGGAATGGTGATGAAAAATATTGAATATTTTTAGACGTAATACATCATAAGTCAGTGTGAATACGATGAATATAAACAATATTGAGCTTGATTATTTAAGTTTAATTGTTATGCATATGTATAAATCATGGGTTATTCTTTTGTAGTCTCTTAACTTAGTTTCTTAGAGCTGAAGAAACAAAAATTTTGATGATGGAGAAGAAGAAAAATATAGAAATGTTTTACATATATTATACCATAATACAATGTGATTATGGTGAATACAAATAACATTGAGCTTAAATATTGAATTATAGTAATTACCCGTGTAGATATCATTTATTTGTCATTCATTTATAGTCTTTTAACCCGGAGGCTTAGTGACGAAGAAACATGAAATTTGGTGATAGAAAAGAAACATATTGAATATATTTACATCTAATTTACCATAACTCAATGTGAAAATGGTAAATATTATTAAACGTTACCTTGATTATTTATTTAAATTTTGACCTAAATATATAAAATATATGTCGTGGATTATAGTTTTTAACTATGTTTTTTAGTGGGAAAAACCTAAAATTTTGTGATGGAGTAGGAAAATAAGATATAATTAGTTTTTTACATCTACTATAGTCTACTATGTTTTTCGCTTAGTGATAAAAAAATCTAAAACTTTGGGATGGTGAAGAAAAATATTGAATGTTTTTAGATGTAATATATCATAAGTCAATGTGAATACGATGAATATATACAATATTGTGCTTGATTATTTAAATTTATTTGTTATGCATATGTATAAATTAAGGGTCATTAATTTGTAGTCTCTTAACTTAGTTTCTTAGATGTGAAGAAACCAAAATTTTGGTGATGGAGAAGAAGAAAAATATAGAAATGTTTTACATATATTATACCATAATACAATGTGATTATGGTGAATACAAAAAACATTGAGCTTAAATATTTAATTTTAATAATTACCTGTGTAGATATAATTTATTTGTCATTCATTTATAGTCTTTTAATTGGGTGGCTTAGTGAGGAAGATACATGAAATTTGGTTATGGAGAAGAAACATATTGAATATGTCTACTTCTAATTTACTATAATTCAATCTGAAAATGTTAAATTTTAATAAACATTAGCTTGATTATTTATTTTAATTTTGACCTATATTATATAAAATATATGTCGTGGATTATAGTCTTTTAACTTTGTTTTTCAGTGTAGAAAATCCTAAAATTTTGTGATGGAATAGAAAAATAAAATCGAATTTTTTTTTTACATCTACTATAGTCTATTATGTTTTAGGCTTAGTGATAAAAAAAGCTAAATGTTTGGGATGGTGATGAAAAATATTGAATATTTTTAGATGTAATACATCATAAGTCAGTGTGAATACGATGAATATAAACAATATTGAGCTTGATTATTTAAGTTTAATTGTTATGCATATGTATAAATCATGGGTTATTCTTTTGTAGTCTCTTAACTTAGTTTCTTAGAGGTGAAGAAACAAAAATTTTGATGATGGAGAAGAAGAAAAATATAGAAATGTTTTACATATATTATATCATAATACAATGTGATTTTGGTGAATACAAATAACATTGAGCTTAAATATTGAATTTTAGTAATTACCCGTGTAGATATAATTTATTTGTCATTCATTTATAGTCTTTTAACCCGGAGGCTTAGTGACGAAGAAACATGAAATTTGGTGATAGAAAAGAAACATATTGAATATGTTTACATCTAATTTACTATAATTCAATCTAAAAATGGTAAATTGCAATAAACGTTAGCTTGATTATTTATTTTAATTTTGACCTATATTATATAAAATATATGTCGTAGATTATAGTCTTTTAACTTTGTTTTTTAGTGGAGAAAAACCTAAAATTTTGAGATGGAGTAGAAAAATAAAATATAATTAATTTTTTACATCTACTATAGTCTTTTATGCTTTTAGCTTAGTGATAAATAAAAAAGCTAAAACTTTTGGATGGTGATGAAAAATATATAATACTTTTAGATGTAATACATCATAAGTCAATGTGAATACGATGAATATAAACAATATTGATCTTGATTGTTTAATTTTAACTGTTATGAATATGTATAAATTATGCGTCATTCATTTGTAGTATCTTAACATAGTTTCTTAGAGGTGAAGAAACCAAAATTTTGGTGATGGAGAAGAAGAAAAATATAGAAATGTTTTACATATATTATACCATAATACAATGTGATTATGGTGAATACAAATAACATTGAGCTTAAATATTTAATTTTAGTAATTACCTGTGTAGATATAATTTATTTGTCATTCATTTATAGTCTTTCAATTGGGTGGCTTAGTGACGAAGATACATGAAATTTGGTTATGGAGAAGAAACATATTGAATATGTCTACATCTAATTTACCATAATTCAATCTGAAAATGGTAAATTTTAATAAACATTGGCTTGATTATTTATTTTAATTTTGACCTATATTATATAAAATATATGTCGTGGATTATAGTCTTTTAACTTTGTTTTTCAGTGTAGAAAATCCTAAACTTTTGTGATGGAGTAGAAAAATAAAATCGAATTAATTTTTTACATCTACTATAGTCTATTATGTTTTAAGCTTAGTGATAACAAAAAGTTAAAAGTTTGGGATGGTGATGAAAAATATTGAATATTTTTAGATGTAATACATCATAAGTCAGTGTAAATACGATGAATATAAACAATATTGAGCTTGATTATTTTAGTTTAATTGTTATGCATTTGTATAAATCATGGGTTATTCATTTGTAGTCTCTTAACTTAGTTTCTTAGAGGTGAAGAAACCAAAATTTTGCTGATGGAGAAGAAGAAAAATATAGAAATATTTTACATATATTATACCATAATACAATGTGATTATGGTGAATACAAATAACATTGAGCTTAAATATTGAATTTTAGTAATTACCCGTGTAGATATAATTTATTTTTCATTCATTTATAGTCTTTTAACCCGGAGGCTTAGTGACGAAGAAACATGAAATTTTGTGATAGTAAAGAAACATATTGAATATATTTACATCTAATTTACCATAACTCAATGTGAAAATGGTAAATATTATTAAACGTTAGCTTGATTATTTATTTAAATTTTGACCTAATTATATAAAATATATGTCGTGGATTATAGTTTTTAACTATGTTTTTTAGTGGAGAAAAACCTAAAATTTTGAGATCGAGTAGAAAAATAAAATATAATTAATTTTTTACATCTACAATAGTCTACTATGTTTTTAGCTTAGTGATAAAAAATCTAAAACTTTGGGATGGTGAAGAAAAATATTGAATGTTTTTAGATGTAATATATCATAAGTCAATGTGAATACGATGAATATATATAATATTGTGCTTGATTATTTAAATTTATTTGTTATGCATATGTATAAATTAAGGGTCATTAATTTGTAGTCTCTTAACTTAGTTTCTTAGATGTGAAGAAACCAAAATTTTGGTGATGGAGAAGAAGAAAAATATAGAAATGTTTCACATGTATTATACCATAATATAATGCGATTATGGTGAATAAAAATAACATTGAGCTTAAATATTTAATTTTAGTAATTACCTGTGTAGATATAATTTATTTGTCATTCATTTATAGTCTTTTAATTGGGTGGCTTAGTGAGGAACATACATGAAATTTGGTTATGGAGAAGAAACATATTGAATATGTCTACTTCTAATTTACTATAATTCAATCTGAAAATGTTAAATTTTAATAAACATTAGCTTGATTATTTATTTTAATTTTGACCTATATTATATAAAATATATGTCGTGGATTATAGTCTTTTAACATTGTTTTTCAGTGTAGAAAATCTTAAAATTTTGTGATGGAGTAGAAAAATAAAATCGAATTTATTTTTTACATCTACTATAGTCTATTATGTTTTAAGCTTAGTGATAAAAAAAAGCTAAAAGTTTGGGATGGTGATGAAGAATATTGAATATATTTAGATGTAATACATCATAAGTCAGTGTGAATATGATGAATATAAACAATATTGAGCTTGATTATTTAAGTTTAATTGTTATGCATATGTATAAATCATGGGTTATTCTTTTGTAGTCTCTTAACTTAGTTTCTTAGAGGTGAGGAAACAAAAATTTTGATGATGGAGAAGAAGAAAAATATAGAAATGTTTTACATATATTATACCATAATACAATGTGATTATGGTGAATACAAATAACATTGAGCTTAAATATTGAATTTTAGTAATTACCCGTGTAGATATAAGTTATTTGTCATTCATTTATAGTTGTTTAACCCGGAGGCTTAGTGACGAAGAAACATGAAATTTGGTGATAGAAAAGAAACATATTGAATATGCTTACATCTAATTTACTATAATTCAATCTAAAAATGGTAAATTGCAATAAACGTAAGCTTGATTATTTATTTTAATTTTGACCTATATTATATAAAATATATGTCGTAGATTATAGTCTTTTAACTTTGTTTTTTGGTGGAGAAAAACCTAAAATTTTGAGATGGAGTAGAAAAATAAAATATAATTAATTTTTTACATCTACTATAGTCTTTTATGCTTTTAGCTTAGTGATAAATAAAAAAGATAAAACTTTTGGATGGTGATGAAAAATATATAATATTTTTAGATGTAATACATCATAAGTCAATGTGAATACGATGAATATAAACAATATTGATCTTGATTGTTTAATTTTAATTGTTATGAATATGTATAAATTATGCATCATTCATTTGTAGTATCTTAACATAGTTTCTTATAGGTGAAGAAACCAAAATTTTGGTGATGGAGAAGAAGATAAATATAGAAATGTTTTACATATATTATACCATAATACAATGTGATTATGGTGAATACAAATAACATTGATCTTAAATATTTAATTTTAGTAATTACCTGTGTAGATATAATTTATTTGTCATTCATTTATAGTCTTTCAATTGGGTGGCTTAGTGACGAAGATACATGAAATTTGGTTATGGAGAAGAAACATATTGAATATGTCTACATCTAATTTACCATAATTCAATCTGAAAATGGTAAATTTTAATAAACATTAGCTTGATTATTTATTTTAATTTTGACCTATATTATATAAAATATATGTCGTGGATTATAGTCTTTTAACTTTGTTTTTCAGTGTAGAAAATCCTAAACTTTTGTGATGGAGTAGAAAAATAAAATCGAATTAATTTTTTACATCTACTATAGTCTATTATGTTTTAAGCTTAGTGATAACAAAAAGTTAAAAGTTTGGGATGGTGATGAAAAATATTGAATATTTTTAGATGTAATACATCATAAGTCAGTGTAAATACGATGAATATAAACAATATTGAGCTTGATTATTTTAGTTTAATTGTTATGCATTTGTATAAATCATGGGTTATTCATTTGTAGTCTCTTAACTTAGTTTCTTAGAGGTGAAGAAACCAAAATTTTGCTGATGGAGAAGAAGAAAAATATAGAAATATTTTACATATATTATACCATAATACAATGTGATTATGGTGAATACAAATAACATTAAGCTTAAATATTGAATTTTAGTAATTACCCGTGTAGATATAATTTATTTTTCATTCATTTATAGTCTTTTAACCCGGAGGCTTAGTGACGAAGAAACATGAAATTTTGTGATAGAAAAGAAACATATTGAATATATTTACATCTAATTTACCATAACTCAATGTGAAAATGGTAAATATTATTAAACGTTAGCTTGATTATTTATTTAAATTTTGACCTAATTATATAAAATATATGTCGTGGATTATAGTTTTTAACTATGTTTTTTAGTGGAGAAAAACCTAAAATTTTGAGATCGAGTAGAAAAATAAAATATAATTAATTTTTTACATCTACAATAGTCTACTATGTTTTTAGCTTAGTGATAAAAAATCTAAAACTTTGGGATGGTGAAGAAAAATATTGAATGTTTTTAGATGTAATATATCATAAGTCAATGTGAATACGATGAATATATATAATATTGTGCTTGATTATTTAAATTTATTTGTTATGCATATGTATAAATTAAGGGTCATTAATTTGTAGTCTCTTAACTTAGTTTCTTAGATGTGAAGAAACCAAAATTTTGGTGATGGAGAAGAAGAAAAATATAGAAATGTTTCACATGTATTATACCATAATATAATGCGATTATGGTGAATAAAAATAACATTGAGCTTAAATATTTAATTTTAGTAATTACCTGTGTAGATATAATTTATTTGTCATTCATTTATAGTCTTTTAATTGGGTGGCTTAGTGAGGAACATACATGAAATTTGGTTATGGAGAAGAAACATATTGAATATGTCTACTTCTAATTTACTATAATTCAATCTGAAAATGTTAAATTTTAATAAACATTAGCTTGATTATTTATTTTAATTTTGACCTATATTATATAAAATATATGTCGTGGATTATAGTCTTTTAACATTGTTTTTCAGTGTAGAAAATCTTCAAATTTTGTGATGGAGTAGAAAAATAAAATCGAATTTATTTTTTACATCTACTATAGTCTATTATGTTTTAAGCTTAGTGATAAAAAAAAGCTAAAAGTTTGGGATGGTGATGAAGAATATTGAATATTTTTAGATGTAATACATCATAAGTCAGTGTGAATATGATGAATATAAACAATATTGAGCTTGATTATTTAAGTTTAATTGTTATGCATATGTATAAATCATGGGTTATTCTTTTGTAGTCTCTTAACTTAGTTTCTTAGAGGTGAGGAAACAAAAATTTTGATGATGGAGAAGAAGAAAAATATAGAAATGTTTTACATATATTATACCATAATACAATGTGATTATGGTGAATACAAATAACATTGAGCTTAAATATTGAATTTTAGTAATTACCCGTGTAGATATAAGTTATTTGTCATTCATTTATAGTTGTTTAACCCGGAGGCTTAGTGACGAAGAAACATGAAATTTGGTGATAGAAAAGAAACATATTGAATATGCTTACATCTAATTTACTATAATTCAATCTAAAAATGGTAAATTGCAATAAACGTTAGCTTGATTATTTATTTTAATTTTGACCTATATTATATAAAATATATGTCGTAGATTATAGTCTTTTAACTTTGTTTTTTGGTGGAGAAAAACCTAAAATTTTGAGATGGAGTAGAAAAATAAAATATAATTAATTTTTTACATCTACTATAGTCTTTTATGCTTTTAGCTTAGTGATAAATAAAAAAGATAAAACTTTTGGATGGTGATGAAAAATATATAATATTTTTAGATGTAATACATCATAAGTCAATGTGAATACGATGAATATAAACAATATTGATCTTGATTGTTTAATTTTAATTGTTATGAATATGTATAAATTATGCATCATTCATTTGTAGTATCTTAACATAGTTTCTTATAGGTGAAGAAACCAAAATTTTGGTGATGGAGAAGAAGATAAATATAGAAATGTTTTACATATATTATACCATAATACAATGTGATTATGGTGAATACAAATAACATTGATCTTAAATATTTAATTTTAGTAATTACCTGTGTAGATATAATTTATTTGTCATTCATTTATAGTCTTTCAATTGGGTGGCTTAGTGACGAAGATACATGAAATTTGGTTATGGAGAAGAAACATATTGAATATGTCTACATCTAATTTACCATAATTCAATCAGAAAATGGTAAATTTTAATAAACATTAGCTTGATTATTTATTTTAATTTTGACCTATATTATATAAAATATATGTCGTGGATTATAGTCTTTTAACTTTGTTTTTCAGTGTAGAAAATCCTAAACTTTTGTGATGGAGTAGAAAAATAAAATCGAATTAATTTTTTACATCTACTATAGTCTATTATGTTTTAAGCTTAGTGATAACAAAAAGTTAAAAGTTTGGGATGGTGATGAAAAATATTGAATATTTTTAGATGTAATACATCATAAGTCAGTGTAAATACGATGAATATAAACAATATTGAGCTTGATTATTTTAGTTTAATTGTTATGCATTTGTATAAATCATGGGTTATTCATTTGTAGTCTCTTAACTTAGTTTCTTAGAGGTGAAGAAACCAAAATTTTGCTGATGGAGAAGAAGAAAAATATAGAAATATTTTACATATATTATACCATAATACAATGTGATTATGGTGAATACAAATAACATTGAGCTTAAATATTGAATTTTAGTAATTACCCGTGTAGATATAATTTATTTTTCATTCATTTATAGTCTTTTAACCCGGAGGCTTAGTGACGAAGAAACATGAAATTTTGTGATAGAAAAGAAACATATTGAATATATTTACATATAATTTACCATAACTCAATGTGAAAATGGTAAATATTATTAAACGTTAGCTTGATTATTTATTTAAATTTTGACCTAATTATATAAAATATATGTCGTGGATTATAGTTTTTAACTATGTTTTTTAGTGGAGAAAAACCTAAAATTTTGAGATCGAGTAGAAAAATAAAATATAATTAATTTTTTACATCTACAATAGTCTACTATGTTTTTAGCTTAGTGATAAAAAATCTAAAACTTTGGGATGGTGAAGAAAAATATTGAATGTTTTTAGATGTAATATATCATAAGTCAATGTGAATACGATGAATATATATAATATTGTGCTTGATTATTTAAATTTATTTGTTATGCATATGTATAAATTAAGGGTCATTAATTTGTAGTCTCTTAACTTAGTTTCTTAGATGTGAAGAAACCAAAATTTTGGTGATGGAGAAGAAGAAAAATATAGAAATGTTTCACATGTATTATACCATAATATAATGCGATTATGGTGAATAAAAATAACATTGAGCTTAAATATTTAATTTTAGTAATTACCTGTGTAGATATAATTTATTTGTCATTCATTTATAGTCTTTTAATTGGGTGGCTTAGTGAGGAACATACATGAAATTTGGTTATGGAGAAGAAACATATTGAATATGTCTACTTCTAATTTACTATAATTCAATCTGAAAATGTTAAATTTTAATAAACATTAGCTTGATTATTTATTTTAATTTTGACCTATATTATATAAAATATATGTCGTGGATTATAGTCTTTTAACATTGTTTTTCAGTGTAGAAAATCTTAAAATTTTGTGATGGAGTAGAAAAATAAAATCGAATTTATTTTTTACATCTACTATAGTCTATTATGTTTTAAGCTTAGTGATAAAAAAAAGCTAAAAGTTTGGGATGGTGATGAAGAATATTGAATATTTTTAGATGTAATACATCATAAGTCAGTATGAATATGATGAATATAAACAATATTGAGCTTGATTATTTAAGTTTAATTGTTATGCATATGTATAAATCATGGGTTATTCTTTTGTAGTCTCTTAACTTAGTTTCTTAGAGGTGAGGAAACAAAAATTTTGATGATGGAGAAGAAGAAAAATATAGAAATGTTTTACATATATTATACCATAATACAATGTGATTATGGTGAATACAAATAACATTGAGCTTAAATATTGAATTTTAGTAATTACCCGTGTAGATATAAGTTATTTGTCATTCATTTATAGTTGTTTAACCCGGAGGCTTAGTGACGAAGAAACATGAAATTTGGTGATAGAAAAGAAACATATTGAATATGTTTACATCTAATTTACTATAATTCAATCTAAAAATGGTAAATTGCAATAAACGTTAGCTTGATTATTTATTTTAATTTTGACCTATATTATATAAAATATATGCCGTAGATTATAGCCTTTTAACTTTGTTTTTTGGTGGAGAAAAACCTAAAATTTTGAGATGGAGTAGAAAAATAAAATATAATTAATTTTTTACATCTACTATAGTCTTTTATGCTTTTAGCTTAGTGATAAATAAAAAAGATAAAACTTTTGGATGGTGATGAAAAATATATAATATTTTTAGATGTAATACATCATAAGTCAATGTGAATACGATGAATATAAACAATATTGATCTTGATTGTTTAATTTTAATTGTTATGAATATGTATAAATTATGCGTCATTTGTTTGTAGTATCTTAACATAGTTTCTTAGAGGTGAAGAAACCAAAATTTTGGTGATGGAGAAGAAGAAAAATATAGAAATGTTTTACATATATTATACCATAATACAATGTGATTATGGTGAATACAAATAACATTGAGCTTAAATATTTAATTTTAGTAATTACCTGTGTAGATATAATTTATTTGTCATTCATTTATAGTCTTTTAATTGGGTGGCTTAGTGACGAAGATACATGAAATTTGGTTATGGAGAAGAAACATATTGAATATGTCTACATCTAATTTACCATAATTCAATCTGAAAATGGTAAATTTTAATAAACATTAGCTTGATTATTTATTTTAATTTTGACCTATATTATATAAAATATATGTCGTGGATTATAGTCTTTTAACTTTGTTTTTCAGTGTAGAAAATCCTAAACTTTTGTGATGGAGTAGAAAAATAAAATCGAATTAATTTTTTACATCTACTATAGTCTATTATGTTTTAAGCTTAGTGATAACAAAAAGTTAAAACTTTGGGATGGTGATGAAAAATATTGAATATTTTTAGATGTAATACATCATAAGTCAGTGTAAATACGATGAATATAAACAATATTGAGCTTGATTATTTTAGTTTAATTCTTATGCATTTGTATAAATCATGGGTTATTCATTTGTAGTCTCTTAACTTAGTTTCTTAGAGGTGAAGAAACCAAAATTTTGATGATGGAGAAGAAGAAAAATATAGAAATGTTTTACATATATTATACCATAATACAATGTGATTATGGTGAATACAAATAACATTAAGCTTAAATATTGAATTTTAGTAATTACCCGTGTAGATATAATTTATTTGTCATTCATTTATAATCTTTTAACCCGGAGGCTTAGTGACGAAGAAACATGAAATTTGTTGATAGAAAAGAAACATATTGAATATATTTACATCTAATTTACCATAACTCAATGTGAAAATGGTAAATATTATTAAACGTTAGCTTGATTATTTATTTAAATTTTGACCTAATTATATAAAATATATGTCGTGGATTATAGTTTTTAACTATGTTTTTTAGTGGGAAAAACCTAAAATTTTGTGATGGAGTACAAAAATAAGATATAATTAATTTTTTACATCTACTATAGTCTACTATGTTTTTAGCTTAGTGATAAAAAAATCTAAAACTTTGGGATGGTGAAGAAAAATATTGAATGTTTTTAGATGTAATATATCATAAGTCAATGTGAATACGATGAATATATACAATATTGTGCTTGATTATTTAAATTTATTTGTTATGCATATGTATAATTTAAGGGTCATTAATTTGTAGTCTCTTAACTTAATTTCTTAGATGTGAAGAAACCAAAATTTTGGTGATGGAGAAGAAGAAAAATATAGAAATGTTTCACTTATATTATACCATAATATAATGTGATTATGGTGAATAAAAATAACATTGAGCTTAAATATTTAATTTTAGTAATTACCTGTGTAGATATAATTTATTTGTCATTCATTTATAGTCTTTTAATTGGGTGGCTTAGTGAGGAACATACATTAAATTTGGTTATGGAGAAGAAACATATTGAATATGTCTACTTCTAATTTACTATAATTCAATCTGAAAATGTTAAATTTTAATAAACATTAGCTTGATTATTTATTTTAATTTTGACCTATATTATATAAAATATATGTCGTGGATTATAGTCTTTTAACATTGTTTTTCAGTGTAGAAAATCTTAAAATTTTGTGATGGAGTAGAAAAATAAAATCGAATTTATTTTTTACATCTACTATAGTCTATTATGTTTTAAGCTTAGTGATAAAAAAAAAGCTAAAAGTTTGGGATGGTGATGAAGAATATTGAATATTTTTAGATGTAATACATCATAAGTCAGTGTGAATATGATGAATATAAACAATATTGAGCTTGATTATTTAAGTTTAATTGTTATGTATATGTATAAATCATGGGTTATTCTTTTGTAGTCTCTTAACTTAGTTTCTTAGAGGTGAGGAAACAAAAATTTTGATGATGGAGAAGAAGAAAAATATAGAAATGTTTTACATATATTATACCATAATACAATGTGATTATGGTGAATACAAATAACATTGAGCTTAAATATTGAATTTTAGTAATTACCCGTGTAAATATAAGTTATTTGTCATTCATTTATAGTTGTTTAACCCGGAGGCTTAGTGACGAAGAAACATGAAATTTGGTGATAGAAAAGAAACATATTGAATATGTTTACATCTAATTTACTATAATTCAATCTAAAAATGGTAAATTGCAATAAACGTTAGCTTGATTATTTATTTTAAATTTGACCTATATTATATAAAATATATGTCGTAGATTATAGTCTTTTAACTTTGTTTTTTGGTGGAGAAAAACCTAAAATTTTGAGATGGAGTAGAAAAATAAAATATAATTAATTTTTTACATCTACTATAGTCTTTTATGCTTTTAGCTTAGTGATAAATAAAAAAGATAAAACTTTTGGATGGTGATGAAAAATATATAATATTTTTAGATGTAATACATCATAAGTCAATGTGAATACGATGAATATAAACAATATTGATCTTGATTGTTTAATTTTAATTGTTATGAATATGTATAAATTATGCGTCATTTGTTTGTAGTATCTTAACATAGTTTCTTAGAGGTGAAGAAACCAAAATTTTGGTGATGGAGAAGAAGAAAAATATAGAAATGTTTTACATATATTATACCATAATACAATGTGATTATGGTGAATACAAATAACATTGAGCTTAAATATTTAATTTTAGTAATTACCTGTGTAGATATAATTTATTTGTCATTCATTTATAGTCTTTTAATTGGGTGGCTTAGTGACGAAGATACATGAAATTTGGTTATGGAGAAGAAACATATTGAATATGTCTACATCTAATTTACCATAATTCAATCTGAAAATGGTAAATTTTAATAAACATTAGCTTGATTATTTATTTTAATTTTGACCTATATTATATAAAATATATGTCGTGGATTATAGTCTTTTAACTTTGTTTTTCAGTGTAGAAAATCCTAAACTTTTGTGATGGAGTAGAAAAATAAAATCGAATTAATTTTTTACATCTACTATAGTCTATTATGTTTTAAGCTTAGTGATAACAAAAAGTTAAAACTTTGGGATGGTGATGAAAAATATTGAATATTTTTAGATGTAATACATCATAAGTCAGTGTAAATACGATGAATATAAACAATATTGAGCTTGATTATTTTAGTTTAATTGTTATGCATTTGTATAAATCATGGGTTATTCATTTGTAGTCTCTTAACTTAGTTTCTTAGAGGTGAAGAAACCAAAATTTTGATGATGGAGAAGAAGAAAAATATAGAAATGTTTTACATATATTATACCATAATACAATGTGATTATGGTGAATACAAATAACATTAAGCTTAAATATTGAATTTTAGTAATTACCCGTGTAGATATAATTTATTTGTCATTCATTTATAGTCTTTTAACCCGGAGGCTTAGTGACGAAGAAACATGAAATTTGGTGATAGAAAAGAAACATATTGAATATATTTACATCTAATTTACCATAACTCAATGTGAAAATGGTAAATATTATTAAACGTTAGCTTGATTATTTTTTTAAATTTTGACCTAATTATATAAAATATATGTCGTGGATTATAGTTTTTAACTATGTTTTTTAGTGGGAAAAACCTAAAATTTTGTGATGGAGTACAAAAATAAGATATAATTAATTTTTTACATCTACTATAGTCTACTATGTTTTTAGCTTAGTGATAAAAAAATCTAAAACTTTGGGATGGTGAAGAAAAATATTGAATGTTTTTAGATGTAATATATCATAAGTCAATGTGAATACGATGAATATATACAATATTGTGCTTGATTATTTAAATTTATTTGTTATGCATATGTATAATTTAAGGGTCATTAATTTGTAGTCTCTTAACTTAATTTCTTAGATGTGAAGAAACCAAAATTTTGGTGATGGAGAAGAAGAAAAATATAGAAATGTTTCACTTATATTATACCATAATATAATGTGATTATGGTGAATACAAATAACATTGAGCTTAAATATTTAATTTTAGTAATTACCTGTGTAGATATAATTTATTTGTCATTCATTTATAGTCTTTTAATTGGGTGGCTTAGTGAGGAACATACATGAAATTTGGTTATGGAGAAGAAACATATTGAATATGTCTACTTCTAATTTACTATAATTCAATCTGAAAATGTTAAATTTTAATAAACATTAGCTTGATTATTTATTTTAATTTTGACCTATATTATATAAAATATATGTCGTGGATTATAGTCTTTTAACATTGTTTTTCAGTGTAGAAAATCTTAAAATTTTGTGATGGAGTAGAAAAATAAAATCGAATTTATTTTTTACATCTACTATAGTCTATTATGTTTTAAGCTTAGTGATAAAAAAAAAGCTAAAAGTTTGGGATGGTGATGAAGAATATTGAATATTTTTAGATGTAATACATCATAAGTCAGTGTGAATATGATGAATATAAACAATATTGAGCTTGATTATTTAAGTTTAATTGTTATGTATATGTATAAATCATGGGTTATTCTTTTGTAGTCTCTTAACTTAGTTTCTTAGAGGTGAGGAAACAAAAATTTTGATGATGGAGAAGAAGAAAAATATAGAAATGTTTTACATATATTATACCATAATACAATGTGATTATGGTGAATACAAATAACATTGAGCTTAAATATTGAATTTTAGTAATTACCCGTGTAAATATAAGTTATTTGTCATTCATTTATAGTTGTTTAACCCGGAGGCTTAGTGACGAAGAAACATGAAATTTGGTGATAGAAAAGAAACATATTGAATATGTTTACATCTAATTTACTATAATTCAATCTAAAAATGGTAAATTGCAATAAACGTTAGCTTGATTATTTATTTTAATTTTGACCTATATTATATAAAATATATGTCGTAGATTATAGTCTTTTAACTTTGTTTTTTGGTGGAGAAAAACCTAAAATTTTGAGATGGAGTAGAAAAATAAAATATAATTAATTTTTTACATCTACTATAGTCTTTTATGCTTTTAGCTTAGTGATAAATAAAAAAGATAAAACTTTTGGATGGTGATGAAAAATATATAATATTTTTAGATGTAATACATCATAAGTCAATGTGAATACGATGAATATAAACAATATTGATCTTGATTGTTTAATTTTAATTGTTATGAATATGTATAAATTATGCGTCATTCATTTGTAGTATCTTAACATAGTTTCTTAGAGGTGAAGAAACCAAAATTTTGGTGATGGAGAAGAAGAAAAATATAGAAATGTTTTACATATATTATACCATAATACAATGTGATTATGGTGAATACAAATAACATTGAGCTTAAATATTTAATTTTAGTAATTACCTGTGTAGATATAATTTATTTGTCATTCATTTATAGTCTTTTAATTGGGTGGCTTAGTGACGAAGATACATGAAATTTGGTTATGGAGAAGAAACATATTGAATATGTCTACATCTAATTTACCATAATTCAATCTGAAAATGGTAAATTTTAATAAACATTAGCTTGATTATTTATTTTAATTTTGACCTATATTATATAAAATATATGTCGTGGATTATAGTCTTTTAACTTTGTTTTTCAGTGTAGAAAATCCTAAACTTTTGTGATGGAGTAGAAAAATAAAATCGAATTAATTTTTTACATTTACTATAGTCTATTATGTTTTAAGCTTAGTGATAACAAAAAGTTAAAACTTTGGGATGGTGATGAAAAATATTGAATATTTTTAGATGTAATACATCATAAGTCAGTGTAAATACGATGAATATAAACAATATTGAGCTTGATTATTTTAGTTTAATTGTTATGCATTTGTATAAATCATGGGTTATTCATTTGTAGTCTCTTAACTTAGTTTCTTAGAGGTGAAGAAACCAAAATTTTGATGATGGAGAAGAAGAAAAATATAGAAATGTTTTACATATATTATACCATAATACAATGTGATTATGGTGAATACAAATAACATTAAGCTTAAATATTGAATTTTAGTAATTACCCGTGTAGATATAATTTATTTGTCATTCATTTATAGTCTTTTAACCCGGAGGCTTAGTGACGAAGAAACATGAAATTTGGTGATAGAAAAGAAACATATTGAATATATTTACATCTAATTTACCATAACTCAATGCGAAAATGGTAAATATTATTAAACGTTAGCTTGATTATTTATTTAAATTTTGACCTAATTATATAAAATATATGTCGTGGATTATAGTTTTTAACTATGTTTTTTAGTGGGAAAAACCTAAAATTTTGTGATGGAGTACAAAAATAAGATATAATTAATTTTTTACATCTACTATAGTCTACTATGTTTTTAGCTTAGTGATAAAAAAATCTAAAACTTTGGGATGGTGAAGAAAAATATTGAATGTTTTTAGATGTAATATATCATAAGTCAATGTGAATACGATGAATATATACAATATTGTGCTTGATTATTTAAATTTATTTGTTATGCATATGTATAATTTAAGGGTCATTAATTTGTAGTCTCTTAACTTAATTTCTTAGATGTGAAGAAACCAAAATTTTGGTGATGGAGAAGAAGAAAAATATAGAAATGTTTCACTTATATTATACCATAATATAATGTGATTATGGTGAATACAAATAACATTGAGCTTAAATATTTAATTTTAGTAATTACCTGTGTAGATATAATTTATTTGTCATTCATTTATAGTCTTTTAATTGGGTGGCTTAGTGAGGAAGATACATGAAATTTGGTTATGGAGAAGAAACATATTGAATATGTCTACTTCTAATTTACTATAATTCAATCTGAAAATGTTAAATTTTAATAAACATTAGGTTGATTATTTATTTTAATTTTGACCTATATTATATAAAATATATGTCGTGGATTATAGTCTTTTAACTTTGTTTTTCAGTGTAGAAAATCCAAAAATTTTGTGATGGAGTAGAAAAATAAAATCGAATTTATTTTTTACATCTACTATAGTCTATTATGTTTTAAGCTTAGTGATAAAAAAAAGCTAAAAGTTTGGGATGGTGAGGAAAAATATTGAATATATTTAGATGTAATACATCATAAGTCAGTGTGAATATGATGAATATAAACAATATTGAGCTTGATTATTTAAGTTTAATTGTTATGCATATGTATAAATCATGGGTTATTCTTTTGTAG
This sequence comes from Lathyrus sativus, assembly GCA_963859935.3. Taxonomy (NCBI): domain Eukaryota; kingdom Viridiplantae; phylum Streptophyta; class Magnoliopsida; order Fabales; family Fabaceae; genus Lathyrus; species Lathyrus sativus. Next base: position 11,585,565 of record OZ012741.1, read on the forward strand.
TCTCTTAACTTAGTTTCTTAGAGGTGAAGAAACAAAAATTTTGATGATGGAGAATAAGAAAAATATAGAAATGTTTTACATATATTATACCATAATACAATGTGATTATGGTGAATACAAATAACATTGAGCTTAAATATTGAATTTTAGTAATTACCCGTGTAGATATAATTTATTTGTCATTCATTTATAGTCTTTTAACCCGGAGGCTTAGTGACGAAGAAACATGAAATTTGGTGATAGAAAAGAAACATATTGAAAATGTTTACATCTAATTTACTGTAATTCAATCTAAAAATGGTAAATTGCAATAAACGTTAGCTTGATTATTTATTTTAATTTTGACCTATATTATATAAAATATATGTCGTAGATTATAGTCTTTTAACTTTGTTTTTTAGTGGAGAAAAACCTAAAATTTTGAGATGGAGTAGAAAAATAAAATATAATTAATTTTTTACATCTACTATAGTCTTTTATGCTTTTAGCTTAGTGATAAATAAAAAAGCTAAAACTTTTGGATGGTGATGAAAAATATATAATATTTTTAGATGTAATACATCATAAGTCAATGTGAATACGATGAATATAAACAATATTGATCTTGATTGTTTAATTTTAATTGTTATGAATATGTATAAATTATGCGTCATTCATTTGTAGTATCTTAACATAGTTTCTTAGAGGTGAAGAAACCAAAATTTTGGTGATGGAGAAGAAGAAAAATATAGAAATGTTTTACATATATTATACCATAATACAATGTGATTATGGTGAATAAAAATAACATTGAGCTTAAATATTTAATTTTAGTAATTACCTGTGTAGATATAATTTATTTGTCATTCATTTATAGTCTTTTAATTGGGTGGCTTAGTGACGAAGATACATGAAATTTGGTTATGGAGAAGAAACATATTGAATATGTCTACAACTAATTTACCATAATTCAATCTGAAAATGGTAAATTTTAATAAACATTAGCTTGATTATTTATTTTAATTTTGACCTATATTATATATAATATATGTCGTGGATTATAGTCTTTTAACTTTGTTTTTCAGTGTAGAAAATCCTAAACTTTTGTGATGGAGTAGAAAAATAAAATCGAATTAATTTTTTACATCTACTATAGTCTATTATGTTTTAAGCTTATTGATAACAAAAAGTTAAAACTTTGGGATGGTGATGAAAAATATTGAATATGTTTAGATGTAATACATCATAAGTCAATGTGAATACGATGAACATAAACAATGTAGAGCTTGATTGTTTAATTTTAACTGTTATGGATATGTATAAATCATGGGTTATTCATTTGTAGTCTCTTAACTTAGTTTCTTAGAGGTGAAGAAACAAAAATTTTGATGATGGAGAAGAAGAAAAATATAGAAATCTTTTACATATATTATACCATAATACAAAGTGATTATGGTGAATACAAATAACATTGAGCTTAAATATTGAATTTTAGTAATTACCCGTGTAGATATAATTTATTTGTCATTCATTTATAGTCTTTTAACCCGGAGGCTTAGTGACGAAGAAACATGAAATTTGGTGATAGAAAAGAAACATATTGAAAATGTTTACATCTAATTTACTATAATTCAATCTAAAAATGGTAAATTGCAATAAACGTTAGCTTGATTATTTATTTTAATTTTGACCTATATTATATAAAATATATGTCGTAGATTATAGTCTTTTAACTTTGTTTTTTAGTGGAGAAAAACCTAAAATTTTGAGATGGAGTAGAAAAATAAAATATAATTAATTTTTTACATCTACTATAGTCTTTTATGCTTTTAGCTTAGTGATAAATAAAAAAGCTAAAACTTTTGGATGGTGATGAAAAATATATAATATTTTTAGATGTAATACATCATAAGTCAATGTGAATATGATGAATATAAACAATATTGATCTTGATTGTTTAATTTTAATTGTTATGAATATGTATAAATTATGCGTCATTCATTTGTAGTATCTTAACATAGTTTCTTAGAGGTGAAGAAACCAAAATTTTGGTGATGGAGAAGAAGAAAAATATAGAAATGTTTTACATATATTATACCATAATACAATGTGATTATGGTGAATACAAATAACATTGAGCTTAAATATTTAATTTTAGTAATTACCTGTGTAGATATAATTTATTTGTCATTCATTTATAGTCTTTTAATTGGGTGGCTTAGTGACGAAGATACATGAAATTTGGTTATGGAGAAGAAACATATTGAATATGTCTACATCTAATTTACCATAATTCAATCTGAAAATGGTAAATTTTAATAAACATTAGCTTGATTATTTATTTTAATTTTGACCTATATTATATAAAATATATGTCGTGGATTATAGTCTTTTAACTTTGTTTTTCAGTGTAGAAAATCCTAAACTTTTGTGATGGAGTAGAAAAATAAAATCGAATTAATTTTTTACATCTACTATAGTCTATTATGTTTTAAGCTTATTGATAACAAAAAGTTAAAACTTTGGGATGGTGATGAAAAATATTGAATATGTTTAGATGTAATACATCATAAGTCAGTGTAAATACGATGAATATAAACAATATTGAGCTTGATTATTTTAGTTTAATTGTTATGCATTTGTATAAATCATGGGTTATTCATTTGTAGTCTCTTAACTTAGTTTCTTAGAGGTGAAGAAACCAAAATTTTGATGATGGAGAAGAAGAAAAATATAGAAATGTTTTACATATATTATACCATAATACAATGTGATTATGGTGAATACAAATAACATTGAGTTTAAATATTGAATTTTAGTAATTACCCGTGTAGATATAATTTATTTGTCATTCATTTATAGTCTTTTAACCCGGAGGCTTAGTGACGAAGAAACATGAAATTTGGTGATAGAAAAGAAACATATTGAATATATTTACATCTAATTTACCATAACTCAATGTGATAATGGTAAATATTATTAAACGTTAGCTTGATTATTTATTTAAATTTTGACCTAATTATATAAAATATATGTCGTGGATTATAGTTTTTAACTATGTTTTTTAGTGGGAAAAACCTAAAATTTTGTGATGGAGTAGAAAAATAAGATATAATTAATTTTTTACATCTACTATAGTCTACTATGTTTTTAGCTTAGTGATAAAAAAATCTAAAACTTTGGGATGGTGAGGAAAAATATTGAATGTTTTTAGATGTAATATATCATAAGTCAATGTGAATACAATGAATATATACAATATTGTGCTTGATTATTTAAATTTATTTGTTATGCATATGTATAAATTAAGGGTCATTAATTTGTAGTCTCTTAACTTAGTTTCTTAGATGTGAAGAAACCAAAATTTTGGTGATGGAAAAGAAGAAAAATATAGAAATGTTTTACATATATTATACCATAATACAATGTGATTATGGTGAATACAAATAACATTGAGCTTAAATATTTAATTTTAGTAATTACCTGTGTAGATATAATTTATTTGTCATTCATTTATAGTCTTTTAATTGGATGGCTTAGTGAGGAAGATACATGAAATTTGGTTATGGAGAAGAAACATATTGAATATGTTTACATCTAATTTACTATAATTCAATCTGAAAATGTTAAATTTTAATAAACATTAGCTTGATTATTTATTTTAATTTTGACCTATATTATATAAAATATATGTCGTGGATTATAGTCTTTTAACTTTGTTTTTAAGTGTAAAAAATCCTAAAATTTTGTGATGGAGTAGAAAAATAAAATCGAATTTATTTTTTACATCTACTATAGTCTATTATGTTTTAAGCTTAGTGAAAAAAAAAAGCTAAAACTTTGGGATGGTGATGAAAAATATTGAATATTTTTAGATGTAATACATCGTAAGTCAGTGTGAATACGATGAATATAAACAATATTGAGCTTGATTATTTAAGTTTAATTGTTATGCATATGTATAAATCATGGGTTATTCTTTTGTAGTCTCTTAACTTAGTTTCTTAGAGGTGAAGAAACAAAAATTTTGATGATGGAGAAGAAGAAAAATATAGAAATGTTTTACATATATTATACCATAATACAATGTGATTATGGTGAATACAAATAACATTGAGCTTAAATATTGAATTTTAGTAATTACCCGTGTAGATATAATTTATTTGTCATTCATTTATAGTCTTTTAACCCGGAGGCTTAGTGACGAAGAAACATGAAATTTGGTGATAGAAAAGAAACATATTGAATATGTTTACATCTAATTTACTATAATTCAATCTAAAAATGGTAAATTGCAATAAACGTTAGCTTGATTACTTATTTTAATTTTGACCTATATTATATAAAATATATGTCGTAGATTATAGTCTTTTAATTTTGTTTTTTAGTGGAGAAAAACCTAAAATTTTGAGATGGAGTAGAAAAATAAAATATAATTAATTTTTTATATCTACTATAGTCTTTTATGCATTTAGCTTAGTGATAAATAAAAAAGCTAAAACTTTTGGATGGTGATGAAAAATATATAATATTTTTAGATGTAATACATCATAAGTCAATGTGAATACGATGAATATAAACAATATTGATCTTGATTGTTTAATTTTAATTGTTATGAATATGTATAAATTATGCGTCATTCATTTGTAGTATCTTAACATAGTTACTTAGAGGTGAAGAAACCAAAATTTTGGTGATGGAGAAGAAGAAAAATATAGAAATGTTTTACATATATTATACCATAATACAATGTGATTATGGTGAATACAAATAACATTGAGCTTAAATATTTAATTTTAGTAATTACCTGTGTAGATATAGTTTATTTGTCATTCATTTATAGTCTTTTAATTGGGTGGCTTAGTGACGAAGATACATGAAATTTGGTTACGGAGAAGAAACATATTGAATATGTCTACATCTAACTTACCATAATTCAATCTGAAAATGGTAAATTTTAATAAACATTAGCTTGATTATTTATTTTAATTTTGACCTATATTATATAAATCATATGTCGTCGATTATAGTCTTTTAACTTTGTTTTTCAGTGTAGAAAATCCTAAACTTTTGTGATGGAGTAGAAAAATAAAATCGAATTAATTTTTTACATCTACTATAGTCTATTATGTTTTATGCTTAGTGATAACAAAAAGTTAAAACTTTGGGATGGTGATGAAAAATATTGAATATTTTTAGATGTAATACATCATAAGTCAGTGTAAATACGATGAATATAAACAATATTGAGCTTGATTATTTTAGTTTAATTGTTATGCATTTGTATAAATCATGGGTTATTCATTTGTAGTCTCTTAACTTAGTTTCTTAGAGGTGAAGAAACCAAAATTTTGATGATGGAGAAGAAGAAAAATATAGAAATGTTTTACATATATTATACCATAATACAATGTGATTATGGTGAATACAAATAACATTGAGCTTAAATATTGAATTTTAGTAATTACCCGTGTAGATATAATTTATTTGTCATTCATTTATAGTCTTTTAACCCGGAGGCTTAGTGACGAAGAAACATGAAATTTGGTGATAGAAAAGAAACATATTGAATATGTTTACATCTAATTTACTATAATTCAATCTAAAAATGGTAAATTGCAATAAACGTTAGCTTGATTACTTATTTTAATTTTGACCTATATTATATAAAATATATGTCGTAGATTATAGTCTTTTAATTTTGTTTTTTAGTGGAGAAAAACCTAAAATTTTGAGATGGAGTAGAAAAATAAAATATAATTAATTTTTTATATCTACTATAGTCTTTTATGCATTTAGCTTAGTGATAAATAAAAAAGCTAAAACTTTTGGATGGTGATGAAAAATATATAATATTTTTAGATGTAATACATCATAAGTCAATGTGAATACGATGAATATAAACAATATTGATCTTGATTGTTTAATTTTAATTGTTATGAATATGTATAAATTATGCGTCATTCATTTGTAGTATCTTAACATAGTTACTTAGAGGTGAAGAAACCAAAATTTTGGTGATGGAGAAGAAGAAAAATATAGAAATGTTTTACATATATTATATCATAATACAATGTGATTATGGTGAATACAAATAACATTGAGCTTAAATATTTAATTTTAGTAATTACCTGTGTAGATATAGTTTATTTGTCATTCATTTATAGTCTTTTAATTGGGTGGCTTAGTGACGAAGATACATGAAATTTGGTTACGGAGAAGAAACATATTGAATATGTCTACATCTAACTTACCATAATTCAATCTGAAAATGGTAAATTTTAATAAACATTAGCTTGATTATTTATTTTAATTTTGACCTATATTATATAAATCATATGTCGTCGATTATAGTCTTTTAACTTTGTTTTTCAGTGTAGAAAATCCTAAACTTTTGTGATGGAGTAGAAAAATAAAATCGAATTAATTTTTTACATCTACTATAGTCTATTATGTTTTATGCTTAGTGATAACAAAAAGTTAAAACTTTGGGATGGTGATGAAAAATATTGAATATTTTTAGATGTAATACATCATAAGTCAGTGTAAATACGATGAATATAAACAATATTGAGCTTGATTATTTTAGTTTAATTGTTATGCATTTGTATAAATCATGGGTTATTCATTTGTAGTCTCTTAACTTAGTTTCTTAGAGGTGAAGAAACCAAAATTTTGATGATGGAGAAGAAGAAAAATATAGAAATGTTTTACATATATTATACCATAATACAATGTGATTATGGTGAATACAAATAACATTGAGCTTAAATATTGAATTTTAGTAATTACCCGTGTAGATATAATTTATTTGTCATTCATTTATAGTCTTTTAACCCGGAGGCTTAGTGACGAAGAAACATGAAATTTGGTGATAGAAAAGAAACATATTGAATATGTTTACATCTAATTTACTATAATTCAATCTAAAAATGGTAAATTGCAATAAACGTTAGCTTGATTACTTATTTTAATTTTGACCTATATTATATAAAATATATGTCGTAGATTATAGTCTTTTAATTTTGTTTTTTAGTGGAGAAAAACCTAAAATTTTGAGATGGAGTAGAAAAATAAAATATAATTAATTTTTTATATCTACTATAGTCTTTTATGCATTTAGCTTAGTGATAAATAAAAAAGCTAAAACTTTTGGATGGTGATGAAAAATATATAATATTTTTAGATGTAATACATCATAAGTCAATGTGAATACGATGAATATAAACAATATTGATCTTGATTGTTTAATTTTAATTGTTATGAATATGTATAAATTATGCGTCATTCATTTGTAGTATCTTAACATAGTTACTTAGAGGTGAAGAAACCAAAATTTTGGTGATGGAGAAGAAGAAAAATATAGAAATGTTTTACATATATTATATCATAATACAATGTGATTATGGTGAATACAAATAACATTGAGCTTAAATATTTAATTTTAGTAATTACCTGTGTAGATATAGTTTATTTGTCATTCATTTATAGTCTTTTAATTGGGTGGCTTAGTGACGAAGATACATGAAATTTGGTTACGGAGAAGAAACATATTGAATATGTCTACATCTAACTTACCATAATTCAATCTGAAAATGGTAAATTTTAATAAACATTAGCTTGATTATTTATTTTAATTTTGACCTATATTATATAAATCATATGTCGTCGATTATAGTCTTTTAACTTTGTTTTTCAGTGTAGAAAATCCTAAACTTTTGTGATGGAGTAGAAAAATAAAATCGAATTAATTTTTTACATCTACTATAGTCTATTATGTTTTATGCTTAGTGATAACAAAAAGTTAAAACTTTGGGATGGTGATGAAAAATATTGAATATTTTTAGATGTAATACATCATAAGTCAGTGTAAATACGATGAATATAAACAATATTGAGCTTGATTATTTTAGTTTAATTGTTATGCATTTGTATAAATCATGGGTTATTCATTTGTAGTCTCTTAACTTAGTTTCTTAGAGGTGAAGAAACCAAAATTTTGATGATGGAGAAGAAGAAAAATATAGAAATGTTTTACATATATTATACCATAATACAATGTGATTATGGTGAATACAAATAACATTGAGCTTAAATATTGAATTTTAGTAATTACCCGTGTAGATATAATTTATTTGTCATTCATTTATAGTCTTTTAACCCGGAGGCTTAGTGACGAAGAAACATGAAATTTGGTGATAGAAAAGAAACATATTGAATATGTTTACATCTAATTTACTATAATTCAATCTAAAAATGGTAAATTGCAATAAACGTTAGCTTGATTATTTATTTTAATTTTGACCTATATTATATAAAATATATGTCGTAGATTATAGTCTTTTAACTTTGCTTTTTAGTGGAGAAAAACCTAAAATTTTGAGATGGAGTAGAAAAATAAAATATAATTAATCTTTTACATCTACTATAGTCTTTTATGCTTTTAGCTTAGTGATAAATAAAAAAGCTAAAACTTTTGGATGGTGATGAAAAATATATAATCTTTTTAGATGTAATACATCATAAGCCAATGTGAATACGATGAATATAAACAATATTGATCTTGACTGTTTAATTTTAATTGTTATGAATATGTATAAATTATGCGTCATTCATTTGTAGTCTCTTAACATAGTTTCTTAGAGGTGAAGAAACCAAAATTTTGGTGATGGAGAAAAGAAAAATTTAGAAATGTTTTACATATATTATACCATACTACAATGTGATTATGGTGAATACAAATAGCATTTGACCTTAAATATTCCATTTTAGTGATTACCCGTGTAGATATAATTTATTTGTCATTCATTGATAGTCTTTTAACTGTGTGGCTTAGTGACGAAAAAACATGAAAGTTGGTGATGGAGAAAAAACATATTGAATATATTTACATCTAATTTACCATAATTCAATGTGAAAATGTTAAATATCAATAAACGTTAGCTTTATTATTTATTTTAATTTTGACCTAGTTATATAAAATACATTTCGTAGATTATAGTTTTTTAACTTGGTTTTTTAGAGGGGAAAAACCTAAAATTTTGTGATGGAGGAGAAAAATAAAATATAATTCATTTTTTACATCTACTATAGTTTACTATATTTTTAGCTTAGTGATAAAAAAAAGCTAAAACTTTGTGATGGTGAAGAAAAATATTGAATGTTTTTAGATGTAATATATTATAAGTCAATGTGAATACGATAAATATATACAATATTGTGCTTGATTATTTAAGTTTATTTGTTATGCATATGTATAAATTAAGGGTCATTAATTTGTGATTTTCTCATTTATTGGGCTTGGGAGCTGTTGAAGTACTGCCAGTACGGATTTATTAGAATATTTATTTACTTTATTTAAATATGAATATTTAAATATGAATATTCGTATTTTTTGTGATTTTTGGTGGTTGGTATGAAATATTGAGAATTATGGATTTTGGGTTATTTATTTAAATAATAGTATATAATATGAATATATTGGTATTATTATTAATTTAAATAAATATAAGTGAATTAAGAGCAAAATGGACATTTGAGAAGGATTTAATGAAGGTGAAATTGGAAAGCCCATTTTAAGGCCCAAAGTTAGGTTTAACAAAAAGGAATTTTGAGGGAATTAAGATTCATTCTTGTTAGACCGTGAAAAGAGAAGAAATAGAGGCCAGAGCTTTGAGGAAGAGGATTAAGGCAAGGATTCGCGAGGTTTCCAAGAATCAAGGAGAAAGGCTTAGAGTCGGCAATTAAGGTATGTGGAGTATTGCCTTCATTGTTTTCAATATGTGATTCAACGTGTTTAAAGCCGATTTAAGGGTTTAGAGATTTTGAGTATTGAATTGTTGTTGCATTTCTCGTGAGTTTAATGAGTTTGAGAGATTTGAACTGATGGTCTGATAGGTTTGAGGTTGATTTGGGAGTATGGAAAATTAGGCCTTCGTGGCCAAAATCTGTTGTTGAGGTTTTAACCGTATATGGTAATTGATTATGAGAACTCTAGTGAATGTGTGGTAATTGTAGGTATTTATGGGAATTGGAGACGTGGATATGATACGGGATTGGCCTAATAGGTCGTAGATTTTGTGTCTTTATCACTGTAATACCTTAGGAATGATTTATGAATGTTTTTAGGGTATTGGGGAATGAAATCATAGAGGTTTTTGTGCTGGTTTTGGTGCTGGTGCGTAACAGTGATTTGCTGTAATTGTGAGTTCGCACAGCGAAGAATCCTTTGCACGACGAACATTTGCCCCAGGCTCGCACAACGAACTTGCTAGCGAACGTAGTAGAGTTTTGCGAATTCTGATCTTGTGCAGTGATGTCTTGATGTTGTGATTTCTTTGATGAATTACCATGAGTATGACTATGATTCTTCTGAGATTAATACATGATTGTATGATGATTCCTATGAGTAATGATGATGAGTTATGATGTTGATTTCATGAGTTTTGATGATTCTATGATGACATGATTATTATGATGGTTTTGATGAATGATGATGCACCTAATGAGTTTATTATGAGGATTATACATGTGCATCATGCATTCATATGCATTCCGGACTTCGGTCTAGGACCTTGATTCTTGTGGCTTTAGTCCCATTGTGCGGATGTGAGGTATTTTGTTATGCTCCGGTTCTCGTGTAGAATCGATCCTACTGTTGTGGATCTATGGAGGGTTGATGGCCCAGTGTCCATCGAATTTTTTTTATTGGTACCACATGCATGAGTCTTGTTGCATTTGCACTTATGTGACAATTTGGTGTAATTTATAATGTTGTGGCCTTTGATGTTCCTTGATGATTATGATGATGTTGAATATAAAAATGACGTTGTTTTATATATCGATTCCTATATTGATTATTATGAATCATTTTACTCACCCTGCCTGTTTGAATGTTGCCTCCACGTGGGTAACGTGCAGATGACCAGGTTTAGCCGTGGATGTCGTCGAGGACTTTTTGAAGTTTTTGGATCGTTGGCCATTATGGTTGACTTAGAGGGTCTTACTCTAATAGTGTAATATCGGGTTGAGTTCTTTTGAGTTGAACCATGTTTTATTGATTATTGTTATTTTGATTAAGTTACTGCACAAGAAAAACTTTGGATTTTTGCCTTTTTGAGTTACATTGTCTTTTGAGTAATTTTGGGAAAACCCATTGTTTATGGAGCATTGACTATATTTCTATTATTGAGAAATGTGCGCCCTTTTGAGATGATTTTATTGCGTTTAACATTTTACTCTGATAAATATGATTGATTTGCCATTATATTTGTGGGATAGAAAAATGTGTTACATCTTACTCTTTATATTTTATTGTCTTAGCTATAATGACTGAATAATTGTTACAGAAAATACGTTGGCTTAGGATTGGATTGAGTTAGCATCATGACCAGATGGCCCAACAGATGCATTTAACTGGAACTCTTTAACAAGATTAATATAGATGGGTCCATTAAGAATGTCAAAGTAATCACTTAAAATTTGTTTGCGAAGAGTTGTTCTTAGATCAAAAACATTTGTCTTTCAAATCATCAAAATCAACAAACTTTTCATTGATTACGAACAAAAGATTTTCATCTAAGATTGTTGAAGACATTTTTTATGAAAAGAAAATACTTTGAAACTAGGTTTGAAGAACAAAGAGTTGGAAATGAGATGTTGAAACAAGGAATAATGTTTAAATAAAGTGGAGAATAGGAAGTGAAACAATCAGAAAAGCTCAAACTCCTTGAAAATCAAAAGATACATTATATTTTTTAATATGGATGATAATTGTTATTCTAGTGGATATGATTTCAAAGCGCGCCATGAATTTTTTTTAGATATAAAAATCACATGCTACCTCGATTTTTCAAAAACTCTGAGGGGAAAAACTATTGTGAAACTATTTTTATTTATTATAATTTTTTGTAAACTAAAGGATATATCCCATTGGGTTTCCTAATAAACGAGGTATAAGATACGTAATATTTTACTATAAAAGCACTTGTTATACAGATTTTACCGTAATTCTAACTTATATGTAGCTGCTCCAAACTCGTTAGAAGTAGAAATCACATCATTCTTTTGGGATTCATCTTACAAAATGGGGTTGATGTTATTGTTGTTGTATTTAGAAGCTTGTAAGAGTTCTCTATGATGGATTGCAAGTATAGAAAAACATTGTTTCAATAAAATTTGGATGCATTCAATGTTGGGACCAAATAACTCTTTTAGAAATTGGATGTGTGCAATATTTGGACCAGATAACATCTTACATCAAAATTATGATTTTGTTGTATTATTATTTTTCAATATTCTGTGAAAACTTTGTAATTAAAAAAAAACATTTTCACCTTGATTTTTATAGAAACCGAGGGGATAACTTAGCATTCTTAAACAAATATTTTTCGTTCATTTCAAGATTATCAACGCTCAAGAAATTACCATTAGTGATCCGCATGATATTGGATGCATGGTTTCTATTATAAAGACTTTATCATATCTAAAATTGATATAAAAAAACGTCATGAAGCGATTGAAACTATCTACATCCTCCACTTTAACTTTTTCCATTAGCGATGGATTGCAAGTGCAGAAAATTATATGGGTTTAAGGTTTGTGTTCCTAAATAATCATATAATTTAATATTTATTTTATTTAGCTAAACTTTTTTTTTGTTATCAGAAACAAATGAATGCAAAAGTCATAGAGAATATATTACATTCAACATTTCTTCTTCCTCAAGATCAACGAAATGAGGGTCCCTAACATTTTTTCTTTTCCAAGATATTCAACATTTGTTCTTCCCCCACAATGATGACGATGAAGAACAACAATTTTACTTTAATATTTTGTGTCAACAATGTAGTTTGTAAACAAATTAATTTGTTAATATTTTGTGTAAACAATTTAATGAATTTATTTATAAAAAAACTATCTAACCCCTCGATTTTTAAATAAACCGAGACGTCTGAAGCACTGTTTTTGTAAATACTAAAAATGAAGATGCTGGGGTTCGAACCCATGATCATGTAACTTTACCCCTCAGCGTTTCATTAACCGATGTGTTAACTGACAACTTTTCATGTCATCCGTTCGTTACGTCGGCTTGGTAGCCGAGGTTACATCTCTTTTTGCGTGCAACGTTATAAGCATTATTTGTAGTAATGTCTAGGATTAGTATTATATATGCATACTACGATTTCAGATATTTCCCAATTAATAAAGTTTGATATTCAGCTAATTACACTTTATATAATAATGTTATTGAATGATCTCACTAAAGTAAAGTAGGACCAGTTGAAAATCGACATGTACATACCAGCTTCATATGTGATTTTCATGCTACACATTTCATGATGAATCTATGTCACTTATTTATGGTACTATTGGTGATCATGAATGGGTATAGTTATGATTGATATGACGAAAATCACTTGACTTTGTATACTGCCATGACTAATGGACGAGATAATTTGGATATACTCAAAGAATATAATGATAAATTTTGAGCTCATAAAGTCTACATGTGTGTAAAGTTACATATGTGATCAGTGGGAGATTGTCAGAATTTTTGGGACACAAATATAATATTACATGTGTTAGGGTCATTATTTAATTAGCCAAAATTATATTGGTCTAATTAATATTAAGTTTGTGGCTAAAAATATAAATATCATTAAAGGTAAGGTTATTGTGTAAATATCATAAGTCAATATCTAATTTGAAAAAGAGGCAAATTAGAATATTGAAAATTAAGAAAAAAAAACCCTAAGGTTATTTATATGGGTTATGGTCTCATTTGTAAAGTGATCGAAACACACAATTTATGAGGACTCTCTCTTCATCCCCATCAGAAGAGATTCAAGAAACCATAAAAAACTCTACAAAACAGAAGATCACATATCCGTAAATCTTCAGTAATTTCAATAGTAAATTCATGTACGCTTCCGCTTTTAATCTTTGATTGAATTTTAACATATGTTTAATGGATGTAAGTCGATGACATATTTAACTCATAGAATTCAGTTTAAAAGTTTTTTCTTTATATATATATATATATATATATATATATATATATATATATATATATATATATATATATATATATATATATATATATATATATATATATATATATATATATATATATATATATATATATATATATATATATATATATATATATATATATATATATATATATATATATATATATATATATATATATATATATATATATATATATATCAATGACACATGAGTGAATATGAGTATTTCAGTCTTTTCAATTTTATTCATTCTTTTGATTTCGAATCAAATCCTAAAACTAATAAACTAATAAGTTTTTTATAAAGTTTTAGTGTTTATGATGATCTTGCCAGCTAAATTGATTAATCTTAGTATTTATCAAATCCTTAACAAAGACTTTTTGATACCGTTTTGAATAAAAAAGAAATTTTATGAAACTATGTGCCAAAGAATGACTAGTAATATGCATATCCCGTAATGTGATCTCTAAACATAGAGAATAGTTCAATCATCAATCTGTAAATTAGACTGACCTAGTGTTAGTTTGTAATAAAAGTATTTTTATTTTATTTTTTTGTGTTTTTTAATAGCACTTTTATTTTTTAAATATTCTTAACGTGTTAATTTCTCGTAGTGGATATATCTTATGTTTCTGTCTCATTAGAAATCAACGATACAATAGTAGGAACCAATAAAACATATCATGTTTAAGTAAGGTCATAAATGATATATTTTAAATATGAAAGAAAATATGAGTTACAATACTATGAAGTTAAATATTAATTTGTTAGTTTATTTTAGATGAGAGTTGCTTTATGATTAAAATAGTTTAACATTAGAATTTTTTTTTAGTTTACTAACTTTTATTTTGATTAAAAAATTCATTATATTGGAAGAGAAATGTGTCTGCTCTAATCTATAAAATTGACTTTTTTTAGAATTAAATATAAAGAAAAAAAACTCTTTCTTCCATATTTTATATTACTTTTTATTTAATTTAACTTTTTAATATTTTTTTAATGATCTAATTTATTAGATTTAGAGAGAATTTTATTTTTAGAATGGTCACCTTCTACTCGCCATAGTAGAGAACCTAAATATAAAGCAAGGATATATTAAGCTTGAGTCAAATTTATCACAACCTTTATTTTCATATTCTTTTGCAAAAAACACACACTTCTTCCACAAAAAGTTATTGGCATAAATCTCATACATCTTATTGCGAAACGATGTCGTCAATAATAAAACAAAGTTATGAGAAAAAGATTTGAGTTTTTTGAACAAACAAAAGAAATCCTATTAAATTTCTCAAAGAAAAAGAGAAGAAAGAAGAAAAATAGATAATTGGTTAAATTTGTTTTCATATTCACTTACTCAATAAGATTTCAAAGATTACAAGTGAATACCAACAATTAATCTCTCTCAACCTAATTAAGATTTGCATCACATTACAAAGATGAGAGAGTAGCATGCTATTTATAAGAAAACTAACATACTAACCTAATGAATTTTTACACACAGGCCCATTACACAAGCTAACTTAGGGAACAAGCTAACTTAAACAATTGAGCTTACGAGTAAGACTCAATTTGACATACTAACTTAAATTACAAGTTTATATATTTTAACAGTCTGCTTAAACAAACGTCGACTGCAGCATGCACAACTCCTGTCAAAATATCAAGCTACCCTTGTCGACACTAGAGTTCGATTCAAAATACCACAAATCTCCACCTTGGAACAAACTCTACACAAACAAGAGAATAAATTAGCTTTCATCATCTCTGATCCTTTCAAAGCTTCTAACAAACCCTCTTGAACAAGAAATGTTTGCATCTTCAAGCGCCACAAACTAAAATCATTACACCAGTGAATTTCTCAATCTCATGCTTTGTTAACGACGTCTTCTACTCCACGTTCACCACAATTTGTTGTAAAATGATATCGTCAATAATAAAATAAAGTTATGAGAAAAAGATTTTAGTTTCTTGAACAAATACAAAAAACCCTATTAGGTTTCACAAAGGAAAAGAGAAGAAGAAAGAAGAATAGAGAACTAGTTAAATATGTTTTATTATTCACTTACTCAATGAAGTTTCAAATATTACAAGTGAATACCAACAATTAACCTCTCTCACCCTATTTAGGATTTGTACCACATTACAAAGATGAGAAACTAGCATGCTATTTATAAGAAAACTAACATACTAACCTAATAGGTTTTTACACACAGGCCTATTACACAAGCCAACTTAGGGAACAAGCTAACTTAAACAATTGGGCTTATAAGCAAGACCCAAATCGACATACTAACTTAAATTACAAGTTAATATATTTTGACAACATACTTAAACAGACTTCGACTATAGCATGCACAACTTCTGTCGAAATATCAAGCTACCCTTGTCGACACTAGAGTTTGATCTAAAATACCATAAATCTCTATCTTAAAACAAATTCTACACAAACAAGGGAACAAACTAGCTTTCATCATCTCTGATTCTTTCAGCGCTTCTAACAAACCCTCTTGAAAAAGAAGGGCTTGCATCTTCAAGTGGCATAAATCGAAATCATTCACACTAGTGACACTAGTGAATTTTTCAATCTCATACTTTGTTAACGACGTCTTCTACTCCACCCTCACCACACCAGTTTGTTGTGAAATGATGTCGTCAATAATAAAACAAAGTTATGAGAAAAATATTTGAGTTTTTTGAACAAACACAAGAAACCATATTAGATTTCACAAAGGAAAAGAGAATAAGGAAGAAGAATAGAGAATTGGTTAAATATATTTTACTATTCACTTACTCAATAAAGGTTCAAAGATTACAAGTGAATACCAACAATTAACCTCTCTCACCCGAATTAGAATTTGCACCACATTACAAAGTTGAGAGACTAGCATGCTATTTATAAGAAAACTAACATATTAACCTAATGGGCTTTTACACACAGATCCATTACACAATCTAACTTAGGGAACAAGCTAACTTAAACAATTGGGCTTACAAGTAAGACCCAATTCGACATACTAACTTAAATTAAAAGTTAATATATTCCAACAACATGCTTGAACAGACTTCGACTACAGCATGCACAACTTTTATCAAAATATCAAGTTACTCTTGTCGAAACTAGAGTTCGATCCAAAATACCACACATCCCATACATCAACATCTAGGAAATCCCTAGCTCTAAGTTTATTACTTTCCACATAGTTTTCCTTTCATATCTCATCGTATGGTTGGACAACCAGACATGCCGATTTGGTTTCGGGTCCAAAACTCTAAATCGACCCAACCCTTGGTTGAGAAATGCAAGTGCAATTTCGTCTGGTTTAATAAACGGTTAATTAGGGTTCAATTCATTTTGGATTCGGTTTGATAACTTAGTTTTGCGGATTTAACCCATTTGAAAATCAATCTAATTTTTTTACACATTGGGCCAATGATGGTCCATTTCTAAATATCCTTAAAAACTAATTTTTGATATCAAATCGACAGTTTTTATTGATTTATTAGATGAGCCAAATATTTGACCTTTCAAATTTTGACAAGTAATTTAATAAAAAAAAACATCAAAACACTTTTAAAAATAAAATCTACTTCAAATATACATCAAACATCCGATTACACTTTGGAATTTTAAAAAACTTTAAACAGTTTTATAATGTACTTCACATATATCAAGTAATACAATTTTAAAATACCAAGTTTTTGATCCTATAAATATATGCTCATACAACCAACATAAATAGATGAAGTAACAACAAATCTTACACAACCAATCATAAATGTTGCATAATTCATTGATTCCCTCTTGCACTCTTTGGAAACCTTGTTAGAGTTGCAGCAACATCCTGTTAAAGCAAATTAGTACATCATAGGCATACAATTCTAAAGAATAGCTTTCTTAAACCTTGTTATTGTAATATAACCAGCTGTGTGACATACATATTTACCACGATTAAGCATAAGATATTGTGATGGTTTTAAATCCATTGATGCTCAAGCCACAACGTTTTAAACGGACTGAGTATGTAACAAATACAAATTTAATTCCAAGAAAAGAAAAATGAGTTGAACAAATGGTGCGGAACAGAAATGTCGACGATGAATAGATGTAGTTATCTTCAACATTAAATACAATTAACCTTCTCTTGGCAATATTGATGCATTGACCCGACACAAGCTCGAAACCTCATAAAATACCTTTCAAGCTCAAGAAATTGTTCCATGAAAGCTCACAAAAGATTATCGCATCGTTCGCAAATTAAAGAATTTCAAAGTGGATGTGCTCGTTGTAATACCCCCATTTTTGAATTATAAAATTATTTGAATTATTATATTTTACGTATTTATTTAATTGTGAGTGATTAATTAAATATAGGAGTGGAGTGTGTATCCTTGAGTTAAAAGTATAGAGATAGTTTTAGGTGATGAGTAGAAGTGGGAAAGAATTACTAGAAATTCTTTTAGTAATAATAATTTACTATATTTAATTAATTAAAAGGAAAATAGTTTTTATAAGGTGAAAGTGAGAATTGAGGAAAAATTAATGGGAGGAAGGAGCAATTATTTTGTTAGTAGGGGAGAAAAATGAGTTATTTTGCTCTAACTATATATTATAATGAGAGAAACCTAGGAATAACCTATTTTGTCTGTACGTAGAAATCAGAGAAAAGATAAAGAGACCAAAGGGCTAAGAAGAGGAAAAGACTTAGAGTGGAGAATAAGAAGTTCTACTGAAAATAAGAATTTTGTTGATATGAGTATCCGATAAGGGGGGAGAATAGTTTTCAATAGGGATTATGCATGAAGGGTAGGGTGGAGGAGTCATTAACCTTCAATAGGGTGTATGTTGTGGATGAATTTTGATTGTATGATAAAAATTGTCTGTAATAATTGATGAATTTGTGCATTATTCGTGATTGATTTTTCTGTTTTGATACTTGATGTTTTTCCACCATTGTTACACTGTTGAAGGTTTTGCAAATCAATTATTTTCATGAAAATAATGAAGTTTCTGTGTTAAATTTTGTTTTAATAATGGGATAATCGTAGTATTTCTAATTCTGAGCGTTTGGCATTTTACGAAATAAAAATCGGAGTTTCGGAGGTCCTCAAATGGTGAAAATCGCATTCTGATTTTTGCATGTTTGTACGCCGTGTGTTAGCGATGGAAGCGCCGCTTAGAGAGTCTCCACTTAGCGGGGGAGGTCCTCGTGTAGGGAGACGTTTTAGCAACGAAATTCTTATATTTTTGTTTTTACCATAACTTGAGTTTTGTAACTCAAAATGAGATGTGGTTTGAAGTGTTGGAAAGTTAACATGAATTACTATCAATTGGTAATAATTTCACAGGATGAATGCGTTGTGGTAATAAGAGTAGTTGATGCGAACGATTATTAAAAAATTATTTGATCGAATAAATATCAAGTTGTGCGAGTTTGAGAAATATGCTTGATGAGTTGCGAAAATGTTTGAATATCTTTCTATGACGAGATGTTAAGGGTTAAACATAAGTATGAAATATAATTTTTTTTGAGATGAATTATTAGCATGTTTGTGTTGCACTATTGATTGATAATGTGCATTTTATGATTTTGGTGTGATGTAATTCATAAAGAAGCTCACTTGAGTTGTCAATGCATTTATGTTAGGATCAGAAAGGGGTCTTGACGCATTTATTTGATGATCATGAATCATACGAGTTGTATCAAGAGGCATGTATGTTAGTTCAGAGAGGGTCAACTATGTCAACTATGGTCAATATACACTAAGGTCAACTATGTGATACGTTAGTATTTGTTCTCATTCATACAATAAAAGGGTGCCATTTGGCTATATTTATAAGTTATAAAAGTATTTATTGATGTACAACAAAATTGACTACATTGACAAAATGGTTATAAGCTTCTTGAACAAGATATGTCAATGTTGTACCATAGTCATCTATAGTTCCATGAGATCGAAAATTTTCTTCTTTAAGGTCTACTGAAAGTGTTGTATCCTACAATCTCACATAACAAGCTCATAAGGAAAACATGTTTATTATGATTATAGCCAAAATTATCTTAAATTTTAAGATGTAAAATTGTAACATGTAAAAATTTAACGTGCTAATTTCTTACTAAAAACTTACTTTTGAAACTGGCAAACAGCCAAACACATTTCTTCCATATTATGTCATACACACTTTTAAGCACACAAATATCTAAATTGTATATGGTGTATGCACACCATATACCTTGACACACTAACAAACAACCGTACACACTCCTTCTATATCATGATCATATAAACTTTTAAACACACAAATATACCTTAACTCACTCCTTGCGAGCTAACACTTCCAACTCCATGTAAGTTATCATCTCATGATCCATCCAAACTACCATTTCCAACTCTATGCAAACTACCTTCTCCATGTTCCATCTTCCAATAAAATAAAGATAATGGAATTATCTAGCACAAGATATTAAAAAACATATTATAAGATTAAGATAAACTTAAACAAACATATCAAACAACATATTATAAGACATTAAGATGAACTTAAACTATCATATTTATAACATATTATGAACATAAATTCAATTTTTTTTCCACAAAGTTAAACGTATTATAAGATCAACTCCATTGATTTCACATAGTTAAAAATATTATAAACCCCTTCTCCTTCGTTTCAAACATCAAACCCCTGGTACTAAATATCATTCCTTCCATTCAAATACACTATTAAAAATCCAACCATACTTATTTGATACAAACATCAAACCACTTCAATTAAAGATCATCCATTATATTCAAACATCAAACATATCAAACATCGAACCACTGCAACTAAATATTATTCATTCGATTCAAACATAGTATTGCAAATCAAAACCCCTACTCTTTTTCAAAAAAAAAAATTTCTAAAAAAAAAATAAATAATAAAAATTCATGCTAAATATTTTTTAAACAATAATCAAACAAGTTCCAAAACAACCGAAAAAAATGTTTGAAGAAGAGTTCAAATTCTGATTTAAAAGCATCTACAAACTTTAATTTTACTTCAAAATGTGCACCTCCATTCAAAGTGGTAGAGGTAATGGAAAACTGCTGGTACCGATAACAAAAATGATAAGGGAAAGACAAACACACATACACACACACACACACACACACAGAGAGAGAGAGAGAGAGAGAGAGAGAGAGAGAGAGAGAGAGAGAGAGAGAGAGAGAGAGAGAGAGAGAGAGAGAGAGAGAGAGAGAGAGAGAGAGAGAGAGAGAGAGAGAGAGAGAGAGAGAGAGAGAGAGAGAGAGAGAGAGAGAGAGAGAGAGAGAGAGAGAGAGAGAGAGAGAGAGAGAGAGAGAGAGAGAGAGAGAGAGAGAGAGAGAGAGAGAGAGAGCTTACATGATTAGTGGAGGTTCGTGGTGGCATGGTGCTTAAGATAGAAAGGCAGATGAAGAAACGATGACAACAGTAGAAAAAGGAATACAATGTGAAATCCCATAAAAGCGATACTAAAATGAAATTGGAATGGAAATGAAACCCTACGGTGACTCTAATGGAATGAAAGTGTTTGTTTATGTTGAGATGAAGTGCAGTTTGGGTCAAGTGAAATAAATTTTCAAATACGATCCGCCCATTATTATCTCAATCCAATTAATCTCACTAAACCTCATAAAATAACCCCTTCCTAGGCTGGTCAATTTTGGATTTTGATGCCCCCAAATAAACCATCCAAAATCGATCGATACAAACCATGTCAACTCATTCTTGAGCAAACCGATCACTCAATAACCCGACCAATCAGAACCGCTCATTATCGGTCTCCCTTGAATAGGTCAGATTAGGCCGGTCTGATAATTTTTGTTCATCCCTATTTTATGGTGATTCAAATTTCATTTGATGTGTTTTGTATATAATATGTCAATTTTGTTATAAGACTTTCATTTTATCATGTTCAATTATTGTAAAAGTAAGAAAAATTGCTATTTTGACATTAATTTCCTACACCTAAATCATATCTTACTGTTTATAAGATACATTTTTTAAAAATATTTCTTTATAAATTATATTTTGAATTTTTGAATTTTTTTATAAAAAAAATACTATTCACTCTATAGGTTGAACGTGATGTTAAATTTGGGGGGTAAAAGTTAGTATAACATACTTGTAAAAGTAACTCTTAGTATTACATTTAGTAATTTTTTTTAATTGTAAGAAAATAATATATAAACTTTACTTATATAAAAAAGAAAAGAATAAAAAGTACCACTCCACCTAAAAAAAGAGAAAGAATAAAAATGTACCACCTCTCTCCATCAATCAACATCAACAAATGGTACAATGTTGGCTAATTTCAAAGTTGACCTAAACCACTAAATCAATAAATAATTAAATATCATAGCAATATAATTCACAATTTGAACTAGTTTTATGTGTTATTCCGTTACCTACCCAAAGAAAGAGATTAGAAAGAAAAATAAATAATTAAGATAGTAGAACATAGAAGACACATTGGAAGGTGACAAAGTAGTTAACTTACCCAACATTGGTTTAATCTTAGCTTTCAAACCAAACATGATGTATCCTTCTATGTTTCTATTTGATAGATGACCAATAATTTTGAAAGCCATTTCTCAACCATAGTATATAATTTGTGTGCTAAGCAATAAGGGTCATTTGTTCATAACACTTTCTAGTTCCTTAGCCTCTACTATTTTGGTACATTATGTTGATTCATATATATGATCACTTTAATCATTACATTTCCCATTAATTATATAAAGATTATGATCATGTCTTGGTTAATGAATCTGATAAAAACATTAAACATGATTAAGTTGTGCTAATTGGTTTGACCTGCAAAGAAAAGGTAATGTTTCATGAACTCATAATGATGAAGTAGGTTCCGAAACTAAGATTGATGTGATAACCATACTTTAATTGGTTCATTTTCTACGTTAAAGCTTGTACTTATTTAGTGGGGAGGGGAGCAAATTATATTAAGAAGTCAAATCACAAATATAAGAAATAAATAAATAGTATCATTAATTGTTGCTAATTATAAGAGCACATTAATTACCGTACAAAATTTTAAATAAAAATTAAAAATTAAATTGTATTTAATAAATAATATATTAAATAATAATTAATATTTTCATTTAATAACAAATGAGTACATATATGGCACACTAATTTCTACGACTGGGTTGAGGTAAATGTCAGTCTATACCACATCCTCTAGTACGTACGTTTCTTCGTGGTCTTTGTGGTGGAGTCGGGTCCAATGGGTTGTCTTCAAGAAATTGAATCATTTGGATCATTAAAAATATAATGATTATTACAACATAAACTAAGATATAACAACAAACAGTAATATCATCAGTTTCGAACATCATAGACTTAATTTCGTTGTCATCTTTAATTCGCACTCACTCTCGTCGTATATTTCCATCTGCAATCGAGAAGTACGAAACAAGTCTTTCAATACTTTTAATTCGCACCCACTCCCGCCGTATATTTATTAAATACAATTTAATTTTTAATTTTTATTTAATTTTTTAAAATATTTTATTTATTAAATATTATTTAACATATTATTTATTAAAAATAACTTTAAAAAATTCGTTTAAAGGTGACTCCATCATGGATGGCGCCCCCCTTATAATTATAAGGGTGACTCCATAGGGGATGGCGCCCCCCTTATAAGAAAAAAAATTTGTTTGAAATGTGGGTAGAATGAAAATTAATTTGAAATGGTGAGTATAATGATAAATAATAGGGTGAAATATGGGTATTAGGGTGAAAAATTCTCAATTTGGACCAATGTAAAAAATTGAAAAACTCGATAAATTAATAAGATAATAATTTTTCGGGAGATTCCTTTATAATTTTCGATCTCAAGAAAATCATAAATTAATAATTCATAGAAACTGAAAAAAATATATTACACTCTATTGAAATATGATTCAATAGTTGTCTGTTTTCCTTTAAAGTTCAAGTCTATTTGTAGGTCATCTCTAACTTTTCTTATTGCATCCAATAGCTCAAGTATTGTATTTTTGTATTGTATCATAAAGTTGTGAAGAGTGTTCGACGCCATAAGTGTTTCCTTCCGTGTAACAGGCTCCAAAGACACCGTATCATCTTCGTCGTCATCCTTTGCATTGTTCTCAATGATAGTACCCACAATATCTTCTAAATTTTGAATCTCCGAACATGCTTCATTTTCACCTGGGTAGTTCATTAGATTGTTGATATCCATCTTATTACGATAGCCACATTGATTGATCATAGTCTCAAGGTCTTGAGTTTCTTCATCAAAAGTGGATTCATCCAAATTTCTTGCAACGTCACTAGTTGAACGAATTTTACATTGTCGGAAGCAATTCGTTATTGTTTCTTTTCAAACATCTATCGTCCAAGCTGAGATTGGCAAATTGATAGCATCAAATACATTTATCTTCCCTGGATCAGATTGTCCCACCTCATAACCTTCCAATATTTTGCGGTAAAACCTTCTACGGTAGTGCATCTTGAAAGCTCTTATTATCCCAGCATCGCAAGGTTGAATCTTTGATGTCATGTTAGGTGGCAAGAAGAACAACTCAATGTTTCTTAGCCCTTCAATATTTCTTGGATGTGCTGGACAATTATCCACCATAAGTAGAACTCTTCTACCATGCATCATTTGGTCAAATGAACGAACATATTCATCAAAAAGCACACTAGTCATCCATGCTTTTTTGTTAGCTCGATACTGACAATCCAAGCTATTCATGTTGACATTCTTGAAGCAACGAGGCTTTGCATATTTCCCAATAATCCACAGAGGGATTTTTTCAGAGCCATCTTTATTGCAACAAATAACTATCGTCAGCCTTTCTTTATCTTGTTTTCTTCCTTCAAGTTGTTTTGTTGCCAGTGAATGATTAGCTTGTAGCCTATAAAACAACCCAGTTTCATCCATATTGAAAACATCTTTCATAGGGAACTGATCAATTTTCTCCCGAATCGATACCAATTTCTGCTCCATGTCTTGTAAATCAACAGACCCACTCTCGCCAAAACGAAGAAATGACTTTATGCCATGTCGGTTCTTGAATTTCCCAAGCCATCCTATAGAGAAGTTAAAATATGAATCATCATGAGGGTACACGAGTTTCATTGTATCTCTTGCCTTCTGCAAAATTAATTCTCTTGTGATATTCACACGTTTTTGATGTTGGAGAAACCATTCATAAACAACCTTCTCCATGTCAGGATATTTTGCTGGTTTGTGTTTTTTGATCTCTGCTCTTCCCTTTTCTATTTCAGCAGAGAGATAGTCATCTGACTGTTTAAGTGTGTTTGATATTGTTCCTTGACTAACTTTCAACTGAAATTTTTCCTCAAGCCATCTCTGCAAGTCTTTTTGTGTGCTTGCAGGATTATCTCTCTTGTACTCACACAACTCCTTACGTATTTGATCTGACATAGTTGATTTTGCAACACCTTTTAGATGAGAAGCCATTTTGTGAGATATTGTATGGTTTGAATACTCTAACACATTCATGTAATTTATATATGGTAAACTTGCTTAAGAATACATTGAACACATTTGTTCCTCTTGTTTACATTTACTGTACTTCAAAAGTCATTATTGATTTCTAATGCATATGAACACAATAGTTACTAATTTACGTTGAGTCCCAAGGTTCGCTGCAACGTAATTCTAAGAGGCATAGACTAATTTGTCTTTTTGTTTGGTAAGTACAGTATAATTACTTAAAAACTCTTTAAATTAATAATTATTAATTTATCGATAAATTAATAACTCTCTAAATTAATAAATTTCTCCGGTCCTGACATTATTAATTTAAAGAGTTTCTACTGTAAATGTGTTTTTATTTGTGGAGCTAAAACTCTCTTAGTCATGGTTGTATGTGAGTTTTTAATAGTTATTATTATATTATTTATAAATTTAAAAAATATTTTTTTATTATTTTATATTTTATATTAATAAAATAATTATTTTGTTTTTTATTAAACATAGAATTGCTCTATTAAATGATTATTTTTGTTAAAAATCATCCGAACCACAAGAGTAAAAAGCGTGCAGTTTGGTTTGGTTTGATTGACTTTTAAAAACCAAATCAAACCAAACTAATGCGGTTTGGTTTGATTCGGTTGATTTGATTTTAAAAAAATATATACATACATACACATATAAAGCACAACATAATTGTGTTTAGTCATTCATACATTACCAAATAACAATAAAATCCATCATATTTGAACAACAACTTCTCATTTAATATATGAAAAATAGATTAAACAAAAGTGGAATGATAAATATATAAAATAATAACATAAAAGATGAGGGATTAGAGAAGGAGATGTGCGATAAAAACAAAATTGCAAGAGAGAACAATAACATAAAAATTAGAAGATAAAAAAGAAAGAATATAAGAGAATGGAAGCTAGAGAAGAAGAGACAAGATGTACCTGGCGAAAAAGGTGTCATACTACTATAAGAGATTTGAAAAGGTTGAAATTGAAATCCTAAGTGTGAGAAAAAGGAAATCGTTCATAATCGTAAGACAAAAGCATAATAGGTTTGGAATTTTATTGGATGTGGGTTAAGTGAAGTTTAGGTTGTAACATAATATGGTTTTATTCAGGTTGGTTCAGTTTGCAATTTTATATTGTACTGGTTTGGTTTTGAACAGCCCTAAGAGACAATATAAATTATAAATAATGATAAGGATATATATCATGTATATGTGCCTATGTGTCTTCAAGGAACCTTGCAGTCTTCGTTAATGGTTGCCAGACCCATAAAGTTACTATTCAAATGGGCCTAAAGCAATGTGATCCTTGGATCCTTTCTTTTTTATGTTTGTGGAATAAGGTTTTAGTAGTTTGTTCTCTAGGATGGTGTAGTTGTATCTTTTCTCGGGTTTTAGAGTGAGCTCTTCAGATTTGGTTGTCTCCCTTCTTCAGTATGCAAATAACACGTATTCTAGAAGATGTCTCTATTGAGAATCGTTGGTCCGTCAAGGCAATCCTTTAGGGATTTGAGTTAGCATCAAGCCTCTAGGTAAATTTTGCTAAGAGCACTCTCATATAGGTTAATGTTAACCTTATTTTTTTACCTAGCCATGATTTCGTCAACTACAAGTAAAAGTCCCTCCTTTTCAATTGGGAACCTCTATTTAGCCTTATCTTTAGACGACTTATTTTATGGAGACATAAGTATGTCCCTGATGTATGTAATCCTAAGTATTTAGAAGATATGTGTGTCCACGATATCTAGTTGGATAATTTAGCCCTCTTGGACAAGTGGAAATGGTGTCTTATATCGGATGTCTCTGGTCTCTAACTTGATACTTTATTTGTTAGAAACAGAGTTATTCATTTTTCATCCTTCATGGGTGGCAGAGATGATGCTCTTCGATTTGTGTCTTCTTGGTGGATAGGTGTATCCCTCCTTAACTCCAAAATTGAGGATTCACCTAATTGGTTTATGGCTAGCCTCGATAAGAAAATTGGTTCTAGTAGTCTCATTTCCTTCTAAAAAGACCCTTAAGTTAGGACCATTCTTCTTAGTGTATTTTACTGAGGCTTTTCTCTATCTCCGGTTAAAGTGATCATTTCGTTGGGAGATTGAGGTGTCAGTGTGTGAAGTCTTAATAGAGAACCTTAAGTGGAAAAGAACCTTCCTTTTTTATTATGAGTTGGATTTGACTGCTAATCATCTTTTGGTCATTCCAGATTTTACCCCTTCCCCGAAGATTGATAAGTGGTGGTGACGTCATGCAAAATATGAAACATATTTTAGTCCTCGCTTACTCAAGCCTCCTTACTCTTGAGTTTCCTAGTGATTATTTGCTCAATCATGTGGATTTAGTTCTCCCTTGAATCTTGAGTAATTGGGATCCTTCTTAAATTGTTGTGTTCTCCTAGAAACTCTTTTAGGATAAAATTCTCATCATAGATAATTTGATTAAGAGAAGGGGGTCCCTCTAGTTTCAGGGGGGTGTTTATTGTCCCTTCTGTTTAGAGCCACTCGAATCAGGATTTCATCAGACCTATGAGATAGCGAAAATAGTTTGATATAGGGTCTTTAGTTGGTTGGGGGTGGTGTGTTATTTTCCATAGAGATCTCTTGTCTCTTTTTCAGATGTTTACTTGGTTTGGAGATGTGCCTATGATTAGGGGCAACCTTTTTATGACTTGGCATGCAATTGTTTGGTCATTATTGAAATATTTGAATGATATTATGTTTTCACATATGTTAGTGATAGCAAAGGACGTGGAAGATATGAGTATTCTCTTGGTTTGAAAATTATATCTTTATAGGTTTGTAAACAACTCTTATATTTTCTCTGCATGACTTGAAAACTCTATTATTTGTCTGAGCCAATAGAAGCTCGAGTGTCTTTGACCTTGCGACAAAATTCTTAGTGTTTTCCGTTGAGGCTGGTGTTTTGTTTGCCGAACTTGATTTGGTAAACTCTAACTTTTAGTCTTCATCTTTCGTAAGGCTTAGTTACTTGTCTTCACTAGTTTTTGCGGTTGAGTTAGATACTTCTTATGCTTCTTTTAGTTTACATTTATATAGTACTTAGAGACCTTTAGTTGTCTTTTTATCTTTAATATATTGTATTTTCCTTTTTTTTTAAATATCGACAAATTATCTTCAGGATGTATTTGGTATCCAGAGGATAACAAATACGATAAGAGTTTTTCTTTTCATGGTTTTGGCACATATCTCATAATAATATTAAATGATAAAGTTATGTTTGTGAAACAGAAACTTTTTTTCTTAATACTTTGTAATGTTTTAAAATTTTATACTAATTGATACAACTTAGTAAACAAATTCTTATCTTTTTTAATAGAAATAACAAGTAACTAAATTTTTTTTAATAGAAATAACAAGTAACTAAATAATATTTTTATAAGAACTAAATAATTTTACTTTAGATGTTAGATAAGCTAACTAAAATTATGTTATATATTATAAATGACAAAACAACCTTTATAATAAAACAATATTAATTTTTTTAAAATACTCATTTTGTTATTTATATTTTTTAAAAAAAATTATAATTAATTTAAATATAAATATTCTAATTTAAATATATTTTTAGTTTTTAATAATATAAATTACAAAATCACC
Organism: Lathyrus sativus; assembly: GCA_963859935.3. Taxonomy (NCBI): domain Eukaryota; kingdom Viridiplantae; phylum Streptophyta; class Magnoliopsida; order Fabales; family Fabaceae; genus Lathyrus; species Lathyrus sativus. The sequence goes on from OZ012741.1 coordinate 11,614,723, forward strand.
CCTATAACAAAATCATGCATATTTTCAAATTAACTATAAATATTTTTTTTTCCAATTTAACATCAAAGTATTATTTATAATTTTATTTTAATTTTAATATTAAATTATATTTTACAAGGATAATTCAACAAATTATTTTTTATCTTATCATGTTAATTTTTAATCCAACTCATTCAATATAAACTTTTTTAACAAAAAATATAGTATATAATAAATTATAAAACTAATTTATCATCTCATCTTAATCAAATACTAAATTAAAAGAGAATACAACATAATTATCATATAATGTATTTTATCCTTCCTACCAACAACTAGATTGAAATATAATGTAATATATAAATAAATAGTAATTTTATAATGTAAATCACAATTCTTATAAAGTCAATCATTTTTTGAAAATAACTTATAATATAGAACAAAGATAGATGTAAATAATTAAGGTTATTATGGTATAAAAAAAACAATAGACATGAAAATTTGAAGAAAAAAAAATAATCCTATAAATTGGATTAAGAAAGTTGCTTAGGTGATAGATTATTTAGATACATAGAGATAATAATGATTAACAGAACAAAAATGTGTCTAATTAAGGAGAGGTTAAGTTAATAACTTCAATTCTAATATATACACCAATTTCCATGATACACAACTTTATGTAACATGCAAGACATGATAAGATTATAATGTAAAGTTTCATTCCCTTTGTCCTATTAAGGTCTTCTAAGTCTTGATATCAAAGAATGCATCTATCATTCACCTAACAAACTAAAACGACGTGGTAGCGATGCATATTTCATCTTTATATAAATTTGTGTTTTGCAGTCATTTATGAATATGCAACTTAACAAAGAACTTAAGCCAATAATCTAATTAAGATAGTGAGAAAGTGAGTGAAAATGGGTTATTCTTGGATTCCAATCATGCTTCTCATTTCTTGCATTCTTCCAGCTTTGGTTGAGTGCAAAGTTAGGCATTACAAATTTCATGTAAGTAATGTATAAAGTTTAATCATATTAATCATGCATATGATAATAATAATTAATTTTCTCATAGAATTTCCTAATTTTGGTATAATTAATAATGAGTGCAGGTGGTGGCCAAAAATACAACTAGATTATGTTCAAGCAAATCAATTATAACTGTTAATGGGAAGTTTCCTGGACCCACTCTTTATGCAAGAGAAGATGATACAGTTCTTGTCAGAGTTGTTAATCAAGTCAACCACAATATTACCATCCATTGGTAAGAAATCATAATTCATTTTAATTTTTCTTCAACTTACATAAATATAATCTGATAAAAATTGACGTATTTATATATATTTGGTATAAATTTCGGACCAGATAGATCAACTTTCTTTGACGAAATAGTGAAAGATGAATATCTATTATGAATAAAATTAATTTTAATGAATTAACGGCGAATTTAAGCCATTATTATGATAATGTTTTGGCAGGCATGGAATTAGGCAGTTGACAACAGGTTGGGCTGATGGACCTGCATATGTGACACAATGTCCAATTCAATCAGGACATAGCTATGTCTACAACTTCACCATTACTGGTCAAAGAGGAACACTTCTTTGGCATGCACATGTTAATTGGCTAAGATCAACTGTTCATGGTGCCATTGTTATTTTGCCAAAGAAAGGTGTCCCTTATCCTTTCCCAAAGCCAGATGATGAACTCGTTTTGATACTAGGTAAGTAAAATTACAACCAACCGGCTTAAATTTTTGGAGACTCTGTGTCGGTTAGATACAGTTCAACATAACTATAAAAATTTTGAAACTCTGTGTTGTAGTTCATCTTGCAGACATCTCTGATTACAACTAATATATATTGACAAATTGTAGGAGAGTGGTGGAAATCCGATACCGAAGCTATCATCAATGAAGCTCTAAAATCAGGATTGGCACCAAATGTCTCAGATGCTCATACTATTAATGGACTTTCTGGAAAAGTTAACAATTGTTCTACCCAAGGTATTTTCCGCATTTCAAAAACGGAATTCGGTACACTAGGTTTACAACACTCGCATACTTCATATTATTCGCACTAATCTCTTGTTTTAAAATTTTACTAAGTATAACTAATGTATCTGGTATATACAGTCCATATACATCGTTTATTCAATGAATCTAAATAATGAAAAATTATTTCTCGTTTTTTAAGAATTTTTGTCTATGCAGATGTATACAACCTACCTGTTGAGAATGGCAAAACATACCTACTAAGAATCATCAATGCTGCACTCAATGAAGAACTTTTCTTCAAAATAGCAGGCCACAAACTCACAGTTGTAGAAGTTGATGCAACATACACAAAACCATTCACAATCGAAACAATCGTCATCGCGCCCGGCCAAACAACAAATGTTCTTTTAAAAGCAAACCAAAAATCCGGAAAATATTTAGTCGCAGCTTCACCTTTCATGGACGCGCCTATCACCGTCGACAACGTAACAGCCACAGCCACATTGCATTACTCAGGAACTACTCTTGCAAACACTCCAACTTTTCTCACTACACCCCCTCCTAAAAACGCTACACAAATCGCTAACAACTTTTTAAACTCGTTAAAAGGACTTAACTCGAAGAAATACCCGGTTAAAGTGCCGTTGAAAATCGATCATTCGCTGTTTTTCACTGTCGGGTTAGGAATCAATCCTTGTAAATCATGTGTCGCTGGAAATGGTAGCCGAGTTGTAGCTGCTATTAACAATGTGACATTTGTTATGCCAACTACAGCGTTACTACAAGCACATTACTTCAATGTTAAAAATGTTTTTACTACGGATTTTCCAGCGAACCCGCCGCATATTTTTAACTTCACCGGAGCCGGACCTAAGAACTTGAACACTGACAGTGGTACCAAGGTTTATAGGCTAGCATTTAATGATACAGTTCAGCTTGTTATGCAAGATACCGGAATCATTGCGCCGGAGAATCATCCGGTTCATCTTCATGGGTTCAATTTCTTTGTTATTGGTAGAGGAGTTGGAAATTATAATAGTCAAGTTGATTCAAAGAGTTTTAACCTTGTCGATCCTGTTGAAAGGAACACAATTGGCGTGCCGGCTGGTGGTTGGGTTGCAATTAGATTCCGAGCTGATAATCCTGGTAAAAATTCTCAATCTCTAATATTTCTTAACCGTGACAAATATTTTGTAAAAATTTTATAGTCATATTTTCGACATGTAAGCTTTTAAATTACGTGCAGTTGTATGTTCTTAAAGACGATCCTGTGTTGTTGTTTGTTTATGTCTGAATTTGTTGTTGTAACATTTTCAATGTGTTTGTTATGTAGGAGTTTGGTTCATGCATTGCCATTTGGAGGTGCATACAACATGGGGTCTAAAGATGGCATTTTTGGTGGACAATGGGAAAGGACCTAAGCAATCAGTGATACCACCACCAAAAGATCTACCAAAATGTTGATATTTCTCTTGACATCAATTTCATGATACAATTTGCAAAAAGTGTAGGCCTTCCAATTCACAAGTGTAGGTGTGGAGGGATACAGAGGAGCCAGGCAAAAATAAAAGAGAGAATGTTTATTTAAAAAATGAGTATCTAAATTGTTTTTTGATTGAGCAAAAAGGGAGAATTTGCTCAAACTTGTTTAATAAAATGGAAGTGTGCATTTTAGTTTTCATTACACACAATTTTTATGAGATAATGCTACTTATGTATGGAACCAACAAGTGTACACTTTTGGCTTTGGTGTTTGGTTAATACAAAAAGGTTATTTACTTCATTATATTTGTTGATGATTTTGTACTAAGGATAAAGTTATCTAAATAAAAGTTTTAGATCTCAAAGTTTTAGAATGAAAAATACTTTTAAAAAATCAAGAAAAGGTTATGTGAGAAATAGTAAAGAAACACTTTTAACAATTGTTGCATGTTAGTTATAGAACCCCTTATAGCCTGGTTGTTCTTGTAGCACAAATAATATACTTGTTTTAATATTAGTTATTCGAATAGACCACTTTCTTTTCAAAAATATAAAAGTGTTTTTTTTGGAAATAATTAGGTTTATTGTGATCTCAAAAACAATTTTTTTTTCTTTATTATTTAATCGCCTCACACTATCTAGATTTAAATTAAATTTTTAATTGGACTTAAGAATCTATTTGGTTTAATTGAAAGGAGGGGAAGGGAGAGATTTTTATTAAGGAGAGGAGAGAGGAGAAAAAGAGAAAGAATGGATTTTAATTACATATATATTTGGCTCAAAATATGAAAGGGGTGGAGGGGAGAGATTTTATTTACAAATATGTTTGGTTCACAAGACGATGATAGATATTTTAAAATAAATTTACTTTTTTATCCTTCTACTTTTATCATAAGACTTGTAATATTTACCGTTTATAATTCAAATACAAATTTATTGACGAAATATAAATGTTCGATCAGACATCATGAAATATTTTATAAAAACACAAAGATTATAATATATAATTGGCTAAATTACAGTTTTTGTCCCGCTATTATTATAAACAAAAATATTATGATAATTAAAATTAATATTAAAATATGAAAAATAAAATAAAAAATTTAAACAGATATTATGATAATAAGATGAAGATATAAAAATATAAAAAATATAAAAAGAAAGATTAAATTTGTTCAAAATGAAACTTTTAACATTGTTATAAGTTAAATTTATATTTAAATAAATAATAAGGGTAAATATACTTATAATTAAAATCAAACATCTCTCCTCCCCTCCAAATCGGGGAAAACAAAAAGTGGTTCAGAAGAGATTTTGGTCTCCTCCACCTATCTCACATCTCCCTCTTAAAACTTGAACCACACACATAAATTATTAACTATTTCCTCCCTTCCTCTCCATTTACCCTCAATCAAACAGACCCTAAAAGAAACTCAAACTCTCATAAATTAAATGCCAGTAAGGGTCTCTTAACTTATAGTTTTTTTTAGTCCATAGTAATGAAAAATCCTTATTTGATAATTGTCTTATAATTTTTAGTTTGTAGCTTTTTAAATTAGTTTTACATTTTTTTTAAAGTTATTTACATTTCTTTTAATTATTTAAATTAATTTTTGAGTTTGTAATTTTTAGCTTGTGACTTTTAACAAAAAAAATATATATATATTTTATCCTAAACCCCACGGAATTTTTTTTAGCTTGTGACTTGTAACACCCTTCTAAACCCCACAGAAAATATATGAATAATCAGAGTAAATAATCATGCATTCACAAAAGAGCGTCACACTTAACTTTCAAACATCAAAAACCACTTGTCATGCTCATTAACACTTTAATGAATAATTATGCTTTTCAAGATTCCACTTTGCATGTAGCAGCGGATTCAATTTATATTCATAATTCTCTTAACAGAACATTCATGATCATCACATAATTCAACATTACTTAGGCATTCAGGGACAACATCATAATATTCCAATGAATATAAAAACACAACGTAAAGTACATAATGTATTTCAAAATATAAACCAAGCGATCCCAGTGTTACATGACCAGAGCATGACTCGACCCAACATAATTAGATGTTGGAAATTCACCTCACACCCTATGAAGAATTCCCTTCAATCTTGATCTCAAGATTGATGAACAAACCCACAATATGATAATGATGATAATAACAAGTAATTATCAAGAACAACAAAAGAGAAGAAGAATAACAAACAAGAAAGAGAAGAATGAGAGAAGAAGTATTTGGAGAGAATGTGTTACCCACAACTGTGGGATTTCTTATTGAACTTTCACTTGCTAACTGCAACTGTGAAATCTATTCTGTTGTGATGTAGAATACAAAGCAAGGCACCCTATTTATAGTTTTAGGTTTACACTAGCCCAAAACATAAAAGTCCCAAAATATTCTAAATCAAATCTAATCATATGATATCTGTTGCGGTGGAAATAGGATTACAAACTATTAATCAGTTTGAATCGCAATTCGATTCACAACCGCTCTTTGATTTATCCGAAGGAAAAGGTCAAAAGAGGGAAAACCTATTTTGCATCGTAAACATAATGCGAGGAAAGATCTAGGGTTCGGGGGTTGGTTAAATTTAGGGAAGGTATTAGCACCCTAAACTTCCGTAGTACTCTACGGGAACCTTTTGTTCAAATGTTTACTATTTTGCTTTATTTATTTGCTTAAGGTATATGTACAAAGGGATTAAAAGTGAGAAAAGAGACCTAAGGGGTTAATTCTAAGTTTACTCGGCAAGACATCGCATCTTGTGCCTACGTATTCTTACGGGAGTGGAATCAGAGTAATCGTAGTTCCCCTCAAAAGGGAGGTTAGAGACTTCTTGACTGTGGTCAAGGTCTCAAGGGGAATAAACATGTCTTAAGGACACGCTTACGCGGAGTGTAGGAACTCCAAATTTCTACGTTGAAATGTTAAGTTGAAATTAGGGTTAAATTAGGGATTCCACGGCGGGAAACCCTAAAATGAGCGCGGCGGCTCTTTGACCTAATGCTAGAGGTAAAATGGTAATTTTGCCTGCGGCGAGGCGTTTATGAAAAATTAGGGTTTGTAAGGTTTTGAAGTTTTGAGGACTATTGGCGCGGCGACCAAAAGCTAGACCTAACCTTCGGATGTGTGTAGTGTGACAGAATAATTGATGAATGTGTGAGACTTGAATCATGCAAGCAGCAAAATTTTAAAAGCAGAAACGTAAACGCGATTATTGGTTCGCGAGGTTACAACCGAGAAGCAATTACAATAATGATGAAACTTAAATAAAACACGATGTAATAAGCTGCAAAATGAACACACGCGTTAATGGGCAAAGTCGTACGGTAATTGGACAAGAGTGCAATGTTGAAGGTTTTTGTTGTTTTTAAAGAAAGAAATTTGATTAAGTTAAAAATGTTTAAGCACAAAATTAATTTAAATTTTCAACAAAAATGGTTTTAATTTAATTATCTACAAATTTTTTAATTCAAAAAAGTTTGATGACATTATTTTAAAAAATGTTTTTTTAGTCCTTATTTTAAAGAAAACTTTGATACTATTTATTTAAAAACAATTTTAATATTTAAAAAAAAGTAAAAGGTTTTTAAAAAACAATTTTTAATATTTAAAAAAAAGTAAAAGGTTTTTAAAAAACAATTTTTAACTATTAAAAATTAAAAAGGTTTTTAAAAAACAATTTGTAAAAACAAAAACAAAAATAAAAGGGGTTGGGCCGGTAATCACCTCCGGACCCAACCCGGTTGGTGAGTAACAAAGACTAAAACACATTTTTAGGGTTTCAGAACCCTATTGTCCCCTTCGCGGCGCCGTTTATCTTTCTCTCGCTCTTGCTTCCGTCTCTCGCTGTGATTCTCTCTTCAATCATATTGAAAATCTGAAATCAAACCGAACAACGTTAAAAGTGACGGTATTATGTTCTTTGCTTACGTTTTTCGTTCGCAATCGGTATCGAATGGAGGCGATGATGGTGAACTGAGCCTCCGAGATGTTTGCCCGTCGTTGAATGAACGGCGCCGGCGAACCTCTTTCGTTGGGTGTGATCGATGGCTATTTGTGATGGCTTTGGTTGAAAACTTCTTCTTCTTTCGATATCGCGGCCGCTAGGGTTTTGCTCGTGATTGTTGTTCGCCGTTTTTCTCTCAGCGGTCCCTCCGTTTTCTCTCTCAGTGCGTTAGGGTTCCAACACGGTGAGATTGTTCCTTTTATAATTTCTTTTTTGGGGCTTTTTGTTGGTTCTGGATTTTACTGAGGTATGATATGATTTTTGTGGACTTGTGAATCTGATAATATTTCGATTTGATTGAGATTCTTTCCATTTTCGAATTCTGATCTCATCTGGATTTCGTTGGGTTTGCTTTGATTTGGATAACCTGCATTGGCTTGGATTTCTGGATTTGAACCCAATTAACTTTTCTCTTTCTTCTTTCAGAACTGGTGCCAAGGTTTTGGTCGAACCAAATGTCGAGAAGGGGTATACGGCGATGATGACGCCCTGTCTGAGCCATCGGACTATGATGCTGTTGCCATTTAGTTTTGACTCTGATTTTGGCTGATGTTATCAGATGCTGATACATTTTTAGATCCCTTTTAGAACAAACATCTGCTTTTTCTGATGAGATTGGTTCTACGAGCGACCATCTCGTTTTTCTGATGAGTTTATTGACTTTCCTTTTTCTCCTTTTCAGAATTGGTACTGATGCTTGGGTTGAGTCGAAGCTGCCGGGAATGGTATGTGGTAATGATGACCCTTGGTATGAACCGTCGGAACTACGCCTTGCCGTTTCTGTCATGAAATTACAACATTCGGTACTGCATTTGATTGCAAAACGATTTGCGACTTATCTTGATATTGAAGATGTGAACTTAGGGCAATGATGCTCTGACTGAGCCCTCACCTTTCCTTGCTTGATTTTCATGTGTGCCTCGAGCTGGTATAATCTTAACCGGATCCTGATGTTTTACTGAACTGTGCCATGTTTCTGGTTTTTCTGCTGAACCTGTTCCTTGAATTGATGATGTCTGCCTTTTTTTGATCTTGTTGGATACTCTTCACAGATATGGGCACCTGGTTTTTTTTATTCCAAATGGATTTGATTCGTTTCTCTTTTGACCCTTTCGCAGATGTGGATTCGAACAGACTGGTGTGGATATCCAGTTGATTTGGACCCAAATTACTTTGGATGAACCGTACTTATTTCGGATTTGGATACTTGTTTTGTCTTGATCTGTTCTCAGAAACGAATTGGTTGTTCCTTGTTTTTAAGGCAAATGTGATTTGTTTTGATGTTCTGGATCTCATGAATTGGATTATGAAAAGCTACTAACTTGTTTCCTCTGATCCATCTGATGTAGACTTTCTATGGACTCACTTTTGATTATCCCATTTGATGTTGCCATGAGCCATTCGGTCCCTTGATGCTGATACGGATTTTTACCGATAGGACTCAGGGTTTTTCAGAACAGATAACTGGTTCTTCTTGAACTAACACTCGATTCCTCTTGAACTGATATCTGGTTTTCTGATGCAGCTTGGTTCTTGTCATTGTTTCAGGGCTGGGATATTTGGATTTGTGAACTGATTTTTTGATGGATGTTGTCGTCGGCTGCGAATTGGGCCGTGATGTTTCTAAACTGAGCCTACCTGATGGCTGTCTCTGATTGCTTCTGTTTGTGCACTTTCAGTTTGAATTTCCAATTACCTTTGGCTGCGAAACCGTTTCAAGAAAGGCCACATATTTACTTGATAGGCTGCTATATTTACTTGATGTGTATCCGTTTGAATCCACAGTTGTGCAAATCATTTCGGCCCGAAAATGCTTCTTTTACTTCTCTTTCTCGGCAGTCCCACAGTGATAAGAATGATAACCACTTGATCTGACGCCAATGGTGCAGATTGGTAATGGGGGTAGGATGCAGCTTCGGTTGTGCCACTCCCGGCACTCGATGATGACATCGTTCTGAGAGTGTCAAAAATCACCGTTAACCCTTTCTTGCTTCTGTTTGTTCTTCTTTGATTGTGCAGGTTATCGGAAGAATAGTGCGTGAAGATGCAAGTTGCCGAAAGCGCGTTCTCGACACCAACAGATATCTGCAGGAACACTGCTAACTCCTCTCAAGTTTAAACCTGTCAAGCCTTCTGTTCAAGATTTCGGGATAGAACAACTTCAGCTCGACATTCTTGGCTGATTTTAATATGTAAACGGGGTTTTGTAACTTGTGTAAACTTTGTTGGTTGTTTTGTAATGTTCATATTTGGGAATTATGGCTTTAATTGAGTTTGTATATTTGGATGTACCCTTCCTCATATTAAATGAAATTAGTCTAGTGTTTTAAGATTTATTTGATGTGGCCAAAATGGATGCCTTCAGCTAAAGAAAACTAGAAGTCTTAACTTCTCACTCAAAGCGTAAAAACAATGCAAGGCCTGTTCTTTCGACCATCCCGCGAGCTTGGACTTGCAATTAAATACCATATACCTTTTGATGCAAACAGCAGCCAAGCAAGGAGTTAAATTCCATCATTTTTCCGGGGTCAATAACTGTAAACATTCCCAAATGATAGTTGGTGTTTGATTGGAGCAACCTGACTTTAACATTAAATATTCAATTGATCTCCACTTAATCAAATAATTCCGAACAAAATCCCCGAACAAGAATCCGTCAATCACCCGAATCGAATCTTAGCAACTCCGGTACATATTGTTAGCACAACCCATCAAACCGCCCATAATTAATAGAAACATAAATGTTTGGGAGCGACTTAAAATAGAAGAAAAAATTGAACTGAGAAAAATCCAATTGCGTTTCTGATGAAGCACTTCGATACCAACCAACCCAGATCGACACCTCAATATAAGCAATAAATGCCTCAGAAATAGTGTCTCAAGTGTCTCAAAGCTTAGTAACAGCCCGTCTTCAAAGGATTAACGGAATCCACGTAAAATGACCAAAATACCCCTGGAGCCCATCCTGCAAAACAAACACTTTCAGGACTTGATAGTGGTTAGCAGATGCACAGATGAGATGCTATGCGAAATGACTGACTAAATATAAGGGTAAAATTTGGGGTATTACAATATCAAATCTAATCATATGATATCTAATCATATCATATCAAATTAATCATATGATATCAAATCTAATCATATGATATCAAATTAAATCTGTTTACACAATGAATTATATTTAACACACCACCTAATTCATTGTGTCTAAACTGTCTACATTCATCATGGCCCTTAGTCTTCTGAAGGCTTCGACCTGCACTCCCTTCGCCATGATATCTGCAATCTGATTCTCAGCTCTGCAGTGTTCCAACTTCATCTTCCCTTCTGCTACCTGCTCTCGAAGATAATGGAACCTCATTTCGATGTGCTTGCTTCGACCATGAGCTATTGGATTCTTCGCCAAGTTGATAGCTGACATGTTGTCTATCTTCATGGTAATTGCTCCATGGTTCTTCCCTGTGATTTCTTCGACCAAGTTCACCATCCAAGTTGCTTGACATGCACAAAGGGAAGCATCTATATATTCTGCTTCGCATGATGATAATGCCACCACTGGTTCCTTTCTCGAATTCCAAGCAACTGGTGCACCACCTAACATAAACACATATTCAGCTGTGGATTTTCGATCCTCAGCATCACTACACCAACTGGAGTCTGTGTATCCCACTAACTTGCATTCTTTTCCTTCATCAGCTGCTGGAAACAAAATGCCATAGTCGAGAGTTCCTTTCAGATACCTCAGTATCCTCTTCGCCGCTGCTAGGTGTGATACCTTTGGTTTCTGCATGAATCTACTTATCATACCAACACTGTATGCTAAGTCAGGCCTTGTGTGGCAAAGGTATCTAAGTGACCCAATAAGTCTTCTGTATTGGGTTGGGTCGACATCATCTTTATCTGAATCCTTCGACAGTTGCAATCTGGGCTCAGCTGGAGTCGAAGTTTGGTTGCAATCTTGCATCTCAAATCTCTTGAGTATCTCGCCTGCATATCTTCTTTGGTGCATCATCAAACCTCTACTTGTCTTGTAGAATTCGATGCCAAGGAAATATGAGAGATTTCCCAAGTCTGACATTTCAAACTCCTTACTCAGGTCATGTTTGAAATCTTCGATCTCCTTCTTGGAACTCCCTGTTATCAACAAATCATCAACATAGAGACATAGTATAAGCAATTCGCCATTGCTTTTTCTTACATATACTCCATGCTCAGTTGTACACTTCACAAATTCCTTCTCCCTTAAGAAGCTGTCAATTTTCTTATTCCAAGCTCTTGGAGCTTGCTTAAGTCCATACAGGGCTTTATGAAGCCTGTACACCTTTCTTTCTTCGCCTTGTTTCACAAACCCAGCTGGTTGTGCAACATAAACTTCTTCTTCTAAGGGGCCATTAAGGAATGCACAATTCACGTCCATCTGACATGTGTGCCAGTTGTTCATATTTGCTAGACCAACAACCAACCTGATTGTTTCGATTCTAGCAACAGGTGCGAATACTTCATCGAAGTCGATTCCTTCCTTCTGAAGAAATCCTTTCGCCACAAGTCTCGCTTTGTGTGAGTTACTTCTCCTTTAGGATTTACCTTCACCTTGTAAACCCACCTCACATCAATTGCCTTCTTGCCTTGCGGCAATTCGACAAGTGACCAGGTATCATTGACTTTGATGGACTCTAACTCTTCAATCATTGCTTTCACCCACTTCGAATCTTTCAATGCCTCAGTTGCATTGACTGGTTCGACATCTGTGTAGAAAGCATAACGTACCAGCTCACCCTCTCCATCGACTACATCATCTGATGTGATTACACATTCTTGCAACCTTGCAGGCATGTGTCTAGTTCGGCGAGGTCTGCTTGAACCTGCTTCATCTGCAACTGGTTCCTGTCGAACTTCTATTTCGACTTCAGTGGCTGCAGTTGCTAAACACTTGTGCTCCATCACATTGAGTCCAATCTTGAAGGTCCTATTCTGAGACATTAGAGCCTTCAAGATTAGTCTACCACCTGCGTCGAGGACTGTCATCATCTTGTCTTCGACAACTACCTTGTAGTTCTTTTCGACAAGCTGCCCTATACTGAGCAAATTACTCTTCATGCCTGGTATGTACAACACATTGGAAATTGTTGACCTTTTGCCATCTTTCCTCATAATCAGAACATCACCAACACCTTCAGCTGCTAGAGTGTTGTCATTTGCAAACTTCACTGTATTCTTCGACGAGGACTTCATGTTGACAAACCAATCTTTCCTTCCAGTCATGTGTGATGAGCATCCTGAGTCCAAGTACCACTGATCTTGGAATCTTTCTTCATCGTTTGTTGTGACCATTAACAACGTTTCTTCTTCTTCATGTTTCGCCAGCTTTGCATCAGTCTCTTGATTTCTCTTCTTTTCTGGACAATCACTAACATAATGACCATACTTCTGGCAATTGAAACATTGAATGTGGCTTTTTTCTATCTTTCGATCACCACTTCTTCCTTTACCTGCAGCACCACCTCTTTGGTTGCCTTGGTTCCAAGGTTTCTTTTGATTCGACTGGTTTCCTCATTTGTTGCCCTTCCAGCTACCTTTGCCTTTTCTCTCCTTTTCCGTCTGTGCCTGCAAAGCCATATCTTTCGACTTTCCTGCAGCTCTCTCAGCCATCATCTGTTCATGAGACTCAAGAGTCCTTTGAAGCTCTTCCTTCGTCAACACTGACAGATCTTTCGACTCTTCTATGGCAACTACCACGTGGTCGAATTTTGGAGCCAACGATCTTAAAAGTTTTGAGACAACTGCTTTCGTCGTCAGCGTTTCTCCACATACTTTGATTTGATTCACCAACCTTGTAACTCTGGTGAAGAAATCTGTAATGCTTTCGTTGTCTTCCATCTGAAGCAACTCATAGGTTCTCTTGTGAGTTTGTAACCTCACCTCTTTCACCTTCTCTGCGCCTCCAAACTACTTTTCAAGAATCTCCCATGCTTCTTTTACTGAATCAACATCACTAACCTTTTCAAAGTTATCAGGATCAACACACTGATGAATTATAAAGAGTGTTTTATAATCCTTCTTCTTCAATTCTTTGTGCGCAGCCTTTTCCGCCTCCGTTGCATTCTCCACCAGCGATGTTACTCCGTCCTTCACAAGATCCCAAAGATATTGATAACAGAAGATCACCTTAACCTGCTTGCACCAATTCTCATAATTGTCTTTCTTGAGAATTGGTAGGGTCGGCGGAAAGTTGCCGTTTGGATAGTTCATCGCCATCACTATCTTCCTTCCTTGAATCTCTTAACCGGAGCTCTAGATACCAGATGTTGGAAATTCACCTCACACCCTATGAAGAATTCCCTTCAATCTTGATCTCAAGATTGATGAACAAACCCACAATATGATAATGATGGTAATAACAAGTAATTATCAAGAACAACAAAAGAGAAGAAGAATAAAAAACAAGAAAGAGAAGAATGAGAGAAGAAGTATTTGGAGAGAATGTGTTACCCACAACTGTGGAATTTCTTATTGAACTTTCACTTGCTAACTGCAACTGTGGAATTTGTTCTATTGTGATGTAGAATACAAAGCAAGGCACCCTATTTATAGTTTTAGGTTTACACTAGCCCAAAACATAAAAGGCCCAAAATATTCTAAATCAAATCTAATCATATGATATCAAATCTAATCATATGATATCAAATCTAATCATATAATATCTAATCATATCATATCAAATTAATCATATGATATCAAATATAATCATATGATATCAAATTAAATCTGTTTACACAATGAATTATATTTAACATTAAATTACTAAACATTTACACCAATAGCGACTTTGCAACTACAAGCAGCTCTACTCTTGATACCTGCACGATGCCAGATAGGACATCATTCCAGCAGAAGGGTGAGAAATATTATCATAATAATCAATGCATATAATTATATATATCTACAATCTTAGAATATGCATAATCATCATTCTCACCACAAGTCATCCATATACGTCACAATGTATATACAAATTTATGGATAATCACCGAGCATATTTCCTCATACATACATCCAGAATTTCAATCAGTTCACCTAAACATACACATTATGTTTAATTCACCATAATTCATATAAACATATACAATCATGTTTATTCATTAATTCCTCAGTCAATATCATTCACAATTACACATTCACAATTCACATTATTGCACATAAACATTTACAATTATGTTTATTCTTCACAATTCATCATAAAGTACACACACACACACACACACACACACACATAAATATATATATATATATATATATATATATATATATATATATATATATATATATATATATATATATATATATATATATATATATATATATATATATATATATATATATATATATATATATATATATATATATATATATATATATATATATATATATATATATATATATATATATATATATATATATATATATATATATATATATATAACACCAAGCATATTTATCATGCATATATCCAAAGTTCTCAATTCAACAATTCACGCACAAGCATACTTTCATATAATAATGATATCTATGCCATGTGACTCATATAAAACTGTAAACCCATAATTTCGACAAGATTAAAATTCAGGCTTTAAGGTCATCTTTGTCGAAGGATAGCATCAGGAGGAGAATCCAAGAATTACTGACAAGGTTTTAAAGTTTCATTGTTTCGACAGAAATAGATATAATGTTCTGGCAGAATAGTTTGGAGAGTGTGTGACTGAGGGCTTCGACAGAAGAAGTTTGTTAAAAAAAGATAAGGTTTGGCAAGTGCTGAAGAGTTTTTCTCCTTTAAAAGGGTTTCGACAGTTTTGAGGAGTTACAAGGTTTCGTCACCAAGGAAGAGATTCAAATTCAAAGGTTGTAACCTTTGGCAGTTGGACACATGGAGGTTTCAGAGAAGAAATTTACATGCAGGCTGACACTTGTCGTTTAGTTATAGTTTTTCCGTTCTAAGCAGTTATTTTGTTTATGTATAAATAGGATAGTTTGTGGTTAGAATGTGGGTGTGAAAATTTGTACAAAATTCCTGTAAAAGCTCTAAGTACCCAGTGTGAGAGAAAATGAGTCTAATATTTGGAACAATGTACGTTTAAACACCAGTTATATTTCAAAGTCATTTTAAATTACTTGTTTATTCTTCAAGTCCATGTCATTTTAAATTTCATTTACTTTTTTGCAAGTTTTTAGCCTTTCGACATTTCTTTGTTCTTGTTTAAACTTTTAACCTTATTTCATCTTTAAGTTCAAACTTTCGTTACTTGCAAAATCAAAGTCCTTAATACTTTGACAATATTGATAAAACAAACCGCAAATTAGTCACCAAAAGTCTAAGAGTATTTCGACAGAACCAAATGCACATGTATCCCAGGACTTGTATGGTTGGTCCTGCAAGTAACCCAACTTTCTGAAGAAATTGGTTAACCAGAGGTTGTTCGCCAGAAAACACAGCGAACAAATTGGCACACCTGGTGGGACCAGTGCATTTGATAAAATCTAATAGAAATTTTTAGACAAATTGTTCCTTGCTACGTTGTATGATTCTTAGAAGCGGTAAATTAGCCGTAACCGACGTAGAGAGACCAAAGAGAACAAGAAGAAGAAACATGGCTAACTTGCCAAATGCTTCAAATATTTCTGACGAAACCATTCCAGTTTCCAATCCTATCCCTTCGTCAGGAACAATACCAGTGTCTGGCCCTGTTTTAGAACAGAATAGGCCTCCTTTGGGGGATTCCATACCAACGGGTTCAGGATCCCAGAATGCGCCTAGTTCTTCCACCATGGGACACGCCAGACCCTTGGGAACCCCTCCCCCTGGAGGAAATGCATTCTGGCCATATCTGAATTATTCTCAGCCTTTGGCTGGGAGAGAACAACCGTACGGAATGCCAACTTCAATGATGGCAAGCCTACATAATTCGTCACCATTATTCTCTGATGCCATGGTTCAAGTGTCATCACCATTGCAAGGATCAGGATATGGTGGAAATGGAAATAGAATGAATCAAATTCCACCAGGTTTCCATATGCCCGCTATGACAAACCATTCTGCACAAGTAATCCGTCAACAGATGGATGAAAGCAATCATGATATGGTGCAGGCTTTGACACAACAAATGGGAGACGTGTTCAATCCCTTAATACAAAACACTACCCAAACAAACCAAATATTGGCAGAACAGATGGCACGCATTGCTGATTTTTTTGGAGTCCCACAAGCACAACAAAGAATGCAATTAAACCAGAATCCTGCCAATAGGGCTGTCGAAGAGGAACTCACTATAAACCAAAGGCCCTTAGGGAACCCTCAGGAAAATCCCAGGGGGCAAGAGGTGATGGTCGAACAGCCTAATGTAGAAGAGCCTATTCGACAGGAACCAAGAAGGATAATAGTCCAGAGAAACCAAAATGCTGACGAAGTGTTACAGCAGAGAATGCGTTACAATAACATGCCTGTCGAAAATAATATTGCCACCATGGTGGAGAGAATAATGGCACAAAACGGAGTAAACGTAGGATTACAAAGGCCTAGTTATACTTCCCCCTTGTCTGAATTTATCTTACAACAAGAGTTACCACCAAGGTGGAAAGTCCCCAAATTCACAAAATTTTCAGGGGATACTAGTGAATCCACCATAGAACACGTGGCACGTTATTTGATAGAAGCGGGAGAGATTGCTAATAACGAGAACTTAAGGATGAAATATTTCCCAAGTTCTTTGACAAAAAACGCTTTCACTTGGTTTACGTCACTTCCTCCAACTTCAATTTTTACTTGGACCCAATTAGAGAGATTGTTCCATGAACAATTTTATATGGGACAAACCAAGATAAGTTTGAAAGAGTTGGCAAGTGTCAAAAGAAAATTTTCTGAACCCATAGATGACTATTTGAATAGGTTTAGATTATTAAAAGCCAGATGCTTTACGCAAGTGCCGGAACAAGAACTAGTCGAAATGGCTGCAGGGGGTCTTGATTATTCCATAAGGAAAAAATTGGATACCCAATATCTGAGAGACATGGCACAGCTGGCAGACAGAGTAAGGCAGATAGAAAGACTAAAAAATGAGAAATTTAGATCAAATAAAAACAAGAAGGAAAGAGTGGCCTATGTAGGAATAGTTCAAGATGATTACGACGAAAACGAACCAGTCATTTTCGACCAGCAAGAAATTGATCTTGCAGAATTAAAGCAAGGCCCTCCATATTCTTGTAAAGTTTTAGCCCCGTCGAATGGAAAAAGTCCAGTCGAAATGGAAAAGAATGACAGGTTCCCTAAAAGAACCTATACATTCGACATCACCAAGTGTGATGAGATATTTGATTTACTAGTCAAAGATGGTCAGTTAATAAAACCAGCAGGCACTAAAGAGCCTCCTATAGACCAACAGAAAAAGAGAGGTTTTTGCAAATACCATAATTTCTTGGGTCATAAAACTTCTCAATGTTACCTTTTCAGGGATCTTGTCCAAAATGCAATCCAAAATGGAAGGTTGAGGTTTGGAGACAAAGGCAAGCAGCAGATGAAGATTGACTCCAATCCCATGCAGATTGTGGAGGCAAATTATGCTGAGCCAGAAATGGTAAACGTGGTCGAAATGGAGATCATGGCAGAAGAAAATTCTGAAATGGTAGGAGTTACTGAAAGCTTCGACACCAACTTCACCATGATAGAAGCTGCTGAAGGTTTCGACACCCATGTCAATGTGGTGGAAGAAGGTGATAATTCTGCTGGCCAGGCTGAGGCAAAAGAAGTCAAAATTTCTGAAGACTTCGACAGTGAGAATGTCACTAAGACCACTGAAGGTTTCAACGGAAGAAATGCAGTCAAAGTGGGAAGAAGCTTCAACAAGAAAAACTGTGAAAGAGATGCTGACCAAGAGGAGATTAAAACACCAGGGACTGATGACAATTCCCTCACTGTCAAACAAATGAACAGTGATACCACCAAAAATGAAGAACATCCTGTCGAAAGGGTTGCACATTGCTGCAAATACATCTATAAGGGCTTACACCCAAAAGGCAATGTTAGTCAGTCAAAGGAGGACATCCCAGAGGAAATCATGCTAGTCGAAAAAATGAACAAATTGAAAATTACAACTGAACAGAGTGCTGGGATTCATATGGTGGAAATCACTCAAAAGGGAGGACCAGACATCGACAAGGGAAAGAAGCGTCAAGAGGAGCATCAGAAGCTGGTTTACCCAGAAGAGAACGAGAGTCTGGTTGAATTCATCCAGAGGTATCAAAGGAAGAATGCAGAAGTCATGCTTTGCCCAAGATGCAGTGCTGTGTTCGACAAGAAAGCAGCTGATGACTTAGAAGCAGCAGTAAAGACCCAGAGGAAAAGAAATTGGGGAACAGTCCCACCAACCAGAAACGAAAGATTCGACCCAAGAAGAGGGGAGCATCACAGTCAAGGGGTCGGAGAAAGACGTTTCAACACTTACAAACCATCCAACAGGCCAAATGATGACAAATGGGTTCAGCCTATAAGGGATGTCCAAGGTCAGAAGAGATGGAAGAGTTTTGAAGTGAACAGGGGTCCTTCCATGGAAGTTAAAAAGGAGGCAAAGCCAAAATACGTCTCTGAAAACTACAAAGGGAAGAATCCTATGTCCAGATCCCAATGGAGAAGATTCCAAAGGCAGAAGAAAATTGAAAAGAAAACTGTAGAATACCAAAAGGTTGGGCAGAAGGAAGCTGAATCAAGCAAATGTGTGCAGATTACGAACAAGGGAATGCCCCTGGCAGAAAAAGAAATCATTCAGAAGAATAGATCTGGTGACACCACAGAGGTGCAGAAAACAAACAATAGAATGCCAGTGGACGAAGAAGTCACAGATGAATTTGGTTCAGAATCAGATGCTTCTTTCGACGTAACTTGCAATGTGGTTTCTGTACTGCCCAGAGACTTCGACAGGATAATGGAAGTCGAAGACGAAGAGGATGACATGATAGATGATAGCATAAGCTTGAAGCCTGTATGCTACTACATAATGAACAATGGCTGTGTCGAAGAGCAAAATGCCTTCTTCGAAAAGCCAGATGATGCAATGAAGGCTCACTTAAAGCCTCTCTTCATAAAAGGAAAGGTAGAAGGTGTAGGTGTCAACAAAATTCTGATAGATGGCGGAGCAGCTGTAAATTTAATTCCTCATTACATGATAAGGAGAATTGGAAAAGATGACTCCGACACTAAGCCTCACAATATGGTGTTGTCCAACTATGAAGGTAAAGTGGGAACAACACTGGGAGTAATACAATTGAACTTGACTGTAGGATCCATCACCAGGCCTACAATGTTTGTGGTGATAGCATCAAAAGCAAATTACAACTTGCTGTTGGGAAGAGAATGGATCCATGGGATTGGGGCTGTGCCATCCTCCATGCATCAAAGAATAGCAATCTGGAGGCCAGATGGGATTGTCGAAAACATTGAAGCAGATCAGAGTTACTTCACAGCTGATGTGAACAATATCACTAGTCGTAACTTCGACAAGAACCTAGCCCATATAGCACCATGCAATCCTGCGGCTTTCGACCTGACAGCTTCCGACAACGCTTACTGTTCCATGTACCTCCATCCTACACATGGTTTCCAGTGGGATAAAGAAATAATTGGGGAAACAAATTACACTTGGGGAACTGCCCATGTCAACCCAACTGGATGGGGAAGTGAATTCAGTGAAAATGACTGAAGTTTCAGCAATGGAAAGGATTTCGGCTTATATAGCCGAAAAACAACACAAAGCGGCCCTTGAGGCTGAAGTAAGAAATATGGCTGTCGAAGCCAGCACTCAGGTTGTCGAAGGACAACACCCTCAAGAAAATATTGAGGAGCAACATGCAAATCAGAGTTTTGAAGAAGACTCAAATGGTGAATGGCAGAACCAAAGACTTGATGCCATTTATGATGACGAACCTTTGGGGTTCGAAAAGGATCCAACCTCCACCAATATGAAAATGGTGGCACAGGATCCCTTAGAGGAGATTAATCTAGGACTGGGGGCAGAGAAAAGGCCCACTTACATCAGTGCCAAGTTGAATCCTCAACTCAGGATCGAAATAATCCAGCTGCTGAATGAGTTTAAAGACTGCTTCGCATGGGATTATGACGAAATGCCTGGTTTAGACAGAAGTTTGGTGGAATTGAAGTTGCCAATTCTGGAAGGGAAGAAGCCAATAAAACAGACCCCCAGACGCTTTGCACCTGAAATTCTGTCGAAGATCAAAGAAGAGGTCGAAAGACTTCTAAAATGCAAATTCATCCGTACAACAAGGTATGTCGAATGGATTGCTAATATTGTTCCTGTGATTAAGAAAAATGGCACACTAAGGGTGTGTATTGATTTTAGAGATCTAAACTCAGCCACCCCTAAGGATGAGTATCCTATGCCAGTAGCAGAAATGCTAGTAGATTCTGCAGCAGGCCATGAGTATTTAAGTATGCTTGATGGCTATTCTGGTTATAACCAGATTTTTATTGCTGAAGAAGACGTTCCAAAAACAGCTTTTCGTTGTCCAGGAGCAATAGGAACATATGAATGGGTAGTAATGCCCTTTGGTTTGAAAAATGCTGGAGCTACTTACCAAAGGGCTATGAATTCTATTTTTCACGATTTCATTGAAACGTTTATGCAAATTTATATAGATGACATTGTGATTAAATCTGCTTCAGGCTTCGACCATATTAACCATCTTCGACAGTCCTTTGAAAGGATGAGGAAGTTTGGTTTGAAAATGAATCCTCTTAAATGTGCTTTTGGTGTGCAGGCTGGGGATTTCTTAGGCTTTGTGGTCCACAAAAAGGGGATTGAAATCAATGAAAACAAAGCTAAAGCAATAATGGAAGCAAAAGCGCCATCGACAAAGAAGGAATTGCAGTCTCTACTAGGGAAAATCAACTTCCTCAGAAGATTTATCTCCAACCTTAGTGGAAAGACTCAGGCCTTCTCACCCTTGCTTCGACTGAAGAAAGAGGGTTTCACTTGGGGGCAAGAGCAACAAGCTGCTTTCGACAAGATCAAGGAGTATTTGGCAAATCCCCCAGTCCTAATATCTCCTTGCCGAAAAAGAAGCATGAGGCTCTACATATCAGCATCTGACAGAACATTAGGAAGTATGCTTTGTCAAGAAGATGAACATGGCGTCGAAAGAGCCATTTACTATCTCAGCAGGGTCTTGAATGATGCTGAAACTAGGTATAGCATGATAGAGAAATTATGTTTATGTGTATATTTCTCTTGTATGAAATTAAAGCATTATATAAAACCCGTCGATGTACATATATCTTCTCATTTCGACGTAATAAAGCATATGTTGTCTAAGTCTATTTTACATAGTCGAATTGGAAAATGGGCTTTAGCCTTAACTGAATATTCTTTAAAATATATGCCTCTAAAAGCTGTTAAAGGGCAAGTAGTTGCTGACTTTATAGCTGACCACTCCATACTTGGAGAGGAGACAAATTATGTCGAAAAAAAGCCTTGGAGGTTATATTTTGATGGTTCCAGTCATAAAAATGGAACAGGTGTTGGGGTGTTAATTATTTCTCCCAATAAAGTTCCAACAAAGTTCAAGTACAAAATAGAAGAATTCTGTTCAAACAATGAGGCAGAATATGAAGCCTTAATTGTTGGACTTGAAATCTTGTTGGAACTGGGGGCAACAGAGGTCGAAATAATGGGTGACTCTGAATTGGTGATAAAACAATTGACGAAAGAGTACAAATGTGTCAAAGAAAATTTGATCATGTACTTTGTGATAGCCAACAGACTCCTCAAGAGATTCGACAGTGTAGTTTTTAGACACATCCCCAGATTAGAAAATCAGGAAGCAAATGACTTGGCCCAGCTGGCTTCAGGGTATAAAGTGTCGAAAGAAAATCTGTTGAAGTTTGTCGAAGTGAGAGGAAAAGTTTTATCTACTAAGCTGTCCCCATCTGATTTGGACACAATAAGATTGGGATATGGTGATCAAGAAAACTTTGAGATTTTCAATGTGGGTAATCTAGAGGATGGAGATTGGAGAAAACCCATTAAAGATTATTTGCAAAATCCAAATCAAACAGTCGAAAGGAAGATAAAGTACAGAGCCTTAAGTTATGTGCTCTTTGGAAATGAACTGTTTAAAAAGACTGCAGAAGGAGTTCTACTAAAATGCCTTGGAGAGACTGAAGCATACATAGCTTTGTCGAATGTACACAGTGGTGCATGTGGTGCCCACCAAGCAGGACATAAAATGAAATGGCTATTATTTCGACAAGGAATGTATTGGCCAACCATGTTGAAAGATTGTGTCGAATTCGCAAAGGGTTGTCAGGAATGTCAAATCCATGCAGGCATACCTCATGTGCCAGCAAGTGAGTTACATTCTATTATAAAGCCTTGGCCATTCAGAGGTTGGGCTTTAGATTTGATTGGTGAGATTCGACCAGCTTCTTCAAAAGGGCAGAAGTACATTTTAGTAGGAGTAGACTATGTCACTAAATGGATTGAAGCCATACCTTTGACAAATGTAGATCAGGAAGCAGTCATAGATTTCATCCAGAAACACATAGTGTATAGATTTGGAATACCAGAGACTATAACCACTGATCAAGGATCTGTGTTTACTGGCAGAAATATGCAAGCATTTGCAAGAGAGACAGGTTTTAAGTTGTTGACTTCGACACCTTATTATGCCCAAGCAAATGGCCAGGTCGAAGCAGCCAACAAAGTGGTGATAAACCTGATAAAGAAACATGTGGGTAAAAAACCCAGAAATTGGCATAAGACCCTGGATCGAATCCTTTGGGCTTGTCGAACCTCTCCTAAGGAAGCAACTAACTCCACCCCATTTAAATTAACCTATGGACATGATGCAGTATTGCCTGTCGAAATCTGTTTACAGTCAATACGAATTCAAAGACATCATGAGATTCCATCTGAAATCTATTGGAGTATGATGATGGATGAATTGGTTGATTTAGACGAAGAAAGGTTGCGTGCTTTAGAATTAATAAGAAGGCAGAAAGAGAGAGTTGAAAAGTTTTATAACAAAAAAGTAAAATTCAAAGCCTTTTTAGTAAATGATTTAGTCTGGAAAGTGATCTTGCCCATGGAGAAGAAAGACAGAGTGATGGGAAAATGGTCCCCTAAGTGGGAAGGACCTTTCAAAATTTTAAGAGTTTTTTCCAATGGTGCATACGAAGTCGAAGAAATAGAAAAAGATAGAAGAGTGATGAAAATAAATGGGAAGTACTTAAAAAAGTATAAACCAACACTGCACGAAATAAAAATAAGAACAAACTAAATTACAAAGGTCACTTCGACAGCAAAAGACATTTCTCCTTTGATAGTCGAAAATATCTTTGCTGGGGGGCAATTTGTAAACCCATAATTTCGACAAGATTAAAATTCAGGCTTTAAGGTCATCTTTGTCGAAGGATAGCATCAGGAGGAGAATCCAAGAATTACTGACAAGGTTTTAAAGTTTCATTGTTTCGACAGAAATAGATATAATGTTCTGGCAGAATAGTTTGGAGAGTGTGTGACTGAGGGCTTCGACAGAAGAAGTTTGTTAAAAAAAGATAAGGTTTGGCAAGTGCTGAAGAGTTTTTCTCCTTTAAAAGGGTTTCGACAGTTTTGAGGAGTTACAAGGTTTCGTCACCAAGGAAGAGATTCAAATTCAAAGGTTGTAACCTTTGGCAGTTGGACACATGGAGGTTTCAGAGAAGAAATTTACATGCAGGCTGACACTTGTCGTTTAGTTATAGTTTTTCCGTTCTAAGCAGTTATTTTGTTTATGTATAAATAGGATAGTTTGTGGTTAGAATGTGGGTGTGAAAATTTGTACAAAATTCCTGTAAAAGCTCTAAGTACCCAGTGTGAGAGAAAATGAGTCTAATATTTGGAACAATGTACGTTTAAACACCAGTTATATTTCAAAGTCATTTTAAATTACTTGTTTATTCTTCAAGTCCATGTCATTTTAAATTTCATTTACTTTTTTGCAAGTTTTTAGCCTTTCGACATTTCTTTGTTCTTGTTTAAACTTTTAACCTTATTTCATCTTTAAGTTCAAACTTTCGTTACTTGCAAAATCAAAGTCCTTAATACTTTGACAATATTGATAAAACAAACCGCAAATTAGTCACCAAAAGTCTAAGAGTATTTCGACAGAACCAAATGCACATGTATCCCAGGACTTGTATGGTTGGTCCTGCAAGTAACCCAACTTTCTGAAGAAATTGGTTAACCAGAGGTTGTTCGCCAGAAAACACAGCGAACAAAAACTCATCAATTTTCGCCAATCCCTATTTGGGATTATGGGTACATCGTTTATACTCCACCAGGAACAACATCTCAGTTATTCTACCCCAGTGATTATTTCACTAGGAACGACATCTTAGTCATTCTTCCCAGTGTATACGACCATGTCACTCTACCTCATTAGGAACAACATTTGTCATTCTACCCCAGTGATTACTCCACTAGGAACAACATCTTGTTATTCTACCCCAGTGATTACTCCACTAGGAACAACATCTTGTTATTCTACCCCATTGATTACGAGTTTTGCACATACACATATTTTCATAAAACAATCATATGCACTTAAGACCGTTCTCGTATATTAATCTCATGCATACTCAAATAATTCATCACACAAGAATTATATCATGATTGCACACACAATACATATTCCATATTAATCAAAGTATTCATACTTTCAACACCGTCACCACATTTATCAAGCAATGTACACATATTTACAATATGTTCTCATGCATTATTCACAATATTGCATACAATCAATATGCATTCACAATCCAATACCATCACCATATTTATCAAACAATGCACACATATTCACAATATTTTCTCATGCATTCTTCATATACAATTGCATACAATCAATATGCATTCACATCATCGTGCCAAACGGCAACAAACTTCATCACAAATCATCATGCATTTTTAATCAATTCAAACAATGCACATATTTGTCAAAGAAACCACATTCCACAATCGATTCCACAATCTAGGATTCACGACATACGGCTACCCATAACATATATATAACAACACACAATTACTCATTTCAGATCAAAATTAAACACAATCGAACCAAACAATCAACATTGGATGGAATCACAAAGAAATGAAAATGATGTCACGCTCGCTGGCTTACTCGCCTAGCGAGTTACTAGCGGACACTCACTACCTGTTTGCCTAGCGAACAAGCTCGCGAAGGCAAACAGAAGCTACTGTAAGGCTTCGCTACCTACTCGTTGGGGATTCGCTTAGTGAACCCCTCTCTACCTCGCTCGCTACCAGCGAAGAGGGCCAATTACATTTTGTCCAAGTCTGGGACCATTCGCTACTAGCTCGCTACAGCGAACACTCGCGACCTGCTCGCCTAGCGAAGGTGCTAGCGAACGTCTGCGATGTTCAAAACCCCAACTGTCCAAAATCATCAAATCATCACAAAGTCAACCGATTCAATTCCAACGAATTCCAGTAGTCTTAGCCTAACATTTCTCGAATAATCTACACCATTTATTCCAGATTTTAACCGTTCAAACATCGACTCTATCGATTAAATCCATTTCTGCCCTAGAATAGAAAAAGATGGGAAACCTCTAACAAATCCAAACACACACATACATAATCATATACATTGGTAAGATAACAATATTTCACACCCTTACTTTGATTAAATCGAAGCTAGAAGTTGTTCTTGAAGAATTCAAGCTTCTCCTCTATTTTCCTTCTCTTTTCTCTTCTTCCTCTTTCTTTCTCTACTCTTTTCCTTCTTTCCTTTCTATCTTTTCTTTTTATCTCTTTTCTTTCCACTTTCTCTTATATCCCTTTCTCTTCTATTTCTTTTCTTTCCATTATATTTTCTTCTCTCCAATTATCTACCAAATCATTTAAAATGGAGAAACCACATAAATCAACTAATTAACATAAATAATTAATTAATAGAAATTGGGCTGTTACAGCTTATCTTTATGCATATCCAGCAACGTGGATGGTGAACCTGGTCAAAGAGATTACAGGGAAGAGTTATGGAGCAATTACCATGAAGATCGACAACATGTCAACTATCAACATGGCAAAGAATCCAATAGCATATGGTCGAAGCAAACACATCGAAATAAGGTTCCATTATCTTCGAAATAAGGTTCCATCTTCTTCTCCAACGTTATTTTTCTTTCTTTCTTTCTCAACTTTTCATTGTCATTGTGTGATTGATAACAATCTTAAGAGGAAGCTTGAGCGTAATTCTCCATAGATTATGGTTGAATTCCAATAAAAATGACATTCTCATTGTGTGTGTGTGTGTGTGTATTATAAAAGATTATGTATATAGAGATCTTGAATGTTTTAGCAAAATTTTTTATGTTTTTCTTTATTTTATCAAACACTTTTTTCATGTATTAAATGTAAATTATATAATTAGTTTCAAAATATTGTTGTTAACTCCCAAATTAGTGAAACGTCGAAGGAGAATCAATGAAATCAATAAAGATGAAGAAAATTCAGAATATTATTGTAGTTTTATTGTAAAATATTAGACAATAAAATTTTTTAATTATTATTTTAGATTAATATAACTGAATTCAAAATTCCGATTTTATTATTTCATTTTATTATAAAATTTGGAAGAAAAAAAAAGTTATATGTTATGAAAGATTAAGTTAATGAAACCGAAGAATTGTCGTTATTGTGATTACTTTTACTTTTATATCCTTATAAATGGCTTTTATGAAAGAATGAGTTAGATTAATATAATTGAATTCAAAATTACAATATTATTATTTCACATATTTCGTTAAATTTTATTATAAAATTTATTAAAAAAAATTATATGTTACGAAAGAATGGATTAATGAAACCGAAGAATTGTAGTTATTTGGATTATTTTTAGTTGTATATCTTCATAAATGGATTTATGAAATAACCCTGCTTCAGTTGCTAATACATTCGCACAAAATTTTAAGTTTATAAAATTTATATACAAATTTAATGTATTTTGATGTTATCTTCTATATTCATATAAAATTTTAAACTCATAAAATTTATATACAAATTTAATATATTTTAATGTTATCTTCTATTTTTTATATGTATTAAAATTGTTTTGATACTTTTATTGTGAGTAATGCTAATTTGTGTCGTATGGACTCAAGTTAAGAAATTCAATTATAAAAAGTTTATAGTGAAAAATTAAAACAATAAAAAAATTAACTATGTACTTTTATTAAAAAAACAATGCATAATTTTAAAATTAACATTTCTTCATTTATTTTTAAAGTTGTGCTCTAGAGTCACAAATTAGCATTACTTTTTATTTTTATCATTTTTATCATTTTTAAAATTCATCAATTTTTTAATTAAAAATATTATTTTATGTCATTTTATAATTAACACTTAGTGTAACAAATAATTTATCAAACATTCAAATTATTTAATCAACTACTATTCATTAACTATATACTAATTATCAATTTTCATTCATGGTACCGACTAATTTTATCAAAGAGAACCTAATATAAGAAGTGCTAGTATAAGATTCTCTAACATACCATTTTCAATAAATTATTTTTTATTGATTAAAATCTAAAAAGTCCAATAATATTATATGAATTCCATATAAATTTGATAAGACTAATAAATCTTAACAAATAAAAGAACAGTATATTACTAATACTATTATTCTAGTTTTTTTTTTAACACATTAGATGTTGTGTCCATGTTGGAAATATCACAACAATTAAATAATACACCATGGGATATGTTCAAATGAAAAGATCATCACAAAAGCTTAGCCATTCTGTGGCCTCTGGCGGTTTAATTTCACATCACATTCTATAATAATTTATTAATATTGTAATATTAATTTTCTATCACAAATGCACATACATTTATCTCATATTCTTTATCCACAACTTTATCCTCATTTTCGTTCAATTTTATCATTATCTTTTAATATCTCTCTATCAAGTAAGTGTTTGCTCACGTATAGTGTTGAAATGTAGTATATATTAGTAATTTAGTTGCAAAAAGATGGCATAATGATTAAAAAAAAATCTAAAATAAATGCATATATAAAAATTATCTGTTTTAAGATAAATATTATTATTTTTAAATATAATTTTAATTTTAATGTTTCAATTATATGTTCTAATTAATACCCCTAATTTATAAATCTTTATTTATATTTGTAATAATTAAAATATATTAATAATTACTTTTTTTTGTTAAATTTAACAATTTGCAGTTTTTAAGAAATATTTTTTAAAAAAGTTTTCTTTTTCAATTAATCTTAATTTTTGAATAATTTAATTTAACCACTTATCTCCTTATGTTTGAAGTCATTTGATTAACATTTACCTTTTCATCTAATGTTTTAGTTGATCTTTTAGAAAATGCTTCACTTTAATTTTTTGATGAATCTTTGGATGAAGCTCGAAAATGAAGATATTTTTTTAAGTGATTCTTCACATGTTGTTACATGCTCTTTTTGTGATGCTACAAAATTTTCGTATGTTTGATATAACTTTTGATAAGATGATTCTATATATGACTTTTCTGATGATGACTCTCTAGAAGATCTTTCTTGTATGCTAACAGTTCTTTCATATGATATTTTAGTATCTGGTGACGATTTTTTAAAAGTCTCTTTTTTTGGATCATGAAGATTCTTCAGATGTATTTGAGTTCTTTTTTTCATCCTTAAGCAATTGAATTAATTCTCTAAGCTTCATGATGATTTTTATTTTTGTTTGATTTTTTTTCTAAAATTCATCAAAAACTTTTCTATCTTCAAAGTCAACTACTGAATCAAGTTTGTGATATCAATTCTTGAATCTTAGATATTTGTTAGAAACAATTTTTTTAAAAAAATTAATAATAATATTTGAGAACCATCTTTCCCTAATACTTGGTGACTCTCTAGTACTTAATGCGCTGGTTATCAGTAAGTACTTAGCTTGAAACCAAGTTTCACTTTTCTCTTTTCTTTTATGGTCCACAAATAATTTAAGTTGTCTACTACTTCATTATTAACAAAATGAATAGGGAAAATGGACCATCTAAAACAAAATTCCATAAATCACAATTAATATAATCAATAAATATTTTTATTCTCTCTTTCCGTATATCAAGTCTTTCACCATTAAAAGTTGGAGGTGAATTCATTAAAAGTACATTGTTAAAAGAAGTATTTGAAGTCAGCATACCACTTTCTGAGATGATTAGTCTTATAACATGAGTTAGACTCTGATGTCACTTGTTGGGTAAGTGACTCTAAACACAAGAGAATGATTAATCATATTGATTAAAAATTAAAACCAATATATACAAACTTTTCTATTCAAAATAATTATTTTAATTTATATAATCACACATAAATAAGACATCGGAAAGCAGAAATGGAATCAATTGGAAAATTGATGATTTTGAATGATGGCTCGTTCTTTTTTACGGTGGTGCATGATGGACTTGCATAGTTAGTATTCTAACGCCTAGGGTTGAAAAAACGGTTAGTGGCCTATCGGGCCGGCTCGTAAACTGTCCTAGAAATGGCGGGTTAGGTTGGAATTTTTGGCCCGCCTACCTGCTGCAGCCCACCCCGCGCACTCGTTAGACTGGCCTACGGACCACAACCCATTTTTCCACCACTAGTTTCAACCTGTCACTCACCTAAAAATCCTATAGCGTCAATGCAATGATATAGTTAGGTTGATAAATTAAGTTTGTCACGTCAAAACAAATCATTATCTATGTTATCCATATAGTATAATATATTTGATTATGCATTTTAAATACTCAATAATGAAACCTGTAGAGACAAAATAAAAATCTTACTCAATGATGTGTTGGAGTAATGATATGGTGACTCAATATTGTAGATATAGTTTTGTGTGTGGCCACTTTGTTCATGTTGCGTAGAAGTTAACGATCAACATGCATTTTACTCGAGAACTACTTGGCAATGACAGATCCAACTAATTGGTTACTATAGATCAAAAAATATTATAAGTATAATTTAGATTGCCATAACATGTAATCACCTATTTAAAAAAAATCCAAATTTCATTAAAAAAATCATATCCAAGTCTATTTCAAGAGTTTTCCTTAGTCAAGAATTTCATAAAACAAACCACATTCAAGTCTAATTCAAGAGTTTTCCTGATTATAAAAAATTAATTTAAAAAATAAGTGAAAAATCTAACTTAAATGTATTAATAAACCTATTAATCTATTAATAAAATAAATAAAATAAATAGGCGGGTAAGTCTGTCGCCCGCCAAAACGTCATCTTGGTGGGGCAGGATAGATTTTTAAGCACAATTTCACTTGGCGGACTTAAGGTGTGGTTGGGCGCGCGGTCCATTTTGTCACCCCTACTAATGTCCAAGTAAGTTCAAGATTCAAGATGAGTGTAATGTAAAATGAAGATCATAGATTGTACCTTGTTTTCAACGTGTGAACTGATTATTATACTTTGGATTAAGTGGAGTGGATTCGAGATAGATTGGGCCTTGGTCATTTGGGCCTTTGGCTGGTTCTGAACAGCTTCTCGCAAGGCTTTACCAAGCATAGAAAAAGCCGAGGGAAGCCTTAAATAACATTGGTCGGCCTCTAAGAATGGGTCTAGTGTGATATGGAACCATAATGCTTAGAATCATTTAAAAAGTAACGGGAGCCATGAGCATTAAATGCTTTCTTATTCTAGGAACATTTAGATGCCTGCTCCTAGCACGTCAACCTAATGACATAGGTTAGGGGATGATTTCCATATCTATGGCACTTGAATAATTTTGTCACTTCCATCTTTTCGCAGTGGAGCGGTGTGACTAATGCCCTTGGATTGATATTTACTTTTAATTTGGACCTTTAATATCTAATTGGTTTTTCTATAAAGATTGGGTTTTTCCCCAAGTTTCATTTTTCTCTTCTTATTGCTCCTTGGTAGTTTTTTTCCCTCTAAATCATCAAATATCGTCTTCCTAGTTACAACTTCAAGTTTCCATTGTGATTTCTCTCTCTTTTTTCCAAGTATATTGTAGCTTATTTCTTTATGTGGGTGAAGTTTTTTCTCTTTTTATCTTTTTTAGAGGGTCAACCATCTATTGTCGACCTGTCTCCATTAACCCACTATATTCGTTTGTATGCAGAGGTGAAATAAAGTAGATATGACAATGACAAACACTGAAGGTCATTCCTGGGTAGACTCAAAGTATACCCAGAGGGACAAGGGGATAGTGTTTCCTTTTGAAGCGGGGTCTCCTTTGGATTGAAAAGTTTTGGAGATCCCTGTAGGCAAGAAGGTGTTCAATAAATTTAAAGGTTGCTCTATCCCTTTTCACTCTTGTGTCTTCGAGAAATTAATAGAATGACTCCCATTGAGTGTTTTTGAAAAATGGTGTTGGATCATCTTTGCATTCCTCAATCACTTCTTCATCCCTACGCTTGGGGATTTGTAAGAGTCTATCAATAGTAGTATGAATATTAGGGGAACATGGACTCGTCTTATCTAAATCTCTTATTTCATCTCTTTCAATTTAATCCCCTTTCCAAGAGTTAAGGCTATAGACTTGTTTCTCTTTTCCAATTGAGAAATTAGATATTTCATTTTTACAGACAGTTGGAAGAATTTCAAAAAGTATTATTTCCTAGTTTCCACCTTTCTTATCTTGCCCATAATGAGTTATACACTGCTTCTTCTCTTACTTCAACCTTTGTAGTTTGTTCTGAACGGAAGAGGATATTTTCGTCTTCATATCACTTCTCCCACAAAGTTAAATATTATTTCATCTCGTATGAAGCCTTCTTCGGTGTGGAAATATCTATAAAGGAAACATTTCTTTATTTTTTTGACTCAAAAACACATTGTCGAGATATTGTTGAGGCAAAGTCAGCGGATGAGAGGAAGGAAATTTTTGATATAGCTTATTCCCTTATTTAACTTGTAATATACACCTTTGCATATTTTCTTATTAGATTATCACCTTCTTTTTACAAACGACCTTAAAAGGAATGATTCACTAGCTGGCTACGTTGCTCCCGTACTAAATGTCAGGGCTCCCTTAGTTATGTCAGCGTCATTGGAGAGTCGAAGTAAGAAGAACCATGGCCATCCTACTAATAAGGACTGGGGTAAAGTAGTCATCTAGGGAAGTCCTGTAAAGAAGGAAAATTGAAAAATAACTTGGCCTTGCTATGAGTATCCATTAGGGGGATACTCTAGTTCTCTTGCCCTTCATAATGGTTAGTTGTTTGCCTCGGACCACAATAGATATGAAAAAAAATGTGTTAGTTAACAACTATTAGAAGATTTGCCATCTATCCTCTATTGGAAAATCCAATTTTCTAGAAGAATCATCTTATCAAGTCCTTCAGGATGTTTGATTGGTAAAATAACAAGTGTATTATTCTGCCGATTGTAGTTAAAATAGAGGGATTGTCCCCAGTATCGATCTCGAGGACTGTGTTAGGAAATATAAGCTTAATTTAAATTTAATTGAGCAAAATTCAATTGGAGGTTTGTAAAATTGGTTTCACGAATTTTAAAACACAAATGTTTATAATAAACAAAGTTCAACAAGATATGAGAGCATGCTAGGGGTCGTGTATGAATTGCCTTGCGAAAACATTAATCCTTATTTCAACAATATAGCCATAATTTCATCAAAATTTTGACTGCAAAACTTGTTTGCTCCTAAAGCCTTAGTGAGAAAACTTCTTAAAATCATAATCAGATTAGTATGTCCATAGAAAATCAATTTGAGATCAAGCAATGAAAATGGTTTCAGCAGTAATCAAGTGCAACAGGGTAATCCTAGTCCTAGAAATTATCTACCGAGGCATTATTGATCAAATTGTATTAACAATGGTTTTTTTGACCTAAGTTAACTGTAAAACGAAATCAATTTTTCCGGTTGAAAAAGTTATAAAATCATTGATCGATAAAATTTGATTAAGAAAATAAGTGCTTATATTATTAAAACAAAAAAATAATGTCATTACAATAAAAATTCAGGGACACCCCATAGCATTTGGGGGGTTTAGCTACTCGTATTCAATAAAGTAAATCGAACAATTAGATACAACATTACAGTAGAAATGGAGATTACTTTTGATCTTCAATTGCTTTTGCCTTTGAAAATCTCTCGTTCTCCCTTATCTTTTGAGCACTCAATTGTATATTCTCGTTCTTTCTTTCACGATCCAAAAGTTCCTCTCCTCTTTTCCAAATGTGTTTCAAATACTAACAGATCCAATAGACAGGCCAAGAAATTCCAAAAATTCCCTTCGGGGTCAAAACCAGTCAAAACAAACAAAGATTGAAAAATGACACGCCCAGGCCAACACGGGTCGTGTCAGCTGACACGGGTAGCCGTGTTGGCCCCCTGTTCCAGATGCCAAACATTTCATCAGCCAGCTTTACTGACACGGGCCATGTAAACTGACACGGGCACTCGTGTCAGCTCCCTGTCTTGCACTCCAACACGCCCAAGTTGCCCTTCTCCTGACACGCCCCATGTCAGGTGACACGGGTGGCTGTGTTAGGCCACTGAATTTGCTTGAAAACCTTCTCCGACTTCCCGAAATCCCCGAATTCTTAGCCTTACTTCGTATGAACCTGAAATCATCAAGACTACCACCAAACGCATAAAATGCACCAAATATAACATAAACTAAATATAGGAACAATGTGATAATGAAAATGTGGAAAGTATAATAAACATCAACATTACGAAAGAAAGTTGTACTGATTGTTGTGAATTTATGCCGAATAAATGGATGAAAACTCATAGAATTGGTGACCGAGCAAAGCATGCCTTAGGAGTAGCGCATTTTGATGTGTGTGGTCCATTTCCAATAGCATCGATTGGAGGGAATAAATACTTCGTGTCATTTGTTGATGAATTCACAATAATGACATGAGTATCCCTTATAAATTTCAAACACGAGGTGTTTGCTGAATTCAAGAAGTTCATAATGAA
The DNA here is from genome assembly GCA_963859935.3 of Lathyrus sativus. NCBI lineage: Eukaryota > Viridiplantae > Streptophyta > Magnoliopsida > Fabales > Fabaceae > Lathyrus > Lathyrus sativus. The sequence continues at coordinate 11,649,253 of OZ012741.1, forward strand.
GGCTGAGAATCAGAGTGCTCAGACTTTGAAGATTCTCAGAACCGATGGTGGAGGTGAGTATAACTCCACTAATTCAGAAATTTTTGCGGGGAGAATGTAATTGAGCATGCGGTTACTGCTCCTTATACTTCTCAACACAATGGTCTTGCTGAGAGAAGAAATCGTACTTTGCTTGATATGGCGAGAAGCATGCTGAAGGAGAAGAAACTTCATCATATGTTATGGGGAGAAGTTGTTGCCACCACAACATATGTGTTAAATAGATGTCCAACGAAGAAGCTGAAGGAAATATTTCCTATTCAGAAGTGGATTGAAGATAAGCAAAGTGTTAGCCATCTGAAGATATTTGGTTATGTATGCTACAAACATGCTCTAGAAGACAGAAGCTGGATGATAGAAGCAAAGTAATGTTACCAGTGGGAACCACAGAACAGGTGCGTACAAGCTCTATTATCCAGAAACTAATAAAGTTAAATTTAGTAGAGACGTCATTGTAAAGGAATCAAAAACATGGAATTGGAACAAGTCTCAATCGAACTCTGATGTGAGAACTTCTGAAGAAAGTTCAGAATTAGAAGTTTCTGAAGTTCAGTCAGAAACTGAAGAAGATTCTGAAGTTGGAGTAGACTCTGATGGTGATTCTGACTCTGAAGGAGACTCAAAAGGTGAAGATGATTCTGATCCAGATTCTGGTGGTGATTCAAATTCTGGCGATGATTCAGATTTTAGGAACATTTCATACTCTAAAGGTGGTCAAGGTTTTTGAGAGGGTCAAACTTCTGAAGTATGAGCATCTGAAGGAGAAGCTTCTGAAGATAGAACATCTGAAGTTCAAGCATCAGAATAAGATTCTGAACGAGGTCAGAGGCCACAGAGAATCAGAAACATTCCAAGAAGATTTGCAGAGTTTGACATGTTACAAGACACTGGAGTAGATTTTGAAGGAGAAGTTATTCAGTGTGCCATGTTAGTAGACTCTGAACTCGTAAGCACGGAAGAGGCTCTTGAGCAGAAAGTATGGCTGAAGGCCATGAAAGAATAATTTGATGCCATAGAGAGGAACAAGACTTGGAAGCTGTCAGAACTTCCAAAGCTGACAAAAGCTAAAGCCAGATGGATCAATTGGCAAACACAAAGCGAGGTTAGTAGCAAGAGGATTTCTGCAGAAACCTGGGTTAGATTATTATGAAGTTTTTGCACATGTAGCGAGACATGAACAATCAAACTGGTGATTGCAATAGTTGCTAACAAGAATTGGTCTCTGATGCATTTAGATGTGAAATCTGCATTTCTGAATTGTCCATTACAAGAAGAGGTATACGTGTCACAACCTTATGGATTTGTTAAAAAGAATCAGGTAGGGATGATGTACAAATTACATAAAGCTTTGTATGGATTGAAGCAAGCGCCTAGAGGCTGAAATCTGAAGATTAATTCATTCTTCAAGGAGCAGGCATTTCAGAAATGTGAGATGGAGTACGGTGTTTATGTTCAATATACTTCTGAAGGCAGTATGATTCTGGTATATCTGTATGTTGATGACATACTGCTGACAAGAAGTTCTGAATAAGAGATAGCTAAGTTCAAGAAGGTGCTGATGAGTGAGTTTGAAATGACTGATCTCGGAAAATGACATATTTTCTAGGGATGAAGTTTATATACCCTGAGAAGGGTATCATTTAGCATCAGAAGAAGTATGAATTTGAACTTCTGAAGAGATTTAAGCTGCAAAACTGTAAGACTGCTATCACACCTGCAGATACAAATCAGAAATTGGATTCTGATTCTGATTGTGAGGATGTGGATGCTACAACCTTCAAACAGTTGGTTGGTTCTCTGAGGTATTTGTGTAATATTAGACCTGATATTTGCTATGCAGTTGGAATTGTTAGTAGGTTCATGAGTAAACCTAAGTGGTCCCATTACCAAGCTGTTGTTAGAATTTTGAAGTATATCAAGAGAACTCTGAAGTATGGAGTGTTATTCCCTTCTAAAAGAAAGATTGAATCATAACTTCTGAATTATTCAGATTCTAATTGGTGTAGAGACAGAGTTGACATAAAAAGTACTTCTAGGTACTTGTTTAAGTTTCTGCGAGGTCTTATTTCTTGGTATTCCAAGAAACAACCTGTTGTTGCGTTGTCAACTTATGAAGTTAAATATATCGCAGGCGTTGTGACTGCATGTCCACATTAAACTTTTGTGTGACATTCCTGAATTTGAACAGCAGCTTTGGATGAATATAAAACACTTAATTGATATATGGCTAAATAGGTTGGATTAGAGCAGTTTTGTCAACTTATGAAGTTAAATATATCGCAGGCGTTGTGACTGCATGTCCACATTAAACTTTTGTGTGGCATTTCTAAATTTGAACAGCAGCTTTGGATGAATATAAAACACTTAATTGATATATGACTAAATAGGTTGGATTGGAGCCGTTCTTAATCTCATTTGTGATATAAATTTGAAGTTCTCTGCAACTTCTTATATTAAATATCTTATATTAAATATGTTTGTAATCTTCGTAAATATTTTACAGTAAAATCGTCATTAATTTAATCATAAATATTTTATAATAAAATTGTCATTAATTTAATTGTCACTCGTAATAATTATATCGTTCTTAGGAAGAAGATACAAAGATTAAATACTTCAATATTCTCAAGTCACTTCATAAAGATTCAACTATATCTATCAATCAAATCTTCCAAACTTTATTTCTTTTCTATCTTTCTATTATTTCTAATTTCACACCATTGGTGATATAATTTTTTATTTATATAAAAAAAAAACATAAAAAGAACACAAGACACCTAATTTGGCTTCAACACATTTTCTTTTTTTCTTTTCCATTTTTCATCATCATTATTACTTTCCCATCCTGTTACTAGTCACGTGGAAAGTGAAAACTTTTATAGAAAATCATTAATATCAGTAGGGTCAACCACCCAAACACTCCCTAAACATTTACCCAACCTCATCAAACCAGCGTTGACTGAACAAACAAACCGAACATCATTCTCCATGTTTCATCCTCAACTCATTCACAACTTTACCAAAACACCCTTCTATGTTTCTTCACACTACAACCTCTGTAACATACTGCATAAACTCCATGTCGTTTTCAAGTCCTGCCATAGTTTTAGGAGCCAAAACGATTTCAAGATCAACACTTCCATTTTCTTCTCTACCAGGAAAAGCTGAAACTTTCCCATCAAATTTATTTGTTCTTCCACTTCGAATCGCCAAAGGTTTCCCCCAACCAAAATCATTATCGTACATAGGAAAACGAGGTGAACTTCCCATAGTTATCATAGCCCCATCGAAATTCCCAAGTGGAAACAACCTAGGATTATTCTCCCAATCCTCTATCCCGCGGCGCACCGTAGCGTCATCGTATACGACGACGTTTTTATGAAGAAGCTCCGCGCAGAATTTTAGATCGTTGGATATTATATCTTTCACCGAAGCAACGGTCGGGATGCTCTGAATCGCGTTACCGAAATAAAACGCGTCCATTTTTGGGTTTAGTCTGTGACGACAATTCACAGCCATACGAAACGTCGACGTTTTGGATAAATCTAATTTTCGTGCACGTGTCACTGAACGCCATAGTTGAGCACTTAACGACTGAAACGACGATATCTCGTTTCTGTAGTTAGTTTTTCCGTTTCCGTTAGCAGTTGCGTTTCCGTTAACAGTTGCGTTTCCGTTAACGTGACCGTTAGAGTTACCGTTTTTCCATCCGTCGTTCGCTTGTTTTCCTATCAATTCCGTTGGATCTGTGAAACCGTTACTGTTACTGTTACAGTTACTGTTTGCTCTGTGTTTGAGTTTGAGAATGGATTCACGAGAGAAATGGAAGACGCGTTCACGGATGGGCTCGTCAACGTCGAAGGTGACGGCGGGACCACCGGCGGGAATTGGGAGGACGGCGGTGGAGTTGAAGACTGTGTCGCGAGTGAAATCTGGAGATTTCGAGATCTTGACGGCGGCGGTGGTGTTTTTAGTGACGGCGGCGAACGTGTTGAAGAAGTGCCAGAAAGAAGTTCCGTCGGTTACGCAATGGTTAACAGTGCAACCGATGAAAACACCGTCGGCGAGTTCGGTGACTTGGACGGCGGCGAGGGGGGTTTTATGGCCGGAGTAAGAAACCGGCAAGTCGTAAGCGAAGAATTCCTTGAAACATGGGTGAACGTCTATGAGGGAAGGTGAAAGGACGGTGTTTAGTGTAAGGTGTTTAGCTTTTGAGTGAACGAAATCGACGCCGGCGTCGTTGCAGGTTATGTAAATGTAACCGTCTGAGTCGGTGGTGAGTCGACCGGCCAGGGGAGGGAAGTGAGAGAGAGCAATTGAGAGAGAGTTTTTGAGGGAGTGGATTAGGTTTTCAGAGGAATAAGGAGGTGCGGAAAGTAAAATACCCTTTTGGATGTAGTGGCATGAAAGCATGGGAAGATCGGAAACGGAAAGTTTTAAGGGTTTTATGGATGATTTTTGGTTTGGGTAGATAATGCATTTTGAAACTGTGGTTGTGGAAGATGAAGGCATTTTGAAAGTTTTGTCTTCTTTGATTTGCCTCTTGTTTTGGTTTGTGTTGTTGCTCAAATGAGAGGGTGGAGTAGGTTTTTATAGAGAACATGAAATAAATAGTTTCTTTTTTAAAAAATAAAAATAAAAAGTATTTTCAATACTCCAAGAAAATTTGTGTTGGGCTCGAGTTCATTTGCTTTATTCAAATTTTGACTTTATTTATCTAATTTTTAAATATATAAATAATTTAATTACATATATTGTGTAAAAAATAAATGTAATAACTTTTTTGTTATGTCTAGTGAGAACTTGATGTATAATATAAATATTTAATTTACAAAGATAGATTAGGATAATGGATGACGTGGCTAAAAACGGTGCTTTAAGGATGACACGCGCAGCTGCGCATGGTAGTGAGAGCTCTGGTCACTCTGGGAAAGAAATATTTTATTTTCAAAGTTTGAGCGTTTACAGTTTTATTTATTTTAATTTAATAATTTCAATCCTTTGTTCTATTAGTCCTGGTTTCACCATATTTGATAATTTAATATATTAAACTAATAGTATTATAAACAAAAAAATAGTTTTAAATTATTCATATAATTTTTTAATGTATTCTCGTTATAATAGTTTGAGACTATGTAAATTATAATAAAAAATAATAATCAAAAGCACATTGAAAAATTCATGGATACCAAATAGGAGTAATAAGTTTGTGAAAAATATAATTTTATAAAGTATAAGATATTACGTGTTATGAGTTCAAAAAACTATTTTTTGAAAGACATCTTAAATGTAGGTCAAAGTTGTCTATAGATTACAAATAACATGTTTTTGTTTTTGTTTGGACCAAACAAATAACATTGTTAACAATAACGAATTTCAAAATAACTTATTTTATATGATTAAATTTTTGTCTCATAGATTGTGTTCGAAACAACAATTCAACTCATTATGAATTACATATAACAAGTCTTTACTGGAACAATTGAAATTTTTTTGCAAGATAATTGATGATTTGGATAATACCGAGGTGAAAATTGATGAAGACGACAAGGCTAATAATACTTTGGACAAATTCTTTGGGTAATTAAAGAATGTCTTTCTTTATGGTAAGGAAAGTATTAATACTTTGGACAAAGTTCATGCGACTGTGAGATCTAAAAAGCTTTCAATGATAAAATATTTGAAGGTTAATTAACGATAACAGTGAAGACTTAAGTGTCTAAAGAAGATGAAGTTGGAATAGAGGTTAGTTAAGAAGATAAAGAGAATATATGGTAATGCTAGTAGATAGACAAAGGTAGAAATTTCTTGGAATTTTGAAAATCTTTTGAGATATCTAAGAGGATTGTGAAACACTTGCAAACACCTTGGATTTGTTTGATTCATATATATAAAGCTGAAGAGATTGATAAACACCTATATCCCCATAGTAGATCATTTTGAACGAACTACTTAAACAAATTCTTTGTGTATTCATCCTTTATCTTTCTCTTGCATGTTGTAGATTTGCTCACATTTTTTGCATGTTATTTTGTTGCTTGAGGAATTTAGTTAGTTTTCATTTTTTTTCCACAGTTGTCATAACTCTCAACGAAATTAATATTATTGTGAGATTTTCAACAAGAAGGTCTTGGTTGTAATTGAACCTTTCAATTTCACAACACTGTCATCAAATGATATAGGTTTGTCCAGCTTAAAGTTCCTTTGGTACGATCTTCTTGCCTTTAGACTTCAAGGAAATGGACTTGGGCTTCTTCTTTGTTTCATCTTCATTCGGGTCAATCTCTTGACTTCAAAAGGAGCTAATGAGTTCTTCGAGTAAAAGATTCTCGAGGTCTTTTTATTCATAGGCAGTTGTAACTTTGAGTCTCTATCTTCTTGGTAAAAAAAGTTAGAATCTTTTCCATATTATTTGTTGTGGTGTAGCTTTTATAGAAAATTTTAGTCATATGAGGTTTGAAAGCAAGAAAACATAACTTGTATGTTTTAATCCTTCTTCATCTGGAACAACTCATATTGAACTTGGATAATTTTACAAGGCCCTGGAAGAAATTTCCCAAAAGGACGCAATATGAATCAGTTGAACCAATATTGTGTGAGTGCCCCTTAGTCGGACCATAGGTCTCCTTAAAGGAATGAGAAGTCACGCCCTATTGGGCCTGGGCCTAACCTCCCTATCCAAACCACGTTTCCTACTATTTTAACTGATGAGGGATGTGGCATGCACAAAATCAATCAAGGAATGAGGAACAACTAATTCTTTCAAGATTGCAAGAAGAATTGCAGGCTTCCCATTATCTCATCTTTAACCGAAATAAGGGGAAAACACCCCTTTGGCCTCCGATTAAGTCTCAAGTGGTCTCCTATATATACTCCATTTGTGGAAAGGGGGAGCCTTCAATTCCCTAAAAAAAACATACACACAAGAGCTCTTCGCAATCCTTACGTGGGCAAGCTCTCAACATAACTCAAACCCCTAAAATTTCATACAACTTTACAAAAATAGGCAACTCTTCATTGTATTTTTTAACAAGTACACATATAATCTTACCAGTTCATTTGCTCTAGATTATTTGTCTTGTTTGTTCCTTTTATATTTTTTGTATAAAGAATTATAAATACTCTTTGTTATCAATATTATAAAATTTCTTAAAGGTTATAAATTTATAAGATGTTTTCTAACTTTATGAGCATCTTGAACTCTTTCTTTTTTTTATCTACAATCATTTTTCTTTCTTGGTACCTCTGCATCAGTTGCATAAAAAGGTATTATGTATCATTGTTCAACTATATTCCATTGTTGAACATCGTGACAAATAAAGAAATTGTTAAATTTATCTTTTTAGTAGTTAAATTTTTCTATATCAAAATTGGAGGTCTATTTGTGTAACTTTTAGGCTATGTTTCGATATTTCAAAAGAACAGAGCAGAGCAAAATGAAACTGAGGGGAATGTAATGGAACAGAGCGAAACTGAATGGGTTTTTCTTTTCAGTGCTTTGATATTTTATGGTGGAATGTAAGGAATATATTATTCCGTCCAACGACCATGATGCAGTTTTACCTTTGCCTCTACAGTGAATGGCCTCACAAGACACAAAGCAATAAAGTGAGAAGCCAAGAAGGGGAAAATCTATCATGCTCACTTGGCACCGCTCGACTTCAGCTTGCCCGACAACCCTGACAGATTTTCCCCTTCTTGGCTTTGTTCCCACTTCATTGCTTTGTGTCTTTTTATTTGATTTCTTGCATGTTTCCTACACACTTAGCACACACATCAAGGATACCAAAGACAATTGCAATTTATATAAAATTATAAGAAAACTCGGGGAAATTAATCATTGAAACTGCAAAATAAAGTCAAAAAATGCCAAGATTTTATGTACAAAAATAGTCAAGATTTGCACTTATCAAACTCTCTCAACTTAAAATTTTGTTTGTCCTCAAACAATGGTAAATCAAACCTAAAAGAAACAAGAGTAACTACCAAGAAATCATGATCAACGAGTTTTTAGAATGAAAATAAATGTATGGTTCAAATCGCAAAAGTATAAGCAAAGTGATGCTTACCACTATATTATAACGACACCATAATTATGAAACGAATTCTAAACACAAAAAAATGTCAAAATTCTAAAGCAACACAACTTCAAATATGAATCACACCTAACACACAACTTCATCAATTGATGAAAAATAAACATGAAGGACTTGACTCACACCCAACAATCTTGCTAACATCTATATCAAATTATGCATTCATCCAAAAAATTCATATTGAAAGCATAAAAACACAAATCAGAAGGACTTCAAGTGTTGTGATGTGGATTGGTTAACAAGAAGGGTCATATCTTAAGGTAATTAAAAAAAAATATTGTCTAAACAAATGAGAGTGATCACTACTCAAATTCTCAAGCATTCACAAATTCATTCATTTTTTTCTCATTGCACAACTGTTACACCTTTTCACACAACTTATTAGCACAAAATTTATTTTTCACCTTTTCTTCCAAACAAATCTCCTTTTTTTTCACTTTTTTTCTTACTTTTTTCAAAATTTTCTTTTTCTTTTCTCAACCTCTTAGCAATCCACCGTTTTCCCCCTAACTTGAATACAATTAATTATTATAATATGAATGCTCCCAAACTTTTTAAGGCTTGGGTAAAAATTTAAACCATAACTCATGGTTGAAGGTTCAAGTGTTTCAAGAAACAAATTCATAACCCATAGAAAAATCAATGATGAACTACTCTTTGCATGCAAAGGAAAATTGCCATAGTTCAAAATTGATATAGATTCATACGTTAAAGCTTTAAGGGGTTAACGAATTCTCGCTCACTCACAAGGTAAGTTACTTTTGGTCAAGTAGTTGTGCTCAAAATCAAACAAAATACCTTAATCATTTTCATGCTTTCATACAATTCAATGCAAATGTAAGATTAAACATAAATTAAACGAGTTAAAACAAGAATTATTGGTCTCCTGTGCATATAGCAAACAATGGAAGTTTCCTCACATTTGGTTATGAACTAAAGTGATTCAAATATGGACATGTATTGCAAAAGAATGAATGACATGATATTTGTACAAATTACCAAGTTTCATATTCATGCCATGTTATAGAAATCAATAAACATTCACCTTACAGAGTACCAATTTTAAATTCTATCATTACCAAACATTTTCATGTTAAAACATTCAAACCTGAAATAATCACTCCATACTTCTTCAAGCCAATAAAAAATAAGCTTCTTGGACAACACCAAATTATTCTCTAACAACTTTGTATTGAACAAGTATGTATTATAGACAAATGTAAAAATCCCAAAAATATAGACAAGTGTAGAAAGCTCAAAAATATAGACAAAGGTAAAAAAGCTCAAAAATATAGTAAAGTGTATAAAAACCAAAAGTATAGACAAATGTACAAACCTTAAAAATATAGAAACTACTGTTACACTTTCAATATCAAAATATCAATCCCTGACAACGACGTCATTTTGTTGATGCGGTAAAGCGGCAAGAAAAAATAAGTAATCTAATTTTTTCATCTCCACAGGAATTGGAGCGACATCAAATGCTGTTAAATAATCTCTACATTTCTAAACTTGAGTTTGTAAGGTTTGAATTTAAAATTACACTATGTAAAATGAATGAAATAAAAACATAAAGTTTCAGAGAGATATGAGAGTTTGTCAGGATTGGATTTTATCCACCACTCAAATACGTAAATTAACTAATCAGTTGTACACAATCTAAAACATTCACCAGTATCATCATGTATCGTTCACATCAGTGTCCACGTCTGCAACACCGACGAGAGTTCAACCATTTTGTTTAATCGATGATTTCGTAGCCTATCAAACAACACAGAGCATTAAGATTTGATACTCAAGCAAATGTTAAATCTGAATCTATGTTTAGAATTTAGAATCCAACGGATGTTCATACTAGTTCTGGATCTCAATAGTATATGTCTATAATGGTTCAAATCCAAACATAAACAGGTAAACAAAGAAGACATTAATATAGATTTATGAAATAGATCGTGCACAATGCCATGATTAACAAATATACATACTTTTTACAAGTAAACTTACATGCAATCCCTAATAAGAGAGATATTACAAGGAGAAGAAGGAAGAAGAACAAGCTTCCCTCGTAGTGCCCCAACAATTTTGGTGAATCCAACTTCAGATCTTCAAGATGTATCCACTCTTGTTGTTTTCTAAACCTCTATCTCTAAAGAATGATTTCTAATCAAATGGGTATAAAAAGTCCCAAGAGACCACTAAAAAATCTATGAAGAAATGAATATATACAAACTAAAATTTTTATGTCTCACCCGACGAAAGTCACTTTATTGGTCACCAATCAGTCAAAAAAAAGCCTCAAACCGCCTTTGGAAAATATCTGATCTCGCAAGGCCTCGCCCAACGACCATGATGCAGTTTTGCCTCTGCCTCTACAGTGAATTGCCTCGCCTTCAACTCACCCGGCGACCATGACAGATTTTTCCCTTCTTGGCTTTGTTCCCACTTCATTGCTTTGTGTCTTTTTCTTTGATTTCTTGCACATTTCCTGCACACTTAGCACATACATCAAGGATACCAAATCTAATTGCAATTTATATGACATTATAAGAAAACTCAGGAAAATTAACCATTGAAACCGCAAAATAGAGTTGAAAAATGCCAAGATTTTATGTACAAAAATAGTCAAGATTTGCACTTATCAGAAGAGCATCAACATTGAGTCATGAGCAATACACAAGTAAGAGAGACACCACATATTCACCCAAAACCTTGAGCTGATAGGTGTGTGAGTTCTCTCACTTATAAATGTTCAAGTCTTCATATTTATAACTAATGTAAAACTCCAACTCACACTTATTATTTTCAACATATTCATCATCTTTTTATCAATTCAAACAATAAAATATAATTTTATCTCATTTCATTTCACTTCATTCCATTGACCCAAACATACTCTTAAAAGTTTTTTTCACCCTTCCCAAATATATTTTTATATTTTTATGAAATGATCTTTTCTCTAAGTGCACAACCTAATAACACAAACATGGATAAACTAAATTCCAACATGTCCATAGTTCATTTTGTGATAATCATTCTATTTTATAACTATGACAAATTTAAGGCATATCATGAATAGAAAAGGCACGAATTAAAATGTAAAGATAAATGTATAAGAAGACATTAAAAAAAAGTATAAAGCACGTTTCTTACTTCTGAAAAAACCCATCTTTAATACTCATGCTATGTATGTAAACGACAATTTTACTTAGGCTTGAAGAAACATACGAAATGAACGTTTGCATATTTTAAACGTGAAAGAAATGTTCATGTCGATTTTATAAAAAAGTACTATTAAAAAAAAGTATATATATATATATATATATATATATATATATATATATATATATATATATATATATATATATATATATATATATATATATATATATATATATATATATATATATATATATATATATATATATATATATATATATATATATATATATATATATATATATATATATATATATATATATATATATATATATATATATATATATATATATATATATATATATATATATATATATATATATATATATATATATATATATATATATATATATATATATTCTATTTTCAAAGAAAAGAAAAGTTACGTTTTGAATTTCAAATTGTTAGACTAACTTGCCACCACTCTCTATCAAGTTAGAAGAAACCATTGGTTTTTCACTCTTTTACAATTAGCTTTAATATAATTTTGGTCTCTTTACTTTTAATTTTAAATTTTTTTTATCTTCCATCCTAAAATTTGGTTTATTATTTTTTTTTCTTTTGGAATTTTAGTATTATTTCTAGAGATCAAAATTTAATAACATACTTTTTCTGTTTTTTATTACAAATTGTTTTGAATTTTTCATATGTATTAAAAAAAATGATTGTTGTAAAAAAATGAAAAATAATGAATGTTTTTATAAAATTGTCCTTCATTAATGATATGGAAAAAATAAATTTAAATGATTAAAAAAAAAGATAATAATAAATTTTTAAGAGTATAATAAAAAAAATAATTGGTAATGTAAAGTGATTTATATTATAGTATAATTTTTTTTCTTTTTAAAACGACATATAATAAAAAACGGAAGGAGTATCAATCAATTTGACCATGTTTTAATGCCATATTTATAATAATTAACTCTAAGTTTATTATTATTATTTTTTACATGATGGCTTATATTTTTGTATTTTAACAATAATAGAATTCATTATAATTATAAAAGTAAAATTAAATTATTAGGAATTTTTATGATTTACTATTCTTTTTCCTGATATTTTTTTAGTTATATGTCTTTTTTAATAGACATATAAAAAATTAATTAATTAAAATTTATAAAAATAGTTATGTGTGGGCTAAAGACGCGACCGACACCCATTGCTCCGCGTAAGCTAAAGGTCCAATAATATGAGGTCCATTATCCAACCTACCCCCGTCAGGTTCAGGGTATAAATACATTTGTAAAGGGTTTTCAGGTACACAATCTCTAATATCCACTTTCAGTATCATTATCTTAAATCCTAAAATGACTTGGGCGTCGGAGGGTTAATCATGCAAGTACCCCTCGTAGAAAACATGATTAACGACATTGCACCAAGATCGATACCTCTGATTCAAGAAGCACCATGATCGCAATAGTTGATTAACGGTGTCACATTGTCGTAGTGTTCTAAAATCTTCGCTCTGTCTTAGTTTCCACAATCCTCGTCATTTATGGTTCCACAATAGAACAATGGCACCGTCTATGGAAATCGAATTCTATTTCCTGCGACTTCCATGATTCCACGTCCGATCCTCAAATCTGAACTCCGAAAACGTCTTAGAAATCGAGAATCCAAGATCTCATATGTGTACCGATTGGATCCATCCAATTCTGATATGACACCGACCAAGCGGTTGTATCGATTCTGGTCTACAATGAAGTAACACTATCAAACACCCCGGGGCTGAGATCTAGTCTGGCGACATTTCAATCAACTAGGGGCATCAACCTCAACTGCTTGGGAAATTCGGTCGGTGGATACCATTAGATTCAGATTCATATTCGTAAGGTCGGGTAAGGTCCGCCTCCACCAAATGAACCTCCTGATGGACCTCATAAAATTCGAGCTAGAGCCCACCACGAGCCCGGGTAAGAATATAAGAAACCGCCTCCAGGAGAAGTAATGGTATGCATACCACCATGGCTAGCCAACGCCGGATATCTCATCATCATAAAAATCTCATGAAAAGATGTCTCATCATTGTAACGACGAGAGCCCGATCCTAGACAATAAAAAAGGCTTTAGAACCATGGAATGATAAATGATTTGCAAGTTGATAGGCATACCCGGATGTGAGGTAACTCGGGGGACCAGCTGGTCAACCAAAGCTCTTGGCAGTGGAGTACGCAATTGACACATTGCTCTCCAACGGCACGAGAACTTCTTAATACCATAACCTTAGTCCAAAAAAGAGGCTAGGCAGATGACTCAGGTGTAAGGATAGAAGAAGGTCGACCTACGTTTGACGGAGAATGCTAGGAAATAACTATCTAAGAGACTTTACAGACACAAAGCCAGAAGGGCAGTTAAGAGTTATTGATGAACCAGAGAAGACACAAGAACCCTAGGTGTACCAAAGTGACCCCAAGTTCAAAGACGCCGATCCACCTCAACCTGGGAACCAAAGACGGACACGCACAATAGTGGTTGGATACTTCCCAAGACAAGGGCCCGATCCATCGACCATCAAGTCACCGGACTACACGTTCAAGTCCGAGCGCTCGGTATACATTTGTGGCCGACAACACGATTTAACTAATGTATTTATAAATTTTATATATATATATATATATATCTATATATATATATATATATATATATATATATATATATATATATATATATATATATATATATATATATATATATATATATATATATATATATATATATATATATATATATATATATATATGTATATATATATATATATATATATATATATATATATATATATATATATATATATATATATATATATATATATATATATATATATATATATATATATATATATATATATATATATATATATATATATATATATATATATATATATATATTGCTATTATTCTTATGTTTTTCTACTTTCTGCCTTGTCCCCTATTTAGGGCGCCAAAAATGCGAATGCACGTAGAAGTGAATTAGGGAACAACTAATGCAATTGGTGTCTATCTTAAAGATCTCGAGGTACTGTTGGAGACATCCACCTCAATCCAAGCTTTCACCTCAGGGGCAGGGACATGGATCCTCTATCTTTGGATGGTACGATCCTTTATGATGCAGATTCTAGTTCAAAGCATTACCGCATCTAGTCGATTTCATGTCCCTCGCCTGTAAGTATTATTCAAAACTTAACAACAATTAATCAGATTCATGCCTTATCCATATAAACGTGATTAATGCATAGGCACGTCTAACTGGTTTGGCATGAAATGTTTGTATAACCATGGGCTTCCCTAGTCAAGAATCAAGAACGTGTAGAAAATGATTGAGTTTGATCAAACTAAATCAAGAAAATCAATAAAAGTTCAAAAGATGTAATAATTAGGGTTTTGGAAATTTCTCTAAGTATCAAAAACTCATGTCCAAGTGACCAACTTTCTAAGACCATGGTGTTTGATCCAAGCATCCAATTGAAACACTTGAGGGTTACAATTAAAGATGATATTGGATACTACCAGTTGATGAAAATTTGAAGGAAAAAGCTTTCTTGAAATGGAAGAAATTGACGGTGAAAGTTAAGGTTTCAAGTTGTTGCGAGTTTCAAAACACTTTGAAATTTTTCTAAAGTTTTTAGCCTTTTCAAGTGCATGACTTTATGGCCAATTTGTGAACAATCCAAGCAACCATTCTTGATGCTTGATGGCTTCATTTAAAGAGCATATTTCCTACTCCATCATGGTGAAAAATTTGATCCAAAAAGCCTTTTCCAGTTAAAAGGAATTGAACGCTAAAGTCGGGGTTTCACAGTGTGGAGAAATGCAAGATAATCCATGATTTCACTATGTGTTGAAGTCAGTATGTTTAGCACGACTTTGGAGCGAATTTTGAGCACTTTCCAAGCCTTTCCTAAACTTGTTGTCAACACAAAATATGTTCATTAAATTACCATATCCAAGTTCATCTTCTTCAAATTGCAACTTGATTTGGATAGCATATTTCAAAGAGATTCATGTGATTTCAAGCATACCATTACATTCCTGAAGACTCAAGGAAACTCACTACATTATTATTTCGTTTCTGGAAGTTCTTTTGAAGGGGCAACAAACTCATTCCATTAGGTACATTTTCCATTTCTTGAACTCCACTTTACAAGCATCATTTTTCAACATTCTTGATATGGTTGTGTGCACATTGACATGAGGAATAAAACCCTTAAACTATTGACCATTGATTTATTGTGTTTGCTATTTCATTTAACTTTTAGTGTTTGATATCTTTCTGGTTTTTGATTAAATTCATGAGTTAGAGCCAATATTAATATAAACTAATACCACGATTACATTCCTTGTGAAGTTTTGAGTAGAATGGTATATTCACATGCGGTGTTCGATGCAAAAATGGTTGAGTTGCCTTTTACTTGAAATGGATGTCGTGAGGTTGAAAATGATGTAGTGCGCATGCTTTTTCCAATTTTAAATATTTTTTTTTTAATATTTATTGATTTGAGTTGAGTTTGATAACAACCAATAGGCTATGGCGCAGTGGTTGGTGTTTGTGTTGGAACCACAAGGTCTTGGGTTCAACACCCATGGGAAATCTTTTTATCACCTTTTTTCCTTTGGCTTATATTGCATGTTTCTTTTATTTTCTTTTTGTATTTCTTTTCTATTTTTGATTTTCTTTTCGTTTATTTTGTAATTTTTATTTAAAACTCAATATTTAAAAACCCAAAAAAACATTTGTTTATTTTGTCTAATTATTCATTTTTATTATTTATCAAGATTTTCTTTTATCTTGTTTATTTATGATCATATGTTTTGTTTATGCTTTGACTTAACCTTGCTGTGGTTAAATTGCTTCATTCATGTGTTGATGCTTGATCTTTTCCCTCATACATGTGTTGGATACCATTGATGATTAAACTTTGGATGTCATACTTTTGCTTGATCTTAACCATATTTGTTTGATGATTCTCATGCTTTGACATTAAGTCCACGTTGTTTATGCTAAATTTTCACATGATGCATGACTTAGGTTTTGATTTTGATGTCTGATCTACCCATTGCCATACCTTTGATTAATCTTGACTTAATTGCTCGAAGAATATTGATGTTTGGTTCTTCTTTTGACTACATGATTGATGATTTCGTGTTGACTATTGATCTCTCTTGAGTTTATTCTTGTGATTGACATAAGTCTTGGTGTTTGAGTTTGATGTTTGTCATGGCCATGTATTTGGTACCTTACCTTGATGTTACTTATTGTCTTGTGTATATTTAAATCATGATGATACCTTGTGCCATGCTTTTATGTCATACTATCTCTTGACGCTTTTGACCTAATCCAATGGAAAAGGATTACGTGTTAACTTATTTTCATATGCATGTTTATTATGTGTTTGTTGCATCTATTGTCCATTTATTGCTTCATGCTTATTCTTAAACCATAGTTCAAACTTGAACCTCTTTCAACAAAAACCTTGACTTTTTTCAAGTGATTTTCAAAACTTTCTTTTCTCTTTTAAATGCTTCAATACATCTTAGGCATCTCAAACCCCTTTTCAAAAACAACAAAAAAAACTTTCCCTTTCACAATCTTTAGCAAATAATTTTTAGCCAAAAACACAAATATTTCAAGAGGTTCTTGTAGAGTACTACAGATGCTTAGGGTGCTAGTATGTTCCTTTTGCATAACCAACCCCCATACCTTAAATATTTTTATTTCTTTTCTCTTAGCCTTGATTTTTGATTTGCATGTTTATTGTGGGTTTATTTGATATTTTCCCCTTCTCTTGGGAAAATAAAAGTTCAGTGGTGACATCTTGTTTTGTGAGTCAAGCTAGTCAATAGCTTGGTCTCCGATTCTTCACCGTGACACAAGGCTAACAAGTTTGAATGTTATAAGTAATATATGCAAAGTGAAATTACAACTCTTTAAAGAACATGTACTTGGGACACTGTGGATTTGCCACCCTATCTTAAACCAATAGGGTGCATATGAATTCTCAAGATAAAATTTCATGCAAATTTATCATTGGAAAGATTTAAATAAATGTTATTAGCCAAAAGCTATAACCAATTTGCAGACTTGGATTATTTCGACACTTACTCTCCTATGGAAAAATTAATAAATGTCAGATTGGTTATTTCTCTCACAGTCATCGATACATAGTTCATACACCAGATGAATGTCAATAATGCTTTTCTCCATATTGAACTCCAATGAGATGTTTACATGTTCATTCCTCCTGGAATCAAAACCTCCAAACCTAATGAAGTGAGTAAATTCATGAGATTATTGCATGGCCTTAAGCAAGCTAGTAAGAAGTGTTATGAAAAATTCACATCCATTCTCCTTGACAATGGTTACATTCAAGACAATGTTGATCACTCATTATTCACCAAAAAATATGCAACATCATTCACTATTTAGTTGGTATTTGTAGAAGACATAATAATTGTTGGGAATTCGTGGAATGAATTTAACAAGATCAAACCAGTCTTACATAAGCAGTTAAAAACAAAAAATATTGGTCAATTGAAATACTTCCTTGGTTTGGAAGTTACTCACTCCAAGAAAGGAATTTCCATATGTCAGAGAAAATACTGCCTAGATATCTTATCTAGCACAAGTCTTTTTTGGCTCTAAACTAGTTAACATACATGTAGACCCTTCCATCAAACTTCTTCATGACAATGGTCTTGCATACAATGACATCCTATATTATAGAAGGCTAACTGGTCATTTGATTTTCCTCACCACAACAAGACATGACATCACCTTTATTACTCAATTGAACCAATTTCTCAACAAGCCATCCATAATCCACTTCAATGCAGCCATAAGAGTCCTTTAATATTTGAAGCAATGCCCTGCTCGAGGTTTGTTCTTCTCATGAGACTCTTCCATTCATCTCATTGGATTCTCATATGAAGACTAAGATGGATGTGTAGAAACTAGAAGATCAATCACATACCAATGTTTAGGAAAATATTTGATTTCACAGCACACGAAAAATAACTAATTATATATAGGTCTTTTTTCTGAAGCTCAATATCGTGCCTTAGTTGTTGCAACATGTGAATTACAATGGCTTGTCTACCTACTTGATGACATCAAGATTTCTTCCACCAAGTTACCAGTATTATATTGTAACAAACTAAGTGTCATTCACATAGCTGCAAACCTTGTGTTCCATGAATGTACCAAACACCTATAAACTGACTGCCATCTTGTTCAAGAAAAGCTTCAAAATGGCCTGCTTAAATTGTTGCCAGTGTCATTCAAGGATTAAGTACCTAATTTTCCCCTAAATATCTACTTCCTCGACCATTTCAAAGGATTTTATCCAAGTTGGGAATGATCAAAATTTATTAGCTAACTTGTGGGAGGATAACACACAATAAAGAATAAAATAAGTTACAAGTTAAGTAACTCAAAAGTTACTTGTCATGAGAACTATCCTAAAATAGCAAGTTATTTAGTTTCATATTATGTAAACTTTTCCTTAATGGAAAGTGATAGTTATAAGTAAGTTAATATCGATAATTTAATGTATCTAATCCTAGTTGTTGGGCGAAAATATAAAGTCTACAATTGTATAGAGGGAGGGGGTGAATAGACTCCTAATTAAGATGATCAATTTAAAAAATTATTTTGGAAATCTTTTATCAGAGTTTGAAATACAAAATAGTTTTTGTGACAGAAGCAAATCTTTGCGTATATCGTAATTATGCTTATCGATAGGAATATACACAAGACAACTTAATGAGTACACACCACAACAAAGATCAAATCAAATAACAAACCAAAATGAACAAATCAATGCAATGCATATATATATATATATATATATATATATATATATATATATATATATATATATATATATATATATATATATATATATATATATATATATATATATATATATATATATATATATATATATATATATATATATATATATATATATATATATATATATATATATAAAACTACATAAGATGTGTATTTGTACAATATCAATAGTACGAGGATTCTAAAATCACAATTTTTAACTTAATCTTCAACCAGACAGTCTCAAAGTGTTGATTCTAACAAAGACTACAATTTAACAAATAAATCGCTATCAAGGACAAACCTAACAACATACGGTTCTATGAAAGACATAAAGAACAACCCAACATCTAATTTCTACGAAATTAAAAATGATACCAAGGACAAATCTAACAGCATACGGTTCTATGAAAGGCATAAAGAACAACCTAACATGTGATTTCTACGAAATTAGAGAGAGAGAGAGAGAGAGAGAGAGAGAGAGAGAGAGAGAGAGAGAGAGAGAGAGAGAGAGAGAGAGAGAGAGAGAGAGAGAGAGAGAGAGAGAGAGAGAGAGAGAGAGAGAGAGAGAGAGAGAGAGAGAGAGAGAGAGAGAGAGAGAGAGAGAGAGAGAGAGAGGTTTATAGTGGTTCTGCTATCGTCCTCGCTAAGCTTAATCCATTCTTTCATGGTCCTCGTTAAGCTTAATCCATTCTTTAATGGTTGCCCATGAAAAACGTTTGGTTGTCTAATATTATTTTTTATGAATTACACGAGTTTTAGTACAATCACAATATTCAAATAACATTGAAAATATACAAATCTTCTATCTAAATCCTTTGATTCATACACAATATCAAAATTGAATTCTTGCGAGATCTTTATGCGAACTCGTCTTGAATTTTTCAAGACTAATAATCCTAATTCAAAGTCTTCGTTCTATAGTAATATTCAAGTCCTTTATTTTATCAATCGTTTAACACAAATTTAAAGTTTTAAATTTTTAAATTTGTCATTTAATTTGTTGTTCAAGTAAATCCTTAATTTATGTATTACAATGTTAATACCACTTAACATATTTGTCTTACATTATTTTTTAAAATATTAAAAAGTATCAAGCCATCTCTTAAGTATTAAAATATCAACAGAGTATTAGCAGCACATAAAAAGTAAAGATATTAATTATAAAAGACCAATTAGAAGAAGGAAGAAACAAACAATTTTGAAACTTTAAATAAGTTAAATCCATTTGGAATAATTTGGTAAGGATATAATAAACTTTAAATAATAAAAATGATGTATCTACATAAATTTGAAATATTTGTTGCATCTCCAAATAATGTCTGATGTGCATGCATCTGCACTAGCTTAGCCGTTGACAATTCTATATTCTTCAAACATGATGATGAGAGGGCCATGCTTATCATATTTTGATTTTGCACCCACCAATTAATTACTAACGTCATCTTCATTAAGAAATTAATTATTACTATTAATTTATAGCCACATTATGTGGTTCTTGGCAAACAAGGTTTGGTGCTGAATCTAATTCATTGTCTTTAGATAGACCAAGAATAATTTCATTCTTAACAAATCATTCAGTCCTTTTCAGTCAAAAAAGACAAAATTATATATATATATATATATATATATATATATATATATATATATATATATATATATATATATATATATATATATATATATATATATATATATATATATATATATATATATATATATATATATATATATATATATATATATATATATATATATATATATATATATATATATATATATATATATATATATATATATATATATATATATATATATATATATATATATATCATTTTTATATGAAAAAATGAAAATGAATCTTAACTATTAGATTTTAAAATAAGTGGCGAATATTATGTTTAATTTTTATTTTTATCGTTTCTGCGTTATTAAAATAAATGATAGAGGAATGAGAAAAAAAACTGATAAATAATTTTTATTATTTATTTTAAAATTTAATTGTTCAAATTAATTCTTATATTCTTTTATATATATATATATATATATATATATATATATATATATATATATATATATATATATATATATATATATATATATATATATATATATATATATATATATATATATATATATATATATATATATATATATATATATATATATATATATATATATATATATATATATATATATATATATATATATATATATATATATATATATATATATATATATATATATATATATATATATATATATATATATATATATATATATATATATTCTTGCCATCACAACTAGCATATGCATTTTATTACTAGAAATTATAAACTACAAACATTTGAACATTGCACATGAGGTGTAGCAAGTCCAATTATAGTGGATTCAAATATTTTAAAATTAATGTGTCTGTTGGTGGTGTGTTGGTGGTGTTTCAGTTACAGATTTACAGGCTAATTTATAATTTAATATTATTTTTTCTGATAGAATAATTTCACTTTTTAAAGAAGAAAATTTAAGCTCATGAAAAAAATACAATGAAGCTTCTCGTTTAAAAATTCAAATCTAAACTAAACCAGAAAAACCTATCCAATTTAAACCCGTTTTATTCGGTTCTCGTTTTTTAATTTTAAACATAACACAACACCGTTTAATTCAAAGATACTTAAAAATAGTGAGCACACAAAAACTTGTTTGAGAAATTGATATTTTATTACAAAAATACCTACTATATACTATTTCATGCTATAACTTTTTAATATATTATGTTTTCAAACAATGTTTTTCATACTCTATGTGAAAAAAATGTGTTTCAAATCAAACAGTTACACTTTTTAAAACCAAATCAATGAAGATTTTATCGGGTTTGAATTTTTTTCTTCTTAAAATTGATCTAAAACGGATCGTTACATTCCTACAAAGAGGACTTTAGATAAAACTCAAATGAATTATACCAAAAAATAGGTCGGTAGAAGTGGTATATATCGTTGAAAAATTCAATTATTATTTGGTAGGGTTTAAAATAATTGTCTACACAAATTATGTTGCTATCACATACCTCTTCAACAAGAGATATGTGAAATTTAAATCTATGATAAAGAAGCATAAATTACATCTAATGGGCAAGAATGAAACAATTACAAATTATACATTAAAGATTAAAGGTCTGATGCATACTATGAAGAGCAATGGTGAAGTGGTGACTAAGAAGATGGTGATTGAAAAGGTAATAAGGACACTCACTTCTCATTTTGATAATGTGATAGTTGGTATTCAAGAACCTGGAACCTTAGCAACTATGAAGTGGAAGACCTCATAGGTTCATTACAAGCACTTGAATTGATAATTCTTGAAAGAAAGGGAGGCCATAATAGTCAAAAGAATCAATTCAAGTGCTTATTAAGCACTCTCATGACGACATATATCAAAAAAGCTTTATTAAGCCTCAATAGTCAAAAGAATCAATTTCCAAATGAAGTGTTGGATAAATTATAAAAAAAGTAAGGGATTTTTAAGCTTCAAATATTATGAAAGATAGAAAGTGTGAAAAATCTTCTGATATGTCTCAATGACCAAGATATTGTAAAGGTATAAAAGTAATCATTAAATTTCACTCTCTCATAATAATGTTTTAAAACTCTCTTAATTTTCTAAAACACCTTAGAATCTATGAAAGACCATCAAGGTAGATGTGGAATTGAGCAAGAATGTTCCTAATCATTTTGGAAGCATTTGTACACTGCCTAATCAATTAGGGATCTAATCCAATCAATTAGAGCAAGGAAACATGCTTCTTAATCGATTATAAATATGCCTAATTAATTAACACACTTAACCATTGTAGGGCCTCCATTTTGATATTAGGGTTGCCTTCATTTTGAATTTTCTAATCAATTAACCCTAGTACTAAATCAATTAGATCATTAAAAAGCCCATGAATATGTTCCTTTTTTATCCAAACTTTTATCCTATAAGTAGAAGTCTTCTCCTCATTTTAAAGTACTCCAAAAAAAAAATTCCAAAAAAATATATTTCAATCATACTTTTACTCTCTCTACTTCTTTCCTTCCTTTTTCTTCAGAAAGTTTCCTTAATACTTTGAAAGTGAAAAATATTTGCGAGACTTTTATTTTTCTGGTGCTTTAAGAATATTGTAAGTTACTCAAGAGGGGTTTGTCTCTTGTATAATATTTGCGAAAGAAGCTATTCTGGTGCTTTGAGAATATTGTAAGTTACTAAATAGGGATTTGTATCGTGTATAATATCTTTGAAAAAAGCTATTTTTTTGGTTCTTGAGCTAAACCAAGCAAAATATTTGTTTAGTTCTTGATATTAACAAGGTAAAGTCTTTGTTCGGTTCGTGAGCTCAGTATGTTAAAAGATCTTATTTTGTTATTGGGTTTAACCATAAAAAATATGTTATGTTCCTGAGCTCAACCTAGTGTAAAAGCTTAGTCTGGTATTGAGATTATCCTGATGTAAAATCTCTTGTTTGGTCTGGGTTAGCCAGTGTAAAATCTCATATTTAGTTGTAAGAATATTTGTGGGCATAACTTTGAAAATCTCACGTCTCATATAGTGGAAACTCTCAAAAATAAATTATTGGGGACAAGAGTAGGACATGTGGTTTTAAATCTTTGGTGTATTTTTCTTTTCTCTTATCTCTTTATATTTTAGTTCTTTATTTATTTTCTCTATATTTCCATCTCTTCATCTCTCTAATTTTATGTTTTTTAATTATTCTGCTATATATTCTCTGTTTTCTTTATAAAAATAATTTAAACGTTATAAATCAAGACTTTTATAATTGGACATCTTTTTTAAACCCACACAATTCATCTCTTCTCTTGTGTTTGAAGTTATTTATCCAACAATTTATATGCTCTAGAAGTTATAGCTAAAATAAATAGGCTTCTAATAGCTATTTCAAATGCAAGAGGATGACCCATGTTCCACCTAGATGTTAATTCAGTATTTTAAGTCTTAAATGCAGTTTTGGTCCCTCTTCTTTCATTTTTCTAAACTTTTAATCCCCCCCTAAAGAAAAACAGGTTTTAAGTCCCTTGTTTTGAATTTTCTTGGGATTTTTTTGGTCCCCTATTCAGAATTGTGTATGTGGCATGTTCAACAATGACATGGCAAATGAAATGTTGATCCAACTTGGAGTAAAAGTGCCACGTCATTTAAAAACATTTTAGATTTCATTTATATTTAAATTGTTAGAAATTAAAACAAAACAATAATTATTATATGTTCCAAACCATCCCAGTCTCAATAAAATTAGATTTCAAAACAATAATTCTTTTACAAAACAAAACAAAACATTTTAGATTTCATTTATAATTTCTCATCCATCATGACTTGTATTAACATTCTATACCAAGCCATCCCACTCTCAAAAAATTAAGTTTAGAATTCATCATAGAGGCTACTTTGTGGACACCCCAGTGAAATTATATGTTTCTGGGCTAACTTCAGAAATGAATTGGAAATTGGATGTTGATTAAAAAAGAGGGATATAGAGACATTAGGTGTATTTGGTATTTGAACCCTATGTTTAGTTTTAGTTGTGGCCTTCGAACACTTAACTATGATGATGATGTGTTACAACTAATTAAAGATGTTGATGGTTGTGAGGTAATAGATTTGTATGTTAAGCATATCATTAGTGAACTTGAAATTGTAGATGGGCAGAAATAGGGCATGACATAACTTTTGATGATGATGAAGTTCAATGTACTGGTGATAAATTTGCTGATAATGAAGTGGAAGTAGAAGTGGACAATGATGCTGAAGTTGAAGTAGAATTCGACAATGATGCTGAAGTAGTTGATGATGCTGATGTAGGTGATGATGTTAAAGTAGGTGATGATGTTGAAGTAGGTGATGATGAGGATAGTGAACCTGAGTTGGATTAGACAACTATAATGCCAACTGAAACAACTAAACCACATGAAAATGACTTTCACCATGATAATGGTGAAGATTCTGACCAACTGCAAACACCACCTAAGAGTGAAGATGATGAAAAGTATGAGAGATTTCCATCCTATAAGATTGGTGAGGGAACAAAGTTTTAATTAGGCATGATATTTAATAACAAGGACTTGGTAAGGGATGCCATAAAGAAGTATGCTATGGTGGAAAAAAA
The DNA here is from genome assembly GCA_963859935.3 of Lathyrus sativus. Classification (NCBI taxonomy): domain Eukaryota; kingdom Viridiplantae; phylum Streptophyta; class Magnoliopsida; order Fabales; family Fabaceae; genus Lathyrus; species Lathyrus sativus. The sequence continues at coordinate 11,674,591 of OZ012741.1, forward strand.
GAATGTATACCTAAAGAATAATGATGGAAAGAGGGTGGTTTTTAGGTTTACTGATGAATGCAAGTTCCGCATGATAATTGGTAAAAGGGTTGGTAACCAATACTGCAAAGTGGTGTGTTTATATAATGAGTATCATTGTCATATAAAAGCCCAGAATAGACAAGTAAAGACCAAATGGTTTGGCAAGAAGTTTAGTCATATATTAAGGCATACTCCTGACATGAAGCCAGTTGGACTAGTTGCTTTGTCATTTGATAAGTGGGGTGTCAAACTATCATCTGACCAGGCTTCTTGAGGATAATGAAGGTATCGGTTCACACATTTAAGAACATATGCTAATGATCTACTTAATTCCAACCCTAATAGTAATGATGTGTTGCAATGCTCAGACTCTAGTGATGGACTGAATTTTGAGAGAATATACATTTGTCTAGAGGCATGCAAGGCTGGTTTTTTTATGTTATTGTAGACCACTTATTATACTTGATGCATGTTTTTTAAAAGGATACAATGGTGGGTAGTTGATGGAAGCTGTAGGCAGGGATGGAAATAACCATATATTTCCAATTGCATATATTGTTGTAATGGTAGAAACAAAGGACTCTTGGGAATGGTTTTTAAATCTCTTACTTGAAGACTTGCAAGACATAAATCAAAGGTTGGGAATAGTTTTTAAATCTCTTACTTGAAGACTTGCAAGACATAAATCAAAGGTTGGGAATGGTTTTTAAATCTCTTACTTGAAGACTTGCAAGACATAAATAAAAGGGAATATACTTTTATTTCATATCAACAAAAGGTAGATCACTCTTGTCTTATATGCTTTTCCTACTTACGCTTATATTTCTTGTATAAAAGTGACTTTAAGTGTGTTACTTGTATTTGACATGGTATTTTCCCAGCGGTTCAAGGCTTGAGTGAGCTTGTGGAACAATGTCTACGTGTGAAGCATTTGTATGGAAACTAGAAAACAAGTACCCTGGTATGGAATTGAAAGAGAGTTTGTGGAGTGCTGCAAGGGCTACAACTATTCAAGGATGGGAAAGGGAAATGTTAAGGATCAAGGCTTTTATTGAATATGTTTGGAAGGATATGAAGGAGGTGCTAGCATAATATTGGAGTAGGTCACACTTTAAGACATACTCTAAGTGTGATCTTTAGGTAAACAATATGTGTGAAGCATTTAATAGGGGAACCCTAGAATATAGGGACAAACCAATTATCACCCTTTTAGGAGGGATAAAACATTACTTGACTAAAAGAATTACTAACCAAAAATAACTTATGGTTAAATATGTTGGTAATGTGTGCCCTAGAGTCCAATTAGCCCTAGAAAAGAATAAGAAGTTTGTTTAAAGTTAGACTCCAACTTGGCATGGTGATGATGACATGGATATTTTTGGTGTAACAAATGGTATAGAAACTTATTATGTCAACATCAAAAAAGTTACTTGTGCTTGTAGGAAATGATACTTAGCTAGGATCCCTTACAGACATGTCATAACATGTATATGACATAATAAGAAACAACCTGAAGAATATATTTCTGAGTATTACATGTCTGCCATGAACTGAATCATGTTATTTAGTCTGTCAAAGTTATTTATGAATATATTTCTGAGTATTGGTGTTTTCTGTAGGAAATTAACTTTTCAAAAAACATACTCACAAACCATCTATCTTACAAATGGTCCTCAACTATGGCATGTAAATGGTGCATTAATGATCAAGCCACCAGTGATGAGAAAGGCAATTGGACATCCCAAAAAGATGAGGAACAAGACCGATGATGAACAAAAAAAAACACATGTTCTGCCAAGGAAGCTAACAACTATAACATGTACGAAATATGGATCCATGAGACATAACAAAAGAACATGTAAAGGAAAGACAGCAGCAGATAGGGTCATCCCAAAGGGAGGAAATAAGACCAAGAAGCAAAAAGAAGAAGAAGAAGGGAAATGGCAAGAAGAAGAAGTCAAATATTGCATCACTACCTACCCAAGAAGTTAGATCTTGTTCACAAGGACCTCCAGCTACTCAAGAATAGGAATTATGTTATGTTTATGTATTTTGGTCTCCTATGAACTGAGTCATGTTATGTATTTTGGTATATCATGAACAAGTGGTAATGATTATTTATTTTGGTATGACACGAACAAGTTGTAATGGTTATGTATTTTGGTATGTATAAACAAGTTTATGAAATGTTAATGACATTTTGAGTCTATCAAACAAATTCCAAGCTTAATTGAAGTGTGTTTTGTTTAAGGTTTACACTTGTTACACATTATGTCATTATTACAGGTCTGTCATGACCAAATTACAAACTGTCATGACCAAATTAACTTTACAGGTCTATCATGACCAAATTACAAATTGTCATGACCAACACTCACTTTACAGGTCTGGTGTGACCAACTTACAAACTGTCATGACCAACAATCATAACAATTAGGTAAAATTGCATTCAAATTAACTTTGCATTCAAATTATAGGACAAACATAAAAATTACACATTATGTCATAACAATAATTACATGTCAAATTAACATTGCACTCAATATTCAACAACAACAATCTTCATTCAACTTAACATAGTCAACTACATTGCATTACAACATTAATAGTACATTACATTACACAACCAAACACAAACAAACCTAACACATATAACCTAACTGAATCAACTAATTTATTACATTTGATATAACCAATCCAATTAGCAACACTAGTGTCATTTCCATGATAAATTTGTTCATCATCTTTAAGAACATGATATTCAACTTCAGTTAATCCTCTCTGATAATGGCTTCATTCAACTTGACTTTTTCTTGGTTTAATTTTTGGTGTATTGAAGATATTACTTCCTTGACTCATTGAGACAATTCTTTATCGTACCAGACGAAGTGACTACATCTCTTGTATCCCTGATTCTAGAAATAGACAGGAAAAATTAGGGATTTTGTGAAAATAAAAAATAAAAAAATAACATTGTTCTTGGATTTTGCACATGAATCTAACCTTGTACATCCCATAACCAAAAAAACAACGAACTGGGTTCAAACCCGTCCACATCGTCATCAATGGAGAAGGAAGATCACACTTGCATTTGACGAGAAGATGGATTACATAATATTTAAAGCCAATATCAAGCTAGAGAAAGGAGACAAAGAAGAGAAGATGGATTACATAATATTCAAAGAGTTGTAGGTTCACTATGATATCATTATAATTGTAGGCTAAACATTTTGTTTGTTGTTGGCTTGGTGAGTAGATTAATGGATAATCCAAGGAGATCTCACATGAATGAAATAATAAGAATCTTGAAATGTTTGAGTGGTAAATGGATTATGGATTTTTTTCCAACTTCTGCAAATAATTCGGATACATAGAGCATATACTATATCAATACAAACTAGTGTGATGACAAAGTTGATAGGAGAATCACCATTTGGTACTACTTTAATTTCTTTTATCCACCAATTTCTTGTTGTTCAAGGAAATAACTTGTTGTTACACAAGAAAATATGAAGAATTTCAAAAGTCGGAACGAAAATAATTATGCCACTATGTAACACAATTAACTAGTGGAGGACATAAAGACCGTGTTATTCATCTACTAATGAAATAATGTTTTTATAGTTGGCTAACGTAGTCACACAAGATTTATGACAACTTATGATTATTTTTCAAATGTATCTTCATACAAGATTTATGAAAACTTATGATTAATACCAAAATGTGAAGTTTTATCTACTCACATACAAGATCGGACAAGATTGTTAAAACTTAAAAATAATTTTAATCATCTTGAGACCACATAAAACACATGCATATAATGTATTTTGTTAGACACCAACCATAAAAATAAACGGGTTATTAATCTAAAATATATTTTCTTATTTTGAAAAGAAACTTAAATTATAAAAAGGGTGTTTGGTCTTTAAATGATTTATACTCGTAACAATAAAAAATATATAAGTATATAATTGTGAGGAGACACAATTCCAATACATTATTATTATAGTTTTTTCTAAAACAAAATCAATCCAACTAATTATATGCACTTTCAAATAATCATCATAGATAAGAAAGTCAATACTCAACAATGATTTTATAAGAACAAATTTATTATATTATATGATATAATCATGCACTTATAGTTGTGTCATAGTGTGAATGCAATATAATGTGTAGTTATGGTTGTATCATAGTGTGATAATGTGCATTGTGAAATCGATGCCTAAGAAATAGAGTATGATCAATTTCTTTATCAGTAAGGAAACTATAAAGTATAGGAAATGATATAAGAAAGACAATTCAACATGGTTTAAAACCCTAGATTCTTGATTTAATTACACATTTGAGAAAAATGTTTACAATTGAATCTCAAACACACCATTTTCTCCCTCTGACCAGGATTATTAGGGATTGATTGGAGAAGTGATGACTAGTATGCTATTTATAGGAAAACTAAACCCTAACTTTCAACTAATACACTAAACAATTGGCCCAATAGAGTGACCCAATTCAACATGTTAACTTAAACAACAAGCTAACTTAAACATCTGCATGCAAGAACAGACTTCGACTACGACATGCACATCTTTGACTACTGTCGAACCATGAAGTTATCCCTGTCGAGATTAGAGTTTGATCTAAATACCAAAAATCTCCACCTTGAAACAAACTCTAAACCAACAAGGGAACAAACTAGCTTTTATCATACAACTTCATCAACTACATACAGTGGAAGAACTTGCTACTTGGCAATGACTTGGTGATCATATGAGTAATATTGTCATTATTTGAAACCTTTAGCACTTGGACTTCTCCATGCTCGATTATCTCTTTGACAAAATGAAACCTCACATCGATGTACCTGGTTCGCTCATAATAGGCTAAATTCTTCGACATGTGTATTACACTTTGACTATCACATTTATCCGTGATTGTTTAAGCTCCTTACCAAAACCTTTAAGCCACAATGCTTCTTTTATAGCTTCAGTGAGGGTAATATACTCCGCTTCAGTGGTTGGTAAGGCAACAAACTTCTGAAGTGTTGCTTTCCAACTGATTCTTGTACCAAACATAGTGAACACATATCCATAACTAGATTTTCTGGAATTCATACATCCTGCATAATCAGAGTCGACAAATCCTTCAAAAGCTACTTTGTTATCATCACCACAGGCTCCATCATAAATCAGGACTCTGCTTAGAGACCCTTTTATGTAGCTTAGAATCCACTTCAGTGCTTGTCAGTGCGCCTTTTCTAGGATTGGCCACGTACCTGCTTACAAGGCTCACTGAATATGCTATGTCACACCTAGTACTGACCATAGAATACATCAAAGAACCTATTATACTAGCATATGATATGTTATTCATATAGTCTCTTTCAACTTCAGTATTATGACTTTAAGTCGTACTCAACTTGAACCAAGGATTAGTTTGTGTTATAATAGGCTTTGAATTCGACATACCAAACTTGCAGAGAATCTTCAATAGGTATGTCTCTTGAGATAAGCATAATCTTGTCTGCTTTCTATCTCTTCGGATCTCAATCCCAAGAATCCTTTAGACAACTTCTAGATCCTTCATGTCGAACTCACTATTGAGTTCAGGCTTCACCTTCAAATCATCCTTGACACTGTTATTTCATATGAGGATATCATCCACATAAAGCAACAAAATAACAAGTGAAATTCCAGGTCAAAATATGAAGTGAACACAGTGGTCGAATTGGCTCATAGTGAAACCTATTCAACTTGCATACATAATATTCCTTTTCTTTTTCTAAATGTCCTCTAGGTTGCCTCATCAAGATTGTTTCATCTATATCACCATACAGGAACACCCTTTTCTACCCCACAATTATTATGGCAAAATTACACAGATTCCAGAGTAAATAAATAAATCTCAATAAAAAGCCACCAAAGGGCGTACATTTCTCAATGTCATCAAAATAGGTCAATACTCCGTAACTACGGGTTTTCTCCAAAATACATCAAACAACATAAAACAGCGGAACTCAAAGCATAAGTCAAGGTTTTTCCTCATAAGGGAAAGTTAGCAAAATAACTCAACGGTATAAAGTTTAACCCAAGGAACCCAATCCGATGTTACATATCAGAGCAAGACCCTCTAAGTTAACCATAAAGGCTAATGACTCTAAAACTTCAAAAATAACTCCTCGACGACATCCACACATAAACTTGGTCATCTGCATGTTACCCACGTGGAGGTAACATTCAAACAGGCAGGGTGAGTAAAACAATTCATAATAATCAATGTATAAAAATCAACGTATAAACAGCGTCATATTCATATTCAACACATTCATATCCTTCAATAGGCCACGAAGGCCACAACGTCATAATTTATACAAAATGACTCATAAATGCAAATGCAACATAGACTCAATGCATGTGGTACTAATCATCACAATGCGATGGACACTGGGCCATCAACCCTCCATAGATCCCCATCAATAGGATCGACTCTGCTAGAGAACCGGAGCACATCAAAACACTTCACATCCACACAATGGGATTGAAGCCAAAATAATCAAGGTCCTGAACCGAAGTCCGGATGCACATGAATGCATGATGCACACGTCATAAATCATCCTCATAATAACATCATAGGTGCATCATCATTCATCATCATCAAACGTCACAACTCATCATCATACATCACATCGTCATAGCACATCATAATAATCATCACCACGCATCATGTCATCATATAATTCCATCATAATAATCACCATCACACATCATGTCATCATATAATTCCATCATAATAATCATTATCACACATCATATCATCATATAATTCATCATAATAATCATCACCACGCATCATATAAATCATCATATAATCATGTACAAATCACATAGAGCTCATAGTCATACTCATTTTAACCCATCATGTTATCACATATTAATTCATAATATTATCTCATATTAATTCATCAAATTATACTCGCGGTAATCCTCACGCTATCACCTATTAATCACATAAACTTCTCAGTCCTACTCATATTAACTGATCACAGGAATCACAGAATCAAACATCACTACATCGCTGCACACGATCAACATTTGTGAAACTCTGCTACGTTCGCTGGCATGTTCGCTAGGCGAGTCTGGGACGAGTTTCTTCGCTAAGCGAAGGATTCTTAGTTAGGCGAGTCTGGGAATACATGGTTCATTAGGCGAAGCTTTCTTCGCTAGGCAAACAGTGCGATGACAGCAAAATCTGCTACGCACCATAACTGATTTTCACTCAAATACTCACACTATTCAGTTACCCAATGCCTCCAAAACATCCCTAAATCATCCCTAAGATCCTACGGTGATAAAGGAACAAAACATACAGTTCATTAGGCCAACCACAAAACATATTCATGTCCTAAATCACAGTTTCCCTACAATTACCCTGAAGGCATCATAATTTCTCATATCAAATATTCCTATCCCTTATGGTCAGACATATAACAATCCAAGATTTTGGTCACAAAGGCCTAAGGTTTCCTAATCCTCATATCAAATATTCAGTGATACTTACCATTAACCAAACCCTCAGGGTCGCACCATCAATTTCCCTATTTTCCCACAATCAACCCAAAATCTCTTAAATCTTAAATCAACCATAAACACATCGAAAGGCATACATGGAAAATCATGAAAAGCTATACTCCCTATATCTTAGCCGATTCAAAGCTTTCACAATTAACTCTGGGAACCTTCTACCTCCAACCTTTCCTTCAGAGCTCTGGCCACCAAACTTTCACGGTTAACACAAATGAATTCTAATTTTCCTTCAGAACTCTATTTTTCCAAACCTAGTCTTGGGCCTCACAATTTGGGCTTTTTTCCTCATTACCCTTACTAACTCCTCCAAATGCCCAAATTACCCTTATTTCACTTATATTCATTTTAATTAATAATAATACTAATAAATTAATATTATATGCTATTAATCAAATAAATACCCCAAAAATGCACACTTTTCTAATAATCCACAAAATCACCGAAAACCATCAAAATACGAATATTCTCAATTAAATAATTAATTAAAATATTCCAATTAAATTTGGGGTGTTACACCAACAATTTTTGATGAAGACAATGTTTTATAGCTCAAGTTTCATTATCAAAGAAGAAGCAAAAATTGCTTATGATCAACATTCATGGTATATGAAATATTTATCATAACAATCTTAAAGTGATCAATATATTTGATCATGCATTCGAAAAAATTTATTCTATACTTTGTTAAAATATATTTTCAAATGTTTTTACTAGCAATGGTTGGAAATTAATTTTCAAAAGTTTCATCCTTAGCTTTCTAAATGAATACCCATACCTTTCGTGAGTAATCACCAACTATGGATAGAAACTATCTTGCACCTGAGTGTGAAGGATTTTTTGAAAGCCCCCAAAGATCAACATGGATATAATCAAGGGATTCATGTGTTCTTTGTTTACCTTTGTTAAACTTCACCCTACAAGATTTCCCAAATATACAAGGTTCACAAAAATCAAGTTTTTCAACCTTGCCACCACATAACAGATTTTATTTCGACATTTTAACCAGGCCTCTTTCACTGACATGGCCAAGTCGCTTGTGCCACAATTCAGTCTTTGACACAGGTTTTATGGATGGCATATCTGCTGAACCACTTACAACCTCATCGTCAAGAGTATAAAAGTCTTGCCTCCTGATGCCTCTCAAGACTTCCTTCGACCCCTTCATTACCGTTATAATACTCTTCTCTCCTTTGAAAACATATCCTTTCTTGTCGAATTCACCAAGAGAAATCAAATTCCTCTTAAGTTCAGGTACATGTCTAACATCGGTAAATAGCCTTATTAACATATCATGGAGCATCAATCTGACATATCCAATTCTAGCAATCTTGTAGGCTTCATTGTTTCCCAGCAGCACCGATCCACCATCCTGACATATAGTTCCTCAAACACATATTTGTTTAGAGTCATGTATCAAGTACATCCTAAATCCATAATCCACTCCTTGCTAGAGTTGTTGCTTGAAACTACTAGGACATCAGATGATTCATAATCATCTTGCACAATGACTGCATTACAATTATCTTTACCTCAACGATTATTAAGATGTTCAAGGCACCCCTTTCTTGTATGACCCTCATTCTTACATTGATAACACCTAATAACAGAAACATTACCACCATAAGAATTTTGTAGAACTTTACCCTTCTTCCTCTCATATTTACCATCTTTCTTTGAGAATTTTCCCTTAACAGAGAAACCTTCTCCAAAAGATGATGACTTTTGATCTTTTCTTTTGTTCAAGTCCTTCGAGTACAAGACTGATTGAAATTCTTCAAAGGTCAGATGCTCTCTTTCATGCAAGATGGTTTCTTTGAAGTGAACGTGAGATCTTGGTAAAGCACAAAACAACAACAATGCTTGATCTTCATAATCAATCTTGACCTCAATATTTTCAAGATCAAGAATCAACTTATTGAACATATCCACCTGCTCAGCCAAGACTTTTCCTACACTTATCTTGAATGAATACAAAGCTTACTTCAGGTAGAGACGGTTGACGAAGTATTTGGTCATATACAAACCTTCAAGTTTGCTCCACACATCCGCTGCAGTTTTCTCCTTTGAAACCTACCTTAGAACCTTATCACCAAGGCTCAAGATGATTTTACTGTGGGTTTTCTCGATCATTGTCGTATTCTCCTTCTTTGTTAGGGCAACATCCATCTTCTCCGATCCTTTCAACACTTCTAACAAATATTGCTGAACCAGTAGGGCTTACATCTTCAAGCGCCACAAACCAAAATCATTCACACCGGTGAATTTTTCAATCTCATATTTTATTGACTACATCTTCTCCTCCACGCTCACCGCACCAATTTATTGTGAAATCGATGTCAAAAAATATAGTATGATTGATTTCTTTATCAGCAAGAAAACCACAAAGTAAAGGAAAAGAGAGAAGAAAGACAATTCAAAGTGGTTTCAAATCCTATATTCTTAATTCAATTACACATTTGGGAATACTGTTTACAATTGAATATCAACCACACCACTTTCTCCCTCTGATCAAGATTATTAGAGATTGATTGGAGAAGTGATGACTAGTATACTATTTATAAGAAAACTAAATCTTGCTTTCAACTAATATAATTAACAATTGACCCAACAAACTGCTCCAACTCAACATGCTAACTTAAACATATGCATGTAAGAATAGACTTCGACTACAACATACACATATTTGACTACAATCAACCATAAAACTATCTCTATCAAAACTAGAGTTCGACTTAAATACCACAATGTAAAATTTGAAAATATAGTCTTAAATCATTTTAAATGTGTATAAATCTCATTTTCAAAAAATAAATCATATGATATATAAGATTATCTTTACATATTTATACATTCAACATCCAAAAAATTTAAACAATATAAAACTCCAAACACACTCCACTAATAACAAACTTACTACCATATAGACTTTTTTGTGTTAGGCACACTCAACTTTTTTCATTCTTTCTAACACTAACTTTTTTTACTATGTCCCTCAATAGGTGTACTATGTCTCTCAATAGAATGGAATATCAAATTAGAAATGATGAAAAGTTGATTCAGGCTTGGAATGAATTAGACTTCCATTCACTAAATTTAAGTGTATCAAGAAAATTCTACCTTCCCTTGAAAGAGATATTAACGAAAATTCAACACTAATGTTGCCACTATAAAATGGTTGAAACCCATCACATGTGGTTTAATTGTCCATAATGCATGAATGTAATCATTTACGAAAAGAGGGAGAAGATGCGAATTCAAATTCCAATGTTATGTTACACTTAATGTAGAAAAACACTATTCCATAACATTGAATGATAAACTTGTTGTAAGTGTTTATTTGACCACGTCCCTTTTTTGTCCTTATATATATATATATATATATATATATATATATATATATATATATATATATATATATATATATATATATATATATATATATATATATATATATATATATATATATATATATATATATATATATATATATATATATATATATATATATATATATATATATATATATATATATATATATATGGCCGACCTTAAGAGTATGCTACTAAAACTACTGAGCTTCATTTAAAAATAATATATATATATATATATATATATATATATATATATATATATATATATATATATATATATATATATATATATATATATATATATATATTTGTTAATTTAAAAATTAAAACCGTTTTAAATTTTTGAAAAGGTTAAACATAGTTTAACTACAAAAGATAAATAAAAATTCTATTTTGTTATCGTTTAAATATAATTAATATATTTTAGGTTTTTTTTAATCACGATTTAACTGCGAAAAATTTTAGACCCTATCTAATAATTCTCTTATACTTTCTTAAAGACGTTCTTGTTAAAAATTGAATTTATAAATAATAAATATTTAAATTCTCTTTCATAAAATAATACTTAAAATTTAAGTTTTTTTTTTATAAGGGATAATTTTTTTTAATTATAATTTTTTAAAATGATTAGAAGACTTTAGATATGTTGAGTTATTATCAATGAAAAATACAATATTAAATAAAATAAATTAAAACAATTTAATAATTTTACGTTTTAAAAAATTTAAAGTTTAAATTCATTTATTTCAAATAAAAATATTATAGAAACATTCACCTTAAAATGTATTTAACCATTTTTTTAGTTAAAATTTGCTAAAACACACCTTCATAAAAATAAATGGGTATATTATAACAAACCTCTGAAATTTGTTATCATAAAAATAAATGGGTATATTATAACAAACCTCTGAAATTTGTTATACTATAATTGATCTTACCTGATCAGAAGGGGACCATAGACTTGCCACACGTCGTTGATCTACTGCATGTTCACCGGTGTTGAGAAGGAGATGGGGGTTGTACCTGCAAGACACTCCGATGTCAAAGTAAGAGTTTGGACAGAGTGACGCCAAATACAGAAAAGGGTAAAAAGAGAATACCTGACCCTCTTGGGAAAAAGGGTATTTATAGAGAGACCCCAGCGTTGGGCCAACGGTCACTTGTGTTATGCTGGATTGCCAAGCCCAACCCAGGTGACTGCTAGGGCTTACGTAGCGTAGTGAAGACCGGAACGTGGTCTTTGCCCTAGTTCAACTGCTCCGTGAACTCTGGAAAGTGGGCAGTTGGTTGATGACGTGTCCCCGCGGAGGGGAGCACGTGGAGAATGTGTGAAGGACACGTTGATCTGCTCGACAAGGGAGAAGGTTCTGCCCGCGAAAGGGCCATTGTCTGCCCGGCGGGAACCATGTGTTCGACGGATGTAGCCCAAGTTAGATTGGACCTAACTAAGTATCATTGGACTGGGTCTGTCCGGTCAAGCCGGAGCCCAGGCCAAAACAACAATAATTTTTTTTATAAAGATGTGTTTTAGCAACTTACAACTTTAAGCATTTTTTTATAGTTAAAATGGACCTTTATAAAAAATTGTGGGTCTAAGTTAGCAAATTATATAAGAGACAGAGTAGGGAGAAAATATTATTGCATTTTTTTAGTTGAAGATCCTTACTTGTCACTCCCAGGAAACTAAGCTTTACCACTCCATTGAATAAATGTCACTTGATTTTAACATTTATTATTCATTTGATAATTTTATTTATTATATGTTGTTGATTTTTGCAATATGGAGAATAGTTTTGTATAATTTTACCAAAAAAAAAACGATTTTGTATAATTCTTCAGAACATCTAACAAATCCAACAATATCTAACTTCTCATCATATAAATAATTTTTAAAATCAACTGTTAAATTAAAAGATATTATAATAAAGACCATACATATAAAATTTCAGATTAATTTATAATAATTTTCTATGCCATCAAGAGACACAAAAATTAACAAAGATTAACCTAAAAGATGTACTTTCATATAACATTAATTCTAATATAATTCAGTAGAAAATTATTATAGATTAATTTCAAACTTTATACATGTGATATATATGATATTATATTTTGATTAGATGTTTCAATTTAAAAAATATTTATCTGATATAAAGTTATTGAAAAATATAACTCTTTATATACCTATGCACGGGTGTAATTTGATTTTCTAAAAGTTTATAAGAAAAAAATACATATTTTTTGAAATTATAAGAAATAAACTTCAAACTATAATCCCTTTAGCATTTTATTCTAAAAATGTATCTTTTTTAAAATAAAATTAAATGTAAATTTAATTTAATTTATTTTCTTTCTTATTTTATCCATAAACAACAATCAATTAAAATTATTTTTACCTGATCTTTCTCTAAAACATATTTCAAGAAATACATCAAAATTTGAATTTTTTTAATATATTTTAAAATATTGACATTTGCTTATAATATATATTGGTCAACGACCAAATACAAGGGTCCTTCATATATAAGTTTAATCGAAATTATTCAATGTATATAGTCATCGTAGGTGACATTTAATTTATATTTTTATTATATTTTAGACTCTGTAACTAATTTGAATATTAGAGTGTAAATCTTACAAATTCATCACAAATCACCATACAATAGATCATCAACATCGATTTCAAAGTCTCAGTCATCAATCAACACAAATTATAATTCTAGAATGATACAACTTTGATACTATTTATAAAAAAAAATTAATTTTTAAAATACAATACATAACTAATATATGGACCATATATAAACTTAATAAATTACTTTTTCAATATATCCAAGAAGTAGATTTTTCTTTATAAATAGAATCAGAGGAAATATATATATATATATATATATATATATATATATATATATATATATATATATATATATATATATATATATATATATATATATATATATATATATATATATATATATATATATATATATATATATATATATATATATATATATATATATATATATATATATATATAAAACACTTCATTCATTTGAAAAATGAGAACAATTAATTATAACTATTAAATTATAATAATTTATTTATGAATTAGATTTTATCTTACTTAAAATAAATTTACAATGAATTGGTATAATGAATTTATTATTTTTAAATTTCAATATTAATTTGATAATCTCTCTCATAAAGTTAAACAATTCTTTTAGTATGACACTTATTTATTTATTTATTTTAAAAATACCTTTATTTAGTAAAATCATATAATTCAAAAAAAAAGTTTATCAATACTACTTTTTTAAACGATTTAAAATAACTTTAAACTTTAATAATTTTTTAAAATTTAAAAAAATTCATGATAAAAAGTAAAAAGTATTTAAACTAAAATTTGATGAGAATCTATTAAACTGATTTTCTTATTTAAAGTTTTTTACTTTACCAAATATATATTATGCTATAAAAATTCTATTTAAAATAAATATACATCTTCCAAATAAAAATATTATTAAAATATTTGTATAATAACATTTCATACAATTAGAGCTAAAACTAAATTAAACCAATTTAAATATAGTTTGAAACTCAATTCGGCAACTGATCGTTGAATTTGGTTGCAAATGAGTTGAATATGAAAAAAAAAGAAAAAAAAAGTTTGTTAACTACATAAACTGAACTTAAATTATGTATAGTTCGACTCGTTAAATTCATGAATCAACTCGATTATATATATTGTCTTAAAATATAGGTTTTAAAGACCGCAAATCATAGCCCTCTAATAAAATGAAATGAGCCGATTATATATATTGACTAATAAGTCTGTGAAGTAAATAAGCCAACTCTAATGAAATGAACTAAATACAAGAGTCTGTCATGTACAAGTCTAATCGAGATTATCCAATGTATATAGTCATCGTAGGTGAGATTTAATTTATAATTTTATTATATTTATTTTAAATTTTATAACTGACTTAAATATTGAAGTGTTAATCTTACAAATCAATCACAAATCACTGTACAATAGATCAACATCATCGATTTCAAAATCTTAGTCATCAATCAACACAAATTATAATTCTAAAATTATACACACTTTGGTTTTATTTATAAGAATTAAAAAAAAAATAGATTACATAATTACACAACTAAATGTATATGGCCCACATATAGACTTAATAAATAACTTTTTCAATATATCTAAGAAGTAGATTATATATATATATATATATATATATATATATATATATATATATATATATATATATATATATATATATATATATATATATATATATATATATATATATATATATATATATATATATATATATATATATATATATATATATATAATTCTATTTATAAAAAAAATAGAATTTATAATTTTATTATATTTATTTTAAATTTTATAACTGACTTAAATATTGAAGTGTTAATCTTACAAATCAATCACAAATCACTGTACAATAGATCAACATCGTCGATTTTAAAATCTTAGTCATCAATCAACACAAATTATAATTCTAAAATTATACACACTTTGGTTTTATTTATAAGAATTAAAAAAAAAATAGATTACATAATTACACAACTAAATGTATATGGCCCACATATAGACTTAATAAATAACTTTTTCAATATATCTAAGAAGTAGATTTTTTTTTTTATAAATAGAATCATATATATATATATATATATATATATATATATATATATATATATATATATATATATATATATATATATATATATATATATATATATATATATATATATATATATATATATATATATATATATATATATATATATATATATATATATATATATATATATATATATATATATATATATATATATATATATATATATATATATATATATATATATATATATATATATATATATATATATATATATATATATATATATATATATATATATATATATATATATATATATATATATATATATATATATATATATATATATATATATATATATATATATATATACTAGCGTCCAAACGGGCACATCCGTGCCCGTTTGTCCGTTTTTTTTATTGCGCTAACGCGTGAAAATATTGACTAACATATTTTTTTATAAGTTTGATTTTAATATTAACTATTTATATTGATTTTAGTATAAATTATTTATATGAAACTTTTTTTAAACCCAGTTTCATATTATTTTTGAAATAATATATATTGATATAATAAATACTTATTTTGACATTTGTTGTTACAGTATGTGCATGTGAAAATTATTAGTTTAATATTAACTATTATTACACTAATACGTAAACATAGATATATATTTATCAATTACCTACAAATATTAAATACAATTTATATTTAAAACAAAGAAATTCGTTTGTTCACCTTTTTAGTATACACACATGTTTAAATATAAACATATTTTTTAATTTAATTTTGATCTTAAATTAAATTATTTACATAGCATTTAAACGGGCATACTCGTTTGTACGCTTAAACACAACATCTTGCAACTTATCTAAAAAAATGTTAACAAATTTCTATAATACCAATTCTTTTTTCGAGGCAAATAACGTAACAATTTGTATAACTCTTACAAATAAATAGTATAATACATGAGAGTTCTCATTTGTGTGGCAGTCTTAAAGAATGTCTCCATCATAAAAATATGCATTTTATAATTTTCTTCTTCTCTTTCACGACAATAAAAGATATGGAAGTTATCTTTCAAATCCTACTGAAGTTACTAATCACACAGTATTTTAAAGTTTAAAGGTATTACACTGTCAGTGTGAGACAATTTTACACATACAACCAATCAAAATGTCTATAGTCAAATTTAAAGTCACGCACCCTCTTAGTTTTTTTTTTCCATTTTCTTTCTCTTACACTAATAACTTCTCTCATTCATCACACATACCTTTTTTCTTTTCGTTTTGTATTTATTTTTCAAAAATACGATCTTCTACATTCATAGAGATTCATTTCCACTTTAAAAAAAATCTTTTATATAACCACTAATCAATTCACTATGCTACACTTTCTTCACCTATTAAAAATTAAATGGAAAAGCAAGAAAACCATTTATTTCAATTTGGGTTGGAATTGTAAATTGAAATAGCAACGGTAAAAAATTAACGATATTTAGAAAAATTAATGATGATTAATGAATTAAGCAGCCTACATGGATGATCTAATGACATTAATATTCCATTCATTTAAATTAATAGGCAAATTTAAATTTAGATTCCTTTGAATTTTAATGAAAATCTCTTCTAATAAATAATTAATAGGAAAATAACTATGATATTTGAAATAGTTATCTTTGAAATTCAAAATTACCACTTTTGATGATGAAATGCTAGTGTAATAAGTCCCGAAATATAAGCATGAATTAGTTTCAATCTTGACGTTGCTCTCGAATACAAAAACAACACAAAAGCAAACATTGGAACTTCCATAGGACTTCTAATACAAACAATGAGAAAGAAGCAAATTATTAACCACCCACAAACCATAAATTATGAAGAATCATTGGATGAAACATTAAACGAACATGTTTTTTTTACTCTATAAATTTGTATTTATGTTATGCATCACATCTTGAGAGGTTTATATATAAAAATAAAAATAAAAAACCAACTCTAGGAGTTATGGAGTTACCACAATTCAAAATAACTCCCATAATTTAATAAAAACTTTATTTTTTTATTTGTATTTTTGTTTTTAAGATTAACTAAAATTAAATTTTAAAGAATAAAATAGAAATAAAAATAAGTCAGTCTAAAATTCCATGTTCCCTAGAAAAAATATTTATTTTTAATTTAATTATAAACTATTTATAAAATAATTAAAGATAATGATATGAAAAATAATAAACTGTTGGCGGTTAATAAACCTTGGTGTAACCGCCGTTGTGAGAAAAAAAATAAAAATTTAAAATAAAAATTGGAAAGGGTAAATTTGGAAAAGAAAAAAAAGTTACACAAAAACAATCTATTGCCTTTATATATTGTTATAGATTATAGATAAAACAAATCAATTACTAAATTTTAAAAGATAAGATAGACACTTTGTCTATTTTGGTTTAAAGATAATAACTCATTTTCATTGGTATTACCAATTGAAAACTACGCTTTTGTTTACTCAACACCATTTTTTTCGTTAACATACAATTATAATAATTGATGCATACGAAAGAATAAAAGTGGAATGATGAAAAGATAGTCAAATTTAAAGTCACGGACCGTCTTAGTTTTTTTTTTCCATTTTCTTTCTCTTACATTCATAACTTCTCTCATACATCACACATTTTGTATTTATTTTTCAAAAATATGATCTTTTACATTCATAGAGATTCACTCCACTTTAAAAAAATCTTCTTATATAACAACTAATCAATTCACTATGTTACACTTTCTTCATCTATTAAAAATTAAATGGAAAAGCAAGAGAAGCATCCATTTCAATTTGGGTTGGGGTTGTAAATTGGAATAACAACTGTCAAAAATTAATGATATTTAGAAAAATTAATGATGATTAATGAATTAAGCATCCTACATGAATGATCTAATGACGTTAATATTCCATTCATTTAAATTAATAGGTAAATTTAAATTTAGATTCCTTTGAATTTTAATGAAAACTTCTCCCAGTAAACAATTAATAGGAAAATTTGTTTCTTTCTCTTTATTGTTCTTAAAACATATAATAGGCAAAAAAAACTATGCTATTTGAAATAGTTATCTTTGAAATTCAAAATTATCTCTTTTGATGATGGAATGCTAGTGTAATAAGACCAGACAATATAAGCATGAATTAGTTTAAAATCTTGATGTTGCTCTCTAATACAAAAACAACACGGAAGCAAACATTGGAACTTTCATAGGACTTCTAATACAAACAATGACAAAGAAGCAAATTATTAACCACCCACAAACCATAAATTATGAAGAATCATTGGATGAAACATTAAAACATGTTTTTTTTACTCTCTATAAATTTGTATTTACGTTATGCATCACACCTTGAGAGATTTATATATATAAAAATAAAATAAAAAACCAACTCTAGTAGTTATGGAGTTACCACAATTCAAAATAACTACCATCATTTAATAAAAACTTCATTTTTTATTTGTATTTGAGTTTTTAAAATTAACTAAATTAAATTTTAAATGATAAAATAGAAATAAAAATAGGTCAATTTAAAATTTTATGTTCCCTTTATATATAGTTATAGATAAATTATTTAATTTTAATTTAATTATAAATTATTTATAAAATAATTAAAGATAATAATATGAAAAATAATAAACCGCTGGCGGTTAAGTCGTGTAACCGTCGTTGTGAGAAAAAAATTAAAATTTAAAACAAAAATTGAAAAGGGTAAATTTGGAAGAAAAAAAGGCTACAACAAACTAATGTTTTGCCTTTATATATTAGTATAGATAAAATAACATGAATAAAATTAGAAAAAAGTAAAATGATATATAACATTAGATGATAAAAAAGTAAGAATTGTAAAAACAACAATAATAGAATTTTATACATGTATTTTCATGAGAGAAAAAGAGAAAAATCCCTTAAAATTAAAGAATCAGATATTTGTATTCATCTTCTCATCTATCTTTTCTATAGATAATTTCTCCCACAATTTTTTTATTTATTCTGAGAATGTTTTTTATGATGCTTCAATATCTGCGGTATAAAACAATGTAACTAATAATTATTAAATAACTGTAAATTGAGAAGAGAAAACAAATTATAAAAAAGAAAGAAAAAAATTGAGAGAGAATCACTACTTGAAATATGGATTACAGATAAAAATCCATAAGTTACTTATTTATTAAACAAACAAAGTATAAGTGTTAATGGGTAACGACAGTTATTTTAAGAATGTGATTTCTATTAATGTATTAAGGACTTAGATGATCAGTGAGTTTAGATGAAATATATAATTTAACATTACATCACCCAATTCTTCTAACTTGACGCAATTGAACAACTCCGTGTATTTTTGTCAATTGTGTCATGTTACATGAGATAACCTTTAAATAAAAGAAATCAGAATTAAAGAAAATTAAAGTTAAATTAGAGAAAATTAGAGAAGTTGTTACAAACATACCAAATATCAATATATTCATGTCCACCATAATTTATCTCGACTTCCTTCTCTCTTTTCTATTTCTTGATGAATGTTTTCTACAATTAGATTAAATAACATATAGTTGTATATCTTTCTTTTCTTTATCTTAGTTCTCTTTTCTTTCTCTCTTTCATTCTCTTTCTTTTTAAATAAATTCTTAAATAAATGGGTTAAATGGGAATGAGAAGTTATTATTTTGATAGAACTTTTTTAACCGTCTATGTAGTTGATTTTAGCAAAGGGTGTTAATGGAATAATAGTGTGAATTATTGGACAAAATTGGAAAATAAAAAGCTACACCAGAACAATCTATTGCCTTTATATATTGTTTTATATATATATATATATATATATATATATATATATATATATATATATATATATATATATATATATATATATATATATATATATATATATATATATATATATATATATATATATATATATATATATATATATATATATATATATATATATATATATATATTACACTTCATTCATTTAAAAAATGAGAACAGTTAATTATAAAAATTAAATTATATTCATTTAATTTATGTTTTAGAATTTATGAATCAATTCGATTATATATATTGACTCCAAAAATAGGTTTTAAAAATTTACCGCAAATCATAACCCTATATTTTCTTCTAATCATATAAATTTTATTTTATTTTAATATTTTTCTTTGAAAAACTATTAATTTAAAATATTAAATATATATAAAAAATATATATTTAAGAAAAACGACTAATAAGTCCGCGAAACAAATAAACTGAATCTAATGAAATGAATCTAACGAGTTGAACTGAATTATTCGTGAACTTAAAACGAGTTGAATTTGAATTTTAAAAACATTGGTATTAAGTTCGAGTCAAATTTTGAGTTGAACCAATTTTTATTGAGTCGAGCCGAGCTGACACGAATTCGACTTATTTTGAACCTACATATAACTATCTTCATACCAATATTTTATATTTAAAAAATTTATGTGGTAAAATGATATTTTGAAGTTTAATGAAAATATAAATTATACACATTATTACAATATTAATGTGAATATAAAGAATCTAAACCATGATGCATGAATGCAAAACCTTTCACTAAATGATCCAAATGTGGTACAAAAGTGCTCTATACCATTGATGGCTGCATTGTCGTTCTCCACAATACTATATATTCGAGTGAGGTTTCTTTTTCAATACATAATAATAACCCTCGAAATTATTAATATCAAGAACATGACTATATATGTGACCTCACATAGTTTGTCGTTACTTGGTTTCTTTTTGACTTGAACACTAGTACAGTTAAATGGCATTACTTAGTGTGTGAAATTCATAAATAAATAAATAAATTCCACTTGGTGTAATAATCCATTATACCATTTTTGACAAGTTAAACTTTTTCCACATTTTG
Source organism: Lathyrus sativus (assembly GCA_963859935.3). Classification (NCBI taxonomy): domain Eukaryota; kingdom Viridiplantae; phylum Streptophyta; class Magnoliopsida; order Fabales; family Fabaceae; genus Lathyrus; species Lathyrus sativus. Next base: position 11,696,140 of record OZ012741.1, read on the forward strand.
GGAGAGATTTGATGAATCAAATTATTCTTGTCACTTGGTCACTTGGAACATTGATTACAATTCTGAACGTACAGTGGGGGCGGCTCTTAAGAACAAAAGTCATTAAAAACTTTGGTTTAGATCTCACACGTTTTTAATGTTAGACAAGAAAACAAGTTTTTGTATTTTATGAAAAATTTAAAGTAAGGTAACTTGTCTTTGTGACTCATAAGCAAGCTTACAAAATGTTGATAGAGATGTTTATCTTTTACTTAATGCTCACAAATGTTAATTATTATAACTAGTGAGATGATATATATATATATATATATATATATATATATATATATATATATATATATATATATATATATATATATATATATATATATATATATATATATATATATATATATATATATATATATATATATATATATATATATATATATATATATATATATATATATATATATATATATATATATATATATATATATATATATATATATATATATATATATATATATATATATATATATATATATATATATATATATATATATATATATATATATATATATATATATATATATATATATATATATATATATATATATATGAGTCGAGTAAAAACTATTTTTTTAAACATATATATATATATATATATATATATATATATATATATATATATATATATATATATATATATATATATATATATATATATATATATATATATATATATATTTTAGTATATTTGACATTTTAAATAAATATATTTTTTAAAAATAAAATAAAAGTTATTATATTGAAATTTAATTTTTATCTTCGAAATCTACTAATTCAAAACCTACGCAACTTTCAAGAGATACATTTGAGAGTCTAATTCAAAAACTATTAAATTGAAGATTAAATTTGTCTAAGATTTGGAGTAAATATTTAAACATAATCTTAAAGACAGTATAATTCTTCTCATATGTAATCGAGTTGACTCATGAACCTAATGAGTCGAACTATGTATAGTTCAAGTTCAGCTCATTTAGTTAACGAACTTAATTTTTCGCTCATACTCAACTCATTTGGTTCATGAACCTAGTTCAACGATTTAATTGTCAAATCGAATTCCGAACTATTTTCGAGTTGGTTCGGTTCATTGTCAGCCCTATATATATGACAAAACTTCAATAATTAGTCCCTTATTTAGCCTTTTTCTTAGGTTCGTTTTTAAATAAACATTTTTTAAAGATATCTTAATTTACCTCTTGATATTCTTAGCCATCTAACGCATTTCTTTTTATGTCCACTGTTTTCGGAGTTGTATCTCTGGATAGATCTTTTTTTTCTTTACGCTTGATGTTTTCGGAGACACATCTACGAAAAAAGTTTCGTGGATGCATCTCCGAAATCTTATCAGAACAAGTTTTAAAAAAAAAAAATCAAGTTTTGTTGGTCGCATATGGAAATTAACTGTTGCAGATGAATATAAAATAACATACATCTATAAATAAAATAACATATATATAAGAAGTCATATGTCATAAACATCATCAAAAAATAGTACATCAATGTCATCAAAATATAGTACATAAAAAAAACACCACAATCACTATTGTGTGTGCCTAACAACATCTCTATCCTCTCCTCTACTTATGCCTCTGCTGCCTTATTTGCCTATACCGCCTCCTCGACCGCCCGGTCTGCGTCCTCGACCATCGATCCCACCCATCCTGGCGTGATGTCTGCTATACATAATTGCCCCCTCTTCCACCGCAATCATATCATCCAATATACGCTTGTAGTCATATCCCTCAGGGAAGAAACCAACATCAATGTCTGCTTGCCCCATCTCCACTATCTGACGACAGCGAGGCAGGACTTCCTGAGTGTGATCCAACTGAGACTGCTGCTCCTCTAAACTCTCCTGATGAGCTGGTCTGAATGGTGATCCTTCTGCAGTGGGCACAATGTAGGGGTGTGAGACGGTGAAGAACCACATGATGTAGCCATCAACGTAGCTGCAGTCTCTCGGCGCTCTGGTCGCCTGAGCCTCGTCCGGTACCATGTGTCTTTGGTAGTCAGCATAGATCTCGTCTATCTGCGTACGAGTCAAGCCGAGAGGAGCGGAGACAGCTGGGTATCTAGGTATCATCTGTGTGTTCCCGAACTGCCGCATGACGCGCTCAGGCGAATATGGAACGATGATGGTCGAACTGCATGCCAACCATCCTGAGAATAGTGAGATGTCACCAAACGGGCGTGTCATACGGTGATCAGCATAGACGTCGTAGAGGATGTCCTCAGCAGCCAGGCGATCGAGATAGACTCTGTAAGGGTCGACCGCCTGGTTCCCCCTGAGCGGGAGAAAGGCACGGGCATGCAACATCAGTTCTATGTAATCAGGCACACTCCCCCACCCAGCGATCAAGGAAATGTGCTGGAATATCCAAGCCTGAAATGAAAATAAAAAACATCAAGATCAAGCATTATCACGAATATAGAATGAAAAGAAATGAAAAAAAGTCGAAGGATATAAGATTGTTACCACAAGTAGTGACACGCTGCCTGCCAAAGTCCTGATCTTCCATAGGCATCCCTCTCCCAACCTCAAATACGTGTAAGCTAATGTAGCCGCCCCCCAGTTATACTCATGGATCCGTGTGGAATCCAAAAAGTACCCGAGGTAAGCGACATCGGTATATGCGGTGCTCGTGTCCACAAAGAGCTGAGTGCCAACTAAAAATAGAAAATAACACCTCAGTACACGCTACCTGTGTATCTCAATCTCAACTGGATCATCATCTGCCTGGCGTGCAGCAGTGAGCGCCTCACCAAAATGACGCATCAGAAAGGAGAACCTCACATGAGGCTATCTGGTCTTATCCACCTTCTCAAGCGCATCTAGTGGATCAGCCCCAAGCTCCTCCACCAACACCTTTCTCGCATCCTCTTTCGTCATCCTACCGTGACGGATGAGGGTACCCCTGATCGGTATATGTAACAGACAAGAGATGTCGTCCAGTGTAATCATGATCTCATTATGCGGTAGATGGAAGAAGGACGTCTCAGGGTGCCATCTCGTTGCAAAGCCCATCAACATCCCGTTATGGATCAGGTCGTAACTGATCTCACAAAGGTCCTTCAAACCAGAGGCGGCAAGAAAATCCTGGAACCAAGCCTCTGGTGGCTGATCCAAAGATAATATATTCCGCCCATCGTTATAGAACTTCTGCGGTTGACGAGTATAAAAATTAGCATAAATAAAAAACAATGTTAATAAGAAAAAATGCAACAAATTATAAATTTCCAATGAAAAAAAAGAAACAATCTAAGTAATGTTACCTCTCCATTCCAGACATGTCTGGTAGTATGGTTAGCGTACCCTGTCAGTAGGGACATATCTGAGGGACCCCTTGGGAAACTCTCAGGCTCATCATCATCATCGTCACTAGCATCCTCCAATTGTGGGTCATCACCCTCTAGAGGTGGCACTAGATCAACATCATCGCCAGGAGAAGGAACAAGAGTATCCCGACGAGGCCTGTAGGAAGACGGGGCCCGTGATGAACCCTCAGTTGAATCCCGACGCCTTTGGGATAAAGAAGTGGATGATGGGATGAGATATGAGGTCAAGGGAGTGTATTGGACATGTGATGAAGAAGGTTGTGCAATAGGTTGCGCCTCAGCTGTATCGGCCTTGGTAACGGTGGTCTGGCTCCGCTCGAGTCTGATAGATGCATGTTGTGAAACCAGTCCAAGTCACAATCTATCGTCTATGTCTGCCATAATGTCTGCAAGGTATAACCAAGAAAAAAAATTAGACACAAATAAATTAAAAAACAAAAAAGAAAAAAAAAAACATTTTTTTACTTCCGGATATCACACAGAAAACTTTCGTAGATGTATCTACGGAAGTACCCAGAAATCACAACGTTTGATTTGTTCTGGAGCTGTATCTACGGAATTGCCCTAACGTTAATTTGTTTCGTAGATGTAGCTTTAGAACTTTCTGCAGCTCCAACAATCACGACAATGGCGTCCCCTACCCATGAAAATCGATTTTTTGAAGCCCTGATCGTTCGTTTCAGCCAAAAACAATACCTACATTGTCTCTAAATTATGTTTCTAAAACTATTTAAGGATTTCTACCCCTAAAACTATATTCTAAATTGTTTACGGAAAATACTCGAAAATACCTCAGAAACTCAAAAACTTACCGATTATATCGAGCTTTGAATGATTTGGAGTGTCTTGATCGTTGAAATGAATGCTCCTTGTCGAGCTTGATTGAAAAATATTAAGTTTGGTAAAAAAGATTTTTTAAGGATTGAGAGAGTTTGGAGAGTTTAAGAGTGAAGAAGATGAAAAATGAAGAATGAGGGAGGAGAAGGGTCTCTGGCACGAATGTATTCTAATATATTTCAGAGCTATATAAATGGAAACATTCCGTAGATGTAGATCTGAAAAAAAACCAACGTTAAGTAAAAAAAGTTGCGTCTAGAGATACATCTCCGAAAATAGGGGGTATATTTGGAAGCGTACATGGTGCCTAAGAACCCCAAAGGATGGGGTAAGAAATTCTCTATTTTTTAAGCCCCTTATTTTTACGCTCATTCTTATAGAGCCTAACCTAAGTGAATGGCTTAAAATTTAATTTGTTTGAAAGAAAATATATTTCAAATTTTTTTAACTATGTATTTTTTAAAAATAAATATTTTTGAAGATTAATTTTAAAAAATAATTTGTTTTTATAAAATAAAATAAAAAATTAAATTTTCGTAAATAATAATGTTTATTTTTTTTCTAATATTAGAAAAAAATGTTTTTTTTAAAAGTCAATTTTTAAAAATTAAAAAGAATAATTTTTCCTTGAAAAATAAAAATCGTCTATTTTTTTTAAAAAAAATTAAAAATAGTTGATTTTATATGAAAAATATGAAAAAGCTGATTTTTTAAAAATAAAAAAATATTTATTTTTTTCGAAAATAAAACATCCAATTTTTTTGTTAGTTAAAAAGTCGATATTTCCAAAAACAATCTCAATTTTTATTGGAAAAATTGATTTTTTTCAAAAATAAAAAGTTGTTGATTTTTTGCTAAAACAAAAATATTCTATTTTTTAAATAAAAAATTAAATTTGTTTTTTTTAATATAAAAAAAAGTTGATTCTTTTTGAAACTAAAAAAAATATTTTTTTGTAAATATAAAAGTTGATTTTCTTTGAAAATAAAAAAAATATTGATTTTTATAAAAATAAAAAATTTTGATTTAAAGAAAAAATAAAGAACTTCGATTTTTTTACTAAAATAAAAAGGTGTTGATTTTTTTCCAAAAACAAGAAAACGTTGGCTTATTTTTTTAAATAAAAAAATATTTTTTTTTGAAAAATGAAAAACTGTTTTTTTCGAAAATAAAAAAAGTTGTTTTTTTTCAAAAAAAAAAATCAATTTTTTAAAACTTAAAACCAAAATCAATTTTTATTTTTTGAAAAAAAAGTCAATTTATTTTCTAAAGAAGGCAACTCTTGAAAATGTTTGGGCCTTGAAGTTTTTCTTAAATTTCAAGGGTCTTCACTCTAGCGAACCTATATATTTTGGAGTTTATTATTATTATTATTATTATTATTTTTAATTTTGACTCCTTAAATTTTTAGAGCCTCAATAGTTAAGTCTTGACCCTCTAATTTGACAGCCTTAATAGAACTGTCACGTCATAAATTTTGGTAACTAAATTTGAGGACGAATTAAAAACATGTAATTTTCAATAGAAAATTTGTATTTTTTTACAGAGATATTTTTTCTTTAAAATCTCTAATATCACATAAGGAATATATATATATATATATATATATATATATATATATATATATATATATATATATATATATATATATATATATATATATATATATATATATATATATATATATATATATATATATATATATATATATATATATATATATATATATATATTGTTATGAGCTGACAAAATAATATTGTTGGAGGAAAAAGACAAATTAGAAGCAATGAAGGACATATGGAAAACGATCCTAGTATTGTGGAACCAAGGAGAGGCAAGAGGGAGAAAATCTCTAACAAAAAATATTTTGTGGGTCAGCATATATAGGAGGACACAATGGAATAAGAAGGGGGCAGCAAGTGATACATTCTCTCTTCCTTTAGTGGCATTCCTTGTGAATGATTTCTTTCCCTTTTCATTTATTCTGTACTGTTTCCAATTCCGTTTTTCCATAGATGTTTCCATGGAATTAATGAAGCTATAATTGCATTTGATTGTTCCTGTGTCCTGTTAAAATCTTTTTTGAGTACTGTTACATTTGGTGCTTTCATTCTCCTTACCATGGCGGAAAATACTCGTATGAAAGGCTTGAAAGCTGCAATCAGTGGCATTAATGTCACAATGCAAAAGATGATGGAAGACATCGACGCACGTCATAACGACTACATGAAACACCGTCATGCTGATATGACTCGAATCGAGCGAGTCGAGGCACAACTTGGCAGCTTACAACTCTCTCCCGCTTTGAATGGTAGCTTGAACTCCGATGGCTCGTCACGACAACAACCTTTCCAAATGCGTAATGTGAAGCTCGATTTTCCCAGATTTGACGACATTGAGGTATTAAACTAGATATTTAAAGCTGAGCAATTTTTCGATTATTACTCTACGCTAGATAATCACCGACTCACCATAGCAGCAGTACGAATACACTATTCATCTGTACGGACGTCACTATTCATCAGTACAGACGCTACTATTCATTTGTACGGATAAAACTTTTCACCAATCGATTTTGTTTTTGTTTTGACTTTTCGTCTGACTTTTTAAAACTTCTGATTTTTGCGCTAAATGCAATCTCCAAAATATGTTTTCTTTCTCTTTATCAACAAAGGTTTTTGAGGCACATTTACAACAATCTTCACCATGACTTTAAATCGTGTTGATACCAATTTAACAATCAACAACGTTGCTGCTCTAACAAGTTGAAACTTTAATCAATAACTTTGATCAAATTCAAGCAACCCTTGAATCTTGATCTCGCAACTTGCATCCACTTGTTCCCAGTTACCCTTTTCTGCCTGGGTAATTTAACAAGCCTACAAGTATGGTTTTTCAACCACCCTTGACTCCACCTGATTTCAAATGCCTCCTTGAAGGTTTTTCTTCTTTTATTTTGCAGTCCTTCAGTCACATTAAAAACATAATATCTAAGGCTAGCATAACCGTCTCATTGAGATGCTACAATAACCCTCCTTATCTTATCACGAGTCAAATGATAATCAGAGATCTATGTAACCGTTCCTTCACTACTGCTAGCATCCATAGTAGGAAACTCCACCTCAAATTGAGTTTTCTCCATTATAGTTTCTCCCTTGGTTTTCACTATTCTTCTTCTGAAGAAATTCTCTACCAACCAAGTAAGTTGTTTTAACCTCAGCTCTTTCCCAAAAGCTCAATAACAACTCAGCGGTAACATGCATTTTTATCCCTTGATTTCTGAAAAATTCATTGTACTTCTCTAAAACTTTCTCAAGGCATTCATAACGCCTTAAACTCAAATCTCATAGCTCTTCCTTGTCATGAAAGCCTCCACTAGTTAACGATGAATAAATAATAACATTTGAACCTTCTAAAATATATATACCACATAATTTAGACCCTTTAGCAATAACCAATTCATCACCCAAAATCTTCAACGCTCCACGTTCAACTCTAGTACAATAGCCTAGATCATCAAACATACTTAAAGATAACAAATTTCGCTTGAGTTCTGGAACATACCTCACATTGTGAGTAAGAAGTTCACGATCATTAAACATTTTAAATCTGACTGTACCAATACCATGAACCTTGCATGCCTTATTATTTCTAAGGTTAACTACTTCACCTTGCACCATCTTCAAAGTTTCAAGGTATTCTATTCTTGGACACATGTGATAAGAGCAACCTAAGTCAATGACCCAACTATCTTCAGTTTCCAAAATCGATACTACTAGTGCTCCGACATCCTCATAACTTTCCTCACCTAATGTAACTACAGCTTGAACAAAATATTCATTGACCTTTCTTTTAGGAAAATCCCTTTTAAAGTGACAAATTTTCTGACAATTAAAACATTTTACCTTTGACTTGTCATACCTCTTTGATTTAGACATCCCTTTGCGCTCACCTCCTCCTCTTGACACATTTAATCCTTCACCACTATCTTCAATATTCAAATCTTTCGGCTTTGAAAATTCTTTGGATTTCACCGCCGTCTGGACTTCATCCAAAGTAATAGTACCTTCCTTACCATAAAGAAGGGCATCCTTAAAATTCTCAAAGGATTTGGGTAATGAACTCAACAGGAGCAAAGTCTTGTCCTCATCACCAATCTTCACTTCAATATTCTCAAGATCATCAATAATCTTTGGAAATTCTGTGAGCTGCTCAACTATGGATTTGTTCTCCACCATTCTGTGTAAGCCTTGCAGGCATCAATGCTTCACTCTTCAAAGCATCGGTACACTTCTCTTGAATTAAAGTTGTTTGCATCTTAATTTTCCACAACCTGAAGTTATTGTTACCGGAACATTTCTTGATCTGCCATCTACTAACTATGGTGCTCACTTGTCAACAATATCTCGTTGTTCCACGCTCACTGCACCATTTATTGTGAATCTTGTTGTGAATTACGAAAAAATTCAATATCAATTTGTGAGGCAAAGAACAATAGAAACCAAAATAAATGGTCTTCAGAAATAATAATTCGTACGCAAATAATATAATAGAATAAGGCAAGAAAAAAACAAAGGTTTGTTTACCCAGTTCGATCAAACGATCTACTCTGGGGGAGACAACAGCTCTCCAATTCACTATACTCAGAAAGTTGTTACAAAAGATTACAGATGAGTTACAAGAAAATAGCCTTCGCCTTCAGGTTCCCAAGAACAACTCTGAAGGCGCCCAAGAACAATGTCCACACATATCGTTCATAATGATGCTGATAAAATGCTTACACATATGGTTCATGATCATGTTTTAAACTTGTACAATTGGCATTTATGTAGAATCTAATATAGCTATGGATTGAAACTTGTAATTTTTTTTAAGTGGTTGATTATTCATTCTCTAATGGCTGAATTAGAAAATTAAACTATGAAAGTTAATTTTGGAACATTTTAAGCATTTCTTGTGTGGTCTATGGTTAATTCAATTTGAAACATTTACTTACTCAATATGAATGGGATATACTTATTCAAAATGTATGAGATATGTTGAGTATGACTCAACTTTAGATAAAGAGAAATACAATATGTGAAATTTTTAAGGCTAAACTACTGTCTAGGTCCTTTAAGTTATTTTAAAATATCATGTTAGTCCCTTAAGTTTTTTTTGTAACACTTTGGTCCTTTTTTAAAAATCTCCGTTACAATAAATTACAAACTCATATATCATTTAAACTGTTTTTTTTTGCGCTAATCACGAATATGTAATTAGTTTTGCGTTTGATTGTGTATTTTGGTCAGATCGATGATTTTTCCTTATCTATTTCGTCCATTTTTACCTGATTCTCAAAAACCGTAACTTGTTTGATAAATTTGATTGCATATTCGTGATCAGCGCGAAAAACCAGTTTAAATGGTATATGAGTTTGCAATTTATTATAACGGAGATTTTTAAAAAGGGACTAAAGCGTTACAAATAAAAAACTTAAGGGGCTAATTTGATATTTAAAAATAACTTAAAGGATTAAAACAATAGTTTTGCTGAATTTTAAATAAGACTTAGGTCTAACTATTTATTGTAGGTAGGTGATTGGAGTGTAGGGGAAGCTGCCCCTGCGGTACGATTGATGGGTATTATTATAAATTGAGTCATGGTATTATATATATTACTTGTAACCATATAACCCTAATTATCAAACATAAATCAAGGTAACTACAATTGGTATGTAGTCGCAGAGGTAGGTATTATTGGTCAAACTGCATCAACAAAAGTTGATTGTATTCATAATTTTTTACTTTTATTTCTCTTTAATCTTCTATACCGGTTGCTATTCTAACAATTGGTATCGATGACGATTAACTTCTGGTTCTAAATGTTTGGTGAGAAAAGGTTTCACGAAACGGGTAATTTTGGATTATGGCAAATGATGGTTAAGAATTTGTTGGCTCACCAAAGTTTACAAAAGACGTTGCATGAGAAAAAACCGACCGACATGGAGGATACTGTTTGGGCAGAGATGAAGAAGAATGTTATAGGATTGATTTGCCTATGTGTTTCTTACGAGATGATGTATCATATCTTGGACCTAATGACACCGAAGGTGGTTTGGAACAAATTAAATAGTCAATATATGTCAAATATGTTGATGAAGAAATTATTCGTGAAGCAGCGACCATACAATCTAAAGATGCAAGAAGGATATGATTTGCAACAACATGACAATGTCTTCAAAAATATAATCACCGATTTGGTAAGGCTTGGGTTGAATATTGATGATGAAGATAAGGAAATTATCTTGTTGGGCTTGTTACAAGTTTCTTATGACCACTTGGTGACTATTCTTATATACGTAAAAAAACACTATCAATCTTGATGTGATTACTCGTACACTTTTATCTCATTCTCAAAGGAGATAAAGTGTAGAGGAATGAACTCAAGACGACGGTCTATATGTGAGGGGATCGGAAGGTCAAGAGCATGAGCAGAACAGGTGTAAAGCAGGTTCTGAAAAGAAGAGATCTAAATCAAATAATCAGAAAATAATCGAGTGTTATAGTTGAAAACATATTAGGCATTCGAAGAGGGGATATCCAAATAAAAATGAGGGTTCATCTAGTTCTGCAAATATGGTTTAAATTGATGATTTTGGAAGTGAAGCAGATATACTTTATGTTTCATCTAACAAGTGCACAAATGCGTGGAATCTTGAATCTAATTGTGCTTACCACATGATATTGCACTAGGAATCGTTCACTATATGACAGTCAAGTACTTTTGGATTTTATTATTTGGGTGATGATAAAGCATGTACTGTCACTAGAATGGGACAAACTAAATTTTCTACAGATGATGGTGGCATGCAAATAATGAACGATGTTAGATAAATTCTAGAATTGAGGAAGAACTTGATTTTCCTAGGTACTCTATAGGAAAATGTTTTCTTCTAAAACCGTGACGAAGATATGTGCATTATGAAGGTTAGAAATGGTGCCTTAATTGTGATGAAAGAAATGAGAAACAAAGGTAACATCTACAAAATATTGGGGGAACACAAATGTAGGTTATATTTTAATAATTGAGTATGATAATGATGAAACTAAACTCCTACATACACTTCTGGGTCATCTCAGGAAGCGTGGAATGATGGAACTTCATAAGAGAAATCTATTTAATTGTGGTTCTAATTACTAGATGGATTTATGCAAGTATTGTGTACTGAAAAAATGTTGTGTTTGTTTAAGACCAAAAATCACTAAATAGAGGGGATTTTATACTATGTGCACTATGATGCACGAGGGTCTACCAAAGAGGTTACCATGGGTGATTCTAGGTTTTTTTGTGTGAATTTCACAAATGATTTTTCTCGGAAGGTTTATGTGATTTTCTTGAAGAAGAAATATGGAATCTTTACCAAATTCAAGTTATGCAAGGCATAGGTGGAGGATCAAGTAGGCAGAACAATAAAGTATTTTCAGTCAAATAATGAGACACAATATTTAAAGGCATTTCTCAGTTCATAAGACACTACAATAAAATGGTGTGTCAGCAGGATGTGCTTGTTAAATACGGGACTATAAAAAGGTTTATGGGCAAAGGTAGTTAACATGGCAGACTATTGTGTCAACAGGTCATCACGGGCTTCATTGAAGAGAAAATTTGAAAAGGAGGTATGGACAGGTAGTCATATTAATCTTAACAATTTAAAGATTTTCGAGTGTCCAGCTTATGTACACGTATCTAGTGAAGATAGGTCCAAACTTGATCCAAAATCGAAGAAATATGTCTTTATCAATTTTGAAAAATATGTGAAGTAGTTAAAATTATGGGATCCAATTAAAAAGAAGATGGTAATAAATAAAGATGTTGCTTCTGATGAGTTATTAATATTCAAGCAATCATTTGCAACAGATTTTTTAGCATCTGAAAAAGAAAGTCCCAGTAAACAGGTTTTCTAGGTGGATGTTGATCTGCCACCAGTAAATAATATGTAGGTAGTGCCTAAACCACAAGTTGAATTGAGCTCTAATAATGAAATTGACCATGGAATTAAAGTCTCATGTGGAGTACAATATTATATTATATTATTGTACTTGATAGACAATATTCAACCAAGTCACCTAAAAGATATGGCTATGAAGACTTGACAACTTATGCATTGATTACTAGTTTTGGAGACACTTCCACCTTTCGAGGGACTATATCTAGCCAAGAGAAAGATAAGTGGATGAATGCAATGATGGATGATATGGAGTCCTTGAAGAAAACTCAGACATGGGAGGTTGTTTAGCTTCACAAGGGAAAAGGGAAACTGGTTGTAAGTGGGTGTTCAAGAGAAAACTAGCAGTAATAGAAAATGAATGGGAAACTTTCAAGGCTCTTCATGTAGCAAAGGGATACTCACGACAAATGGGGATTTTCTATGATAATATTTCCTCTCAAATTGTCAGACATACTTCTATCAGGAGAAACTTTGTCTTGGTAGCCAGTCGGGACATGTATATAAAGAAGATGGATGTGGATATAACATTTCTTCACACTAATCTAGATGATAAAATTTACATGGATCATTTAGAGGGATTCAATGACATTCGACATGGTAGAGTAGTTTGTAAATTGAAGAGGTCTTTATACGGTTTAAAGCAATCTCTAAGGCAATGATAAAAACGCTTTGATTCAAACATGCTTCATACTGTATACATAACATTTAAGTATGACTATTGTGTTTATGTTAGGATCCTTGATGATAAATCTTTTATTTTCATGTTACTGTGTGTCGATGATATGTTGATTGTTGTTAATCATTTACATGACATAAATAAACTGAAAAATATATTTGGGAAAGAAGTTTGATGTGATAGTCTTAGGTGCTTCTAAGAAGATTCTTGGTATGAAAATTCACATGTATATGAGTATATGTTAAATGTTGATTGTTTAATGTATGCCATTGTCTCATTTTTTCTCCAACCTCATTTTTTTCTTCATGATAAAGATTGAATTCTCATATTTCAGTTCATCATAAAGCCAATCAAAATAGTCACCCCAGATTGAGTGGATCCATATAGAAATTCAAAAAAAATATCACACACTAACTCAAATTATAAAACACATATAGATTAAAATTACTAAAGGATTATTAATTGTTCACCCTATTATGTGGACATCCCATAATTGCTTCTCATAATTAATAATTGGTGTATCTCTTTGAAACATAATGAAATCCTTGCACCAACAATTAGGTCTCCATCGTTGCTTGGGGCATAAATAAACCGTCAAATCAAAATTATAATTGTTGTCTCTGCTAATTGCAAACGATTTAGGAGTGGGCAAAGAATGTTCATAACACATTCTTATTCTTCAATTTCAATTTAGGAGAAGACGAATATGTAACTAACTTTGAATTGGGATGAGATGGAGACGTAACCCTGATTCGATTTGGGTCAAGATACAAATATAACCATTTTTAACTTGAAAGAAGATGAAGGTAATAAGCACACAAGTTGTGTCATGATCTAATATTGTAAACGATGAAGGTGATGGTCTTGTTTCATGATTCTACAAACCTTAAAGCCAAACTTAATAAGAGTAATTGATGCTGACATGGACGCCACATATATTTGACTTAGATGTGATGTGGAAATTTTAATTTTGTTTTTTTTAAAATAATTGAGAATTTTAGATAATTCTTTTTAAAGGTATGATATAAAAAAAATCTTACATACAATATACAATGCTAAAAAAAGTTATTTAGTTTTTTATTTATCATTGATAAAAATGATGGTGTCTCTTCCACACAAATTCTAAAAAAGTTATTTAAATCTTTTACTTATTATTAATAAAAATTAATGATGATGTCCCTTGCCATACAAGTTCTTCAACTATATTTATAAAGTATTGTTTTGAACCTTTTTCTTTTTGCATGTAATAAAGAAGTCACCATTAGATAGGAATAAAGCAAATATATTTAAATATAACAAGCTTTAGAATGTTACCTTTTCTTCTAAAAACATTTTCACTTTTAATAAATAAAACATTCTTTATTGTTGCTTTGAAAAGATTCTTCTTGTTTCCACCGTTGTTTGTCTTCTTGCATCAAATAAAAAAGGATGAATGTTAAATTAAATTTGGCAGTCAAATACATAATTTAAATATCTTATCACAAATTAATAAGTTCATATATTCTTTGCGTGCACATTTTCTTTTAATTATAAAAAGTACACAGCTTAGAGGAAACACATTTCATATAATGATAAAATCAACTACCGATTTTTAAAAATTTTTTAGATTTAAATGCATTTTATCTCTATTTTTTATAAAAAATATATTTTGATTCCATTATTTTAAAAATCAAAATTTTGATTTTAATTTTTAATATGTTTTAGCCCCCTCTCTATTTATGATTATTTTTGCTAATGCATAATTGAACAAATTTAATTAGACACATCATTAAAATTATCTTAAAATATTATAGAAATATTAAAATTTTCAATCTAAAAGATATCATGTCAATAAATTGACTCTAAAATTTGACTCATGAAAAATTAAAATTGGTAATAAAAAAATAAATTTTTTGTTGGAACTTTGAACCACAAGATTGATGAATAATGTGAAGAGTGAAAGTAAAAGTTGAGAGAGGAAGAGATAATTGAGGGTGAGAAGTGAATATTGCATTAGTATAGTATTACATTATGACTGGGATCCAATACAAACAAGTGAAATCACAGAAAAATATAAAAATCAGACTCGTAACCGATTACACCATTTGGTTAACCGATTACAGTTGACATTGAATTAATTCAATTCAGTAGTAACCGGTTAACACCACAGGTTAACCGTTTACGCCTTCGAAAACTTCAATTTTCTGCTACTTAGAAGTGTTGTTTGCCTTACTATAACCGGTTACACCCCCATGTTAACTGGTTACAACACTTGAATTACTTAAAATACATTCAATACACCACCTTAATTCAAGTGCTCCAAGTCTTCCATGCCCATGATCATCTTCAACCTCTTGAACACATCATTTGTGACTCCCTTAGTCAACAAATCAGAAACTTGGTATTCACTTCTACAATATCCCAATTGTAACCTTCCTGTACTAATAAGTTTCCTCAAGTAGTGAAACTTCATCTCAATATGCCTGCTCCTCCCATATGCAATTGGGTTCTTAGCAAGATTAATCGCAGAAATATTGTCAACCAGGAGTGTAACAGCCTCACCTTTACTACTGCACATCTCTTCCAATAGATTCATAAGCCACACGACTTGACACACACATAACAAAGCGACAATGTACTCAATCTCACAAGATGAAAGTGCAACTACCGGTTCTTTCTTTGAACACCATGAGATTGATATTGCACCAAACATAAAGATGAATCCAACTATAGAATTTCGATCATCTTTACCTTTGCACTAGTTAGAATCGGTAAAATTGAGCAAATTTTATATTCTGCCCGTATCCGCTACGGGAAAGAGAATTCCGCAACAAAAAGAACCTTTGACATATCTTAGGTTCCTTTTAACTGCTACCAAGTGAGACACATTCAGTCTCCCTATGAATCTAATCATAATTCCGACCCTAAACGACAAGTCTAATCACGTATTGCACAAGTAACGCAAGGATCCAATCAACATCCTATGTTGAGTTGGATCAACATCTTTCTTATCCTCATTCTTAGATAACTTCAACCTTGGTTTAGCTAGAATAATGACAACATTATGATGCTCCATTTCAAACTTCTTCAATATCTCAAGAGCATATCTTCTTTGGTGCATGAGCAATCCCTTTTTGGACTTTGGGAACTCAATGCCAAGGAAGTATGCCATGAGGCCAAGGTCGATCATCTCAAACTCTTTCATAAGTTCAATCTTGAACTTAGAAATTCACTTTCCATTGTTGTCCATGATCAATAAGTCGTCTACATATAGATAAAAGATAATCACTCCTTAAAGCGTATTTGTCTTCACATACACTCCATACTCGGATACACATTTCTTGAAGCCAGCATCCTTTAGGAAACCATAAATTATTTTATTCCAAGCTCTTAGAGCTTATTTCAAACAATATAATTCCTTCTTCAACTTGTAGAACTTCAGCTCTTGGTTTCTCACAACAAAACCATAAGGTTATCCTACATATACCTCCTCTTCAAGCGGTCCATTAAAAAACACAGATTTGACGTCCATTTAGTAGATGGTCCAATTGTGGTTATTTGAAATACCAACAACAAGCCTAACAGTTTCAATCCTAGCAATCGATACAAACACCTCTTCAAAGTCTATGCCTTTTCTTTGCAAAAATCCCTTAGATACCAATCGAGCCTTATGCTAGATTATTTCACCCTTGGTATTTGCCTTCACTTTGAACATCTATTTCCTACCAATTGACTTCTTTCCATCTGGTAGATCAACCAACTCCCAAGTACCTTTCTCCTCAATGGATTCTAGCTTCTCCTTCATAGCACAAATCCACTTTGGATCACTTAACGCCTCTTCTGTATTAGCAGGTTCGAATTCGTCCATAAATACAAAATGGAAAAAATTACCATTATCATTGACTTCATTGTCTTGAAAAAAAACTCACAATCTTGGAGTCTTTGAGGCAAACCCTTTTGCATTGTTAATATTGTAAAATTTTCATCATTTTGGGCTTCAACGACGAGCAATTCTGCACTTCCCATTTCTGCAGAACTTGAAATTTCAAAGCTCTAACTGGTTAAAATTTTCTGGTAACCGGTTAACGCCTGCATGTAACTGGTTAACAACTGCTAGTAATTGGTTACACCTTGCTCCACTTGCTTCAATTCATCGACCACAACGTCTCGACTGATCATGATCATCCTGTTTACTGCATCAAACAGTTTGTAACCACTGGTAAAGTGATACCATACAAGTATCATCACTTCTCCCTTATCATCCAACTTCTTTCTAAGTTGTCCTTGAACATGTCGGTATGAAATGCAACCAAAGACCATCAAATGGTTCAGGTTTGGTTTGAATCCCAACCATGCATCCTCTAGTGTTACTTTCTTAAGCTTCTTTGTAAGACACCTATTCAACAAATAGGCAGTTGTTGATACCGCTTCTCCCTATAATTCTTTTCAAAAGTTCTTCCCCTTTAACATACTTCTCACTATGTTCATGATCGACCAATTATTCCTTTCGGCTACATCATTTTCTTGTGGTGTATATGATGGTACTACCTCATGTACAATCCCTTCTTGATCATAAAACCTCCCAAAGTTATTTGAGACATCTTCGCCTCCACCATCCGTTTTGAGCACTTTGAGTTTGTTACCAGTTTTCCTTTCAACCATGGATTTGAACTTCTTGAACACTTCAAATACCACATCCTTTCTCTTGATTAGGTATGTGCATAGCTTTCTACTTTTATCATTGATAAATGTGACAAAGTATCTATTATCGCATATGGAATCTACTTACATTAGTCCACACGCATATGAATATACCACCTCATGGTGATTCTTGGTTCTACTGTCTGCATCCTTTTTGAATTTACCCTTATGTTGCTTTGCTTGCACTCATTCTTCACAAATTTCAGCTGGTATGTTGATCGATGGAAGCCTTCTTACCATTCCTTTCTTTTGCAAGACTTTGAGATCTCTAAAGTTGAGATGCCTAATACAATAATGTCACATCCACTCTTCACGACTTGCTACAGTAGAAAGACATTTATGCTCCATAACTTTCAGCTCAACCTTGAATATTCTATTGGCAGCCATAAGCGCTTTAAGGAGCAAAACTTCCTTTGCATCCATAACGTGCAACCCCTTGTTTTCCATGTGGATCTTGTAACCCTTCTCAATAAATAGGCAAATAATTAAAAGGTTAAATTTGATTACTGGAATGTAGAAAACATATTTGATCAAGGAATGTCCACCATCCCTTCTCATTATCAAAACAAAATCGATCCCATCGATCGCTAGAGTAGTGTCATCCGCAAACTTCACTTTGTTCTTCATGGCACAATTCATTTTAACAAATCAATCCTTCTTCCTTGTCATATAAGTAGAACAACATGAGTCCAAGTACCATTCCTCACTGCATTTAACTCCTTTCGTACTCATCATGGAATTTTCTTCAGCATGTAACCGGTTAATAGTATCATTCAACCGATCACAACTCAATTTTGCAGAATTCCTTGAATTGCTACTGCTGCTATCTCGCAGCCTAGTGATGCTGCATTCACCTTCTGTGATCATGTTCAATATTCTATTCTCTTCATCAAACTTTTGTCTTACAACCTTGACTTCATCTCCTTGAGGTTCCTTCTTGTTTGCATTACACTCTTTTGCAAAATGACCGAATCTTTGACAATTAAAGCACTGCTCCTTGCTCTTGTCAAACTTATTCTTTTCACCTATAAAGTTTCCTTGACTACCACTTTTATCTTAGCTGCTCTCACCCCCTTGACAAGTCGATTTCTTGGAATTTTGGGACTCTCTTCCACCAAAATTCTAAAAAATTACCTTTGTTATTCATGAGCCATTTTCCTTTGATCTCTTGTCCTTCTCGTTGAGCCGAGTTTGCAAAGCAATCTCCGCCTTTTCCTTATCCTTATTTCTCTCCTTCATCCTTTGCTCATGAGCCTCAAGAGAGCTTTGTAGCTCCTCTTTGCTCATCTTCGTAAGATATTTTGATTTCTCAATTGTCACAACTACATTGTCAAATATTGGTGTTAAAGAATGCAAGATTTTTCCGATAACATACTGCTCCGTAATAATTTCTCTGCATTCTTGATCAAGATATGTTGCACCTTGACAAGAGGATTCATCCCATTCTTGATCACTTCAAGAACATCTTGATAGCCAAACAACACCTTCATTTGCTTGCACCATTTATCTTAATTCTTCACATGAAGGATAGGTAGGTTTGTAGGGATTTTTTCATTAGAAACAAAATTCATGTTGTACACTAGGTGTTTATGGATCAAAACTAGACTCTTGATGTCAAATGTTGAAACTTTGAACCACAAGATTGGTGAACAATGTGAAGAAAATTGGAATGTGGAGAGTGAAAGAAGAAAAATGTGTGTGTGCGCACGCGCGCGCGTGTGTGTGTGTGTGTGTGTGTGTGTGTGTGTGTGTGTGAGAGAGAGAGAGAGAGAGAGAGAGAGAGAGAGAGAGAGAGAGAGAGAGAGAGAGAGAGAGAGAGAGAGAGAGAGAGAGAGAATTGAGGGTGATAAGTGATTATTGCACTAGTCTAGGATGAGAATGCATCCTATACATTTATACAAAGATTAAATTATGATTGGGATCTAAAACAAACAAGCGAACTAACAAAAAAAATACAAAAATCAAGCTCGTAACCGGTTACACCATTTGGTTAATCGGTTATAACTGACATTGAATTAAATTCCATTCAGTGATAACCAGGTAAAGCCGTAGGTTAACCGGTTATAACTTTGAAAACTTCAAATTTCCACATTGTTGTAACCGATTACACCCTATTTGAATAACTTGAAATACATGCAACATTTTAAAAATGAATAAATTAAAACTTTATTTTTTAATAAAAATTCATTTAAACTAAAAGTTTATTTAAAAAATTATCATATTATAATCCATTAATTGTGAAATTTTAAATTATAATAGTAGCACATTTAATATAGAGAAAAATCTAACCAATTGTGCCAACTACATTCCTACATGCAAATAAGTTATAGCATAAAATGATAAATGATTAACACAATGATGCATGCAATTATTGTTAAGCCATACATAAAATATCGTATTTTTGTTCTAAATAGTTCATCCTTGACGTGGTTAAGGAGCAAAAGGGTCCCTTTTGAGTTGTCTGTGGTTATTATATTTATATTTATATAATAATGTGGTTGCTCCTGCTTGCAAGCAAATGCTTGTACATATATAATATATAATTTGTACAAACATAACACATTATATACTTTATTTTATGATTAATATTTGCAATTTGACAAAAATAATTGAAGGGAAAAAACATAAATATTGAGTCATATTTATATTTGGGAAACATATAGCAATAGTTGCCAGCTATGCTCATAAAGATTATGCTTTAGTGTTTGTTTTTCTTCTTCAATGATGCTCACCAAACACAAGTGGGTATCTAGACAATATAAGTGGAGGGCAATTGTTATAATTATGTGTGATAGTTTCTTTTCTATTTTATGATATGGACCCCAATATGTCAATAGAAAAACACATACATAAATTTTATTATTGGTTATAAATTATATTTTATATTTGGATTTATGTTTTATTAGATTGAGACTAACTCAACTATTTCCTCAAATTCTTTTTATAAGAAATAATTAACATTTTAATTTTTTAAAATAAATAGTGTATATGGTCGGATTTGTTATTCATTAATTTTAAAAGTAAATTGATTTTACAAAAATGATGTATATCAAATACTTTAATTATTAAATGAATTTAGAACTAAATTGCCTATTTAAGATTAATTTGTACATTTCTTTTATCATTTATGGAATTCTTTAAGTATACACACTTTTGTACATTTCTTTTATCATTTATGGAATTCTTAAATACACACCTACGTACTTATAGGCCGATCCAAGGGCAAGGCAAAAAGCGACATTGTCTTAGGCTTCACTTTGTTGAGCTTAAAAAATTGAGTCTTCAAATATATTAGTTAATTAATAAGAAAATTCTCTTTCCACCTTTGATGGTATCTTCTACACCTTTAAAAATTTTAGAATGCCCTCATATATCTCCGGACGTATCTAAAATCACATCAATCTTCGCTTATCTGAGATTCACCCTAGTTTTTAAACAATATGATCCGGAGATGCATCTCTGTATACTATTTGGGTGTATCCGGAGATACATCTCCGAAAAACCACATGCACTCATTTATGGGGTTTTGTTATTCACATAATGATTTAAATAACAAGTCAGTGATATTTCCAGAGATGCGTCTTCAAAAATGCCAACCTGATTTGATAAAACACCACCTTGCATGAGCTTCCTCTGCATGCTAAAAAAGAAACTCCGTTGCAAAACCCATAAAAAAATTTCTCTCATTCTCAATCAACTTTTCAACACCAAAAAATCATTCTTGCATTTCATCACCTCAAAGGGAGCAAAACAAACTGGAATTGCAGGTAAAGATCAATCGTTTCATCCTTCATTCCTTGCATTAATCTTGAGTATGTGCTGGAAAATGGACGTTGAATTCAGATATGCTTCTCTTGATGAAGTTAGGTATAGTCTGATTGTTTATCTCTAGATTATCCTATTAGTATGAATGCTAACACTATTTTTTAATTATTGATAGTAATAGATATGGTGCATCTGGATATATGTCCCAAAACTATTGTGAGTGTGGATGTTAAACTGGTCGAAGTGAAGCATGATGTTAAATCGAATGAAGTGAATGATGATGTTCAACTAGATGAAGTGAATAATGATGTTAAACCGGATGCTTAATCGGTTGTTTTAGTGGTATATATTCATGCACAATTTACAAATAAAGAAGTGTTTATTATTTGTGAACATATGCTACAATGGGCTTGTAGGGAGGCAAAAAATTTGGAGTTTGGTGTTGTAATTGGAAGGTCCAAAAATGGTTCGGATAGAAGACAAACATTTCTAACAATGATATGCGAAAGAAGTGACACATAACAACCAAATATTAGGCAGTTGAAACGAGATGACAATGGATCGAGAAAATGTGAGTGTCCGTTTAAATTGCGCAAATATTATGACGGATGAGACATGAAAATTTAATGTGATTTATGACATACATAATCATGCCTTGAATGACAAGATAGTCGGTCATCCAATTGTATGTCGCCTTGTGCCGGAGGAGAGAGAACTTGTTTTGGAGATGATATTAAACATGGTGGCACCGAAAAACATACTCTCATCTAAGGGTGCTCAAATCCAAATCAATCCAAATAAAAACTGCAAACCGATCTAAAAAAACCGAAAACCGCAAAAAACCAAAAATTATCGGATTTGTTTGGATGCCATTTTGTAAAAACCGATCAATTCAAACTAGATTTCGGATTGATTTTTTAAAACCGATCCAAACCAAACTGAATCACAGGTATATATTTTTAAACTTATTTATTTTTTATTAATATAATATGTTGTGTTAATTTATTATTAGATGATACTTTTTTTTATAAAATACTACTTATTAGTTTGATTTAATCTATTAATTTTTATTATTTCATTTGTTTCAATTATAACCGATTATTATAATTTTATAATATTAACTTTTAATGTAATATATGTTATATATTATATCAAATTTATTATTTATTAGTGTTTTTTATAATATTAATAAAATTATAATATGTAATTTGGATATCAAAAAAATCGATCTAAATCAAACTGTAAGAAATTGGATCAGATTAGACCAGATTTTAAAAATCAATCATCCAAAATCGAACCGAACCACAAGTAAATTTATCTTTGGATCAGACGATATTTTACTTCAAAACCGACCTAAACCGAACCGCGAACACCCCTAGTCTCAACTTTAAACTAAAATGACCTCTAAATGCTTTAAATATCAAACAAATATGCAATGTGCGTGCTTGAGAGAACAAGGTCATAAGAGGACCAAGATCTGAGATGCAACAACTATTGAAGCTTTTAGATGATGACCACTATGTCTTGAGGTACAAAGCTTGATAGGATAAAGTCATCGTTCGAGATATATTTTAGATTCATCCCGATTTCGTCAAGTTTTTCACCACCTTTCCTTCCATGCTCATAATTGACTCAACATACAAAACAAACAAGTATAGACTTCCATTCTTAGAAATTGTTGGCGTTACTTCTACGAAGATGACTTATTTAGTTGGTTTTTCATTTTTGGAATTCGAAATAGAGGAAACGTTACATGGAATTTGGAAATATTCAAGTCTATGCTAAAGGACCAAGAAAACTCGCCACAAGTCATAATCACTGATCGCGACACCACAATGATGAATTCGGTTACAACGGTGTTTCATACATCGTCCATGTTACTTTGTAAGTATCACATAATAAAAAGTGTAAGAAGTCAAGTAAAATCAGTAGTTGGCACAAAAAAAAAATCAAACGTGAAGATGGAAAACTTGTCAAACCTAGTGTGGTGGTGGAAAATATAATGGATGCATGGAATTCTATAACAAATTATTTCACGAAAGAATTATATGCCGACTCTTTCTAAATTTCATAATTGTGTGTGCAATTTATCCAGATATGTTGTAATATGTTAAAGGCACTAATCTGGATCAAGTAAAAGAGAATAATGTTTGTACATGAACCGACCAGGTTCGACACTTCGGAAATACAATAACTAACAAAGTTGAATCTGCACATGCTAAACTGAATAATTGGTTGGAAAACACTAAAGGTGGTTTTTGTTGAGAGTGGTACATCGTGTACCAAATGCTATGAAACCAACATAATGAGATATATATATATTCTGATCAAAGAGTTATTGTGTTAGAATACCGCTCAAAGACGACATTGTTTATACACAATTGGTTGGCAACATATCTCAGGCGGTTTTGAATTTTATTTTTCACGAGCCAAGCGAGGGGATAAAACAGGTTAAGATATCTTAAAGTGTGGATATACACTTAGGAAGACTTACGGTCTTCCATGTGCTTGTTTTGTTTCAAAGAAGTTGAAGCTAGAAAAATCGAATCGTATGAACGAAGTTTGCACTCACTGGACATGGCTTCATTTTGATGATGGTGGTGTGACGAAGGATGATAAATCAAACATATCTATCAAGACCTAGTGGAAAGTGATTCAAGAGAGATTTATGAAAGTTGATGACATAATGAAATTGTACATCAAAGAGAAACTGAGGAAGATTGCCTATCCAGAAACAAAATATTTGAAACTACTGCCAAAACGAGTTAAAACAAATGATGCACATGAAAAGGCAAAACCGACTCAAATTGACAACTATACAAGACGGTCTCCTTCATACTTTGAACATGTTGACTCACATTTTCTGGATTCTTCGACTCCAAAATTCCAAAAAAGTGTTTTCAAATATGCTTGCATTAGAAAATCGTCTCATCTACCGTCGTTACCAAAAATAAAATTCATTAGAGAGATGGTGCTTTTTATGCATAAATACATCGAGTGGATAGTAAATGTTGAAAGTAACGACAACTGTGATATTTGAGTTGCTTCGGGTTTACTCGGTAAAGGAGAGATGAACCACCAATTTGTCTGTCGTCATCTTATACAAGATATGCAAACGCATAGGGATCACACACAAAGATATATGGGAACAAAGCAAATTACGATACAATTCTCAAGGCTCATATTCCTTGTCTTAATGGTCCGGCTCCGTTTGACAAATGAGCATGCTTCCTAGAAATAAGACATCTTATAGCAAGTTCTTATGATATGGTGTGCATTTATTTAATACGATATGGTTTCTAGGAAACATTCTTTCTACTTCGGAGCAAACCACCTCAAAATTTATTCGAGCGCATCATGTGTATTAGTTAGCTATAAAAAAAACAACATTTTATTCAGGTTTATTTGAAACCGGGATGCCCTATACCAAAGACATTACTAAAGTGGACGACACATTTCACACAAGATGTTGAAACATGTTCGAATCACTTTTTTGAAAGGATGGAAGAGTTCACCAAGTTGAGCGACATTGAATGAGAAGCAAATAAGGAAAGGCAGAATAATGAGCCAGCAATAGATTTAGGTAGTGACATATATTTTAATGCGTTTTAGTTGCAATCTAATAATGTAACACATTTTTATAAGCAATATGCTTCATAATGTTATAATTTGGGTGGTATTCTTTGGATAATTTGTTTTTGAAATTTCGCTATGTATAATTAATTGGTTCTGTTCTGCATAATTTTTGGGTAGTTTCAGAGATGTATCTTTGGACACACATTCAAACTATTAAAGAAAAACAAAACATGAGATCATTTAGAGATGCATCTATGGATATACCCTTATTTTAAAATAAAATAAAAGGTAGACATGAATATGTATCTCCAAAGTATTTCATGCATATATGGTCATGTTTTTAAGATCCTTTTTTTTCTTTACAACTTCTATAAATAGGTCTATCATTCTATTTTCTTTACAAAAACCAAAATGACTACATATCTCCATCTTGCATTTGTGTATTTTAATGAAGCAAAAACCCCCACTTCAATTTCGAATTTGCGAGGACATACTTCTCTTCAATCTGAAAACCAAATTGAATATTCTCTTCCGATATCCTAAAAACTGGAGATTTGTCAAATTTGAGTACCGTTCACACTCGATTGACAACAAAAGGGAAGATATGGTTCACCATGCTTAAATAGAAGACGGATGATGATTTGAAGGTTATGTGGAATAACTTTTATTGTTACTCAACAAAGGGACCGATTGAAGTGCATGCGACGATTTAAAGATCAAGTGAAGATATTATAAGAATGTTGCAGTATCCTGAACTACCTGTTTTTAATGACATGTAATGTTAGATTTATGTAATGTTTATCTATCTAAAGTTTATTTTGATGTTAATCTACGTTGGTTTTCTATTATGTCATTGTTTTTTTTTTGTTTTTTTTTTGTTTTCAACTAACAGAGTACATTATAGAGATACATCTCCGAAAAATTCTCAGACTAATGAACTAAGAGGGGCTACTGAAATGCATCTCTAAATCAATATTTTGTGCATATGGATATGTATCTATGAATCAAACTTTAACATAATTAAGGGTTGTTTACAATTTTCGTTTTAGTTTCGCGTGTGAAATATGTGTCTGAAGATACATATTTAAGCGCTGAGAACATTTTAGTCTTTTTACAACAGCGGAGGAGAATCCCTAAGAGTGAAAAGAGAAATTTCCAACTAATATATACTTGCAAAATCAATTTTTATAATGTAAAGTATAGTGACCTGTTGTGTCATTGACATTAATGTAAGTCGTTCGATCCTTGCTTTATTTTAGAGTATTATACTTTTCTTTGCTGATTAATATCAGCATCACTAATAGTATTACGTGTGAATTATCATCAATATCATACCATTGATCTAACATGTTACTATAATTAATTCTTTATTTTGAAATTTTATAAATGTTTTTTTTTAAATAAATGTATTCTAATTAATCTCATAGAAAATTCTAAGTATTATTAAATAGTTATATCTATGTTTCATTTTTTATTTTATAAAATTATGTATTATATGTTATTTTAAAAAAGTTGATTAAGATCTTCTATTGTTTTTACACAAATAAAAATTATTAGTTTTAATGAATAATTTTATATTAAGTTTCTAAAATAGTTCTCACCTTTTAATCTAATTCATAAAACATATAAATATAATAAGTAATTATTTTATTATGTACCTGAAGAAGTA
This sequence comes from Lathyrus sativus, assembly GCA_963859935.3. Classification (NCBI taxonomy): domain Eukaryota; kingdom Viridiplantae; phylum Streptophyta; class Magnoliopsida; order Fabales; family Fabaceae; genus Lathyrus; species Lathyrus sativus. Next base: position 11,722,717 of record OZ012741.1, read on the forward strand.
TAAAATTAGTGAGTTTAATTCACGTTAAAAAATAATATGCTGATTTTTTAAAATTAAATTTTTGGATAAAATTGATAAATTTGACATGTTTTAGAAATTATTAATTAATTTTATATTATCCAAATAACAATTTAAGAAGTTTTTTTTTATAGTTTCTTCTATTTTTAAAATAAAAAATTAGTATAAATTTTATTAATATATAATTTTATTTTTTAAAAATTTTATTTAAATTTTGTCTAAGCCTCCAAATTTATTGGGTCGGCATGCACACATATGCTCCATTCTAGTCACACCAATTGAAAAATGCCACTTTTTCGATGGTGTTTTCTTGAGAGGAAAATCCCAATAGTTTGTCAAGTAGAAGAAATAAGATATATGTTGCAGATGAATGTTCTTAGCTTAGGCATAACCATCTTTAATCATAGAAAAGGTTTGGGTGAAGAAACTTTTCAACATGAACTTACAATGGATGCCAAAATAATCTTGCTAAAATTTCGTTCGTAACCCTTTAAAAAAACTGGTGCGATATGCAAAAGCCATTTAATAATTTTTCTATAACTTTTTTTAGTATTCATAATTTCTATAATTTTAAATAAATTAGTTTTGAATTTTTTTTTTAATTTTTGATAACTTACTTAAAATAACAATGAATGAAAATAAGACTTGCATATGAAAATAAGACGGTTAGGGTTATATTTTAGACAAAACTACTATTTAGGTCTTTTAAATTATTTTAAAATATCAAGTTAGTCGTTTAAGTTTTTTTTAAACGTTTTGGTCTTTTTTTAAAAATCTCCGTTATAATAAATTATAAACTCATATATCATTTGAACTGTTTTTTCGCGCTGATCACGAATATGTAATTAGTTTTGCGTTTGATTGTGTATTTTGGTTGGATCGATGATTTTTTACTATATATTTCATTCATTTTTACCTGATTCTCATGAACCGTAACTTGTTTGATAAATTTGATTGCATATTCGTGATCAGCGCGAAAAATCAATTCAAATGGTATATGAGTTTACAATTTATTTTAACGAATATTTTAAAAAAGGAACCAAAACGTTGCAAAAAAAACTTAAGGGATTAATTTTATATTTTAAAATAACTTAAAGAACTAAAATAGTAGTTTTGCCGATATTTTATTATTCTATCCTCATGCATACTTTTGATCACTTATGTATATTTTTAGCCTTCAACTAACATTATCACATATCGATTTGCGGCGGTTGTTTATGTCTAAACAAGAACGTGGAATCAATTGTATTCTTAATAGACAATTTCTTACATTATGAACCAATACAATAGCATTAAGTTTTGATAATATACGTGATTGTTAAACCTAAATATGTATCGAAAGTTTAGCATATAACATATGATAATCTTTGATCTAGTTAAGAAAAACATTTCTCAATATAAGTTCAAAACTATTATAACAAGTTATATGTAGCCAACTCATAACAAGCATTAAGAACAAAGATAATCATTAATGTTAACGAATAATTAGAGCAAACATAACACCATGATCAATATGAATGCATGAGTTTTTGGATAACAACATATAACCCAAACAAAAAAAGAATTTAGATACTCTTACTCACAGTAGCTTTACAATGATTATGAGTAAGAAAGAGATAAAAAAAAGTAACCACGACGATTTTTGGGTCGAAAAGAGCCTCCACCTTTGATTCTTCAATACCTCTCTTAGGAAGTTTCCCTTTTAATTATCTATTATTATTACTACAGAAAACTATAGAATTCTGGCATTTTGGAACCAATCAATGAATGAATGAATGGATGAACTGACTAATGTCTTTATTTATATGTTCATTTATGGAGTTCTTGAAATGTGACGCCTTAAACTCACTTTAAGGTGTTTCTTTTATTTATCACTAAGACTTGTCCATCTTCTCAAGTTGGGCTTTGACACCTTATCTCACTTAGGATCCTCCTTGATCGCCAAGTAAGATAATCATTTTGTCACGCTTAAGTTATTACTTAACTAAAGGGTCTTCTCAACCTCCTTGATTTTCTTGGAGAAGTTGTCACCTTGCCCAACAAGTTGTCTTGTTTCAACATGAAGTAAATTAGCCTAGAAGAAATTTCTAACTGTTTTTTCTCGCCTAGCAAGCTTATATCTTCTCTTACCGATATTGAGTTAGCAAGGGTGCCCGAATTCTACTATGTTTTGGTCCCATGTTTAGTTGGACAATTGTATGCCTCACCTAGAATTTTCTGCTACTCAAGCTTGTGCATTTTGTGACTTCTCTAGATAATTTCACATTTACTCATTAATATTATAGTTAAAATGTTCATAGTGGTGTTTTATATACCTTTTATGATAGATTAGAGATTTTTCATTTGATTTCTTGTGTTTTAAGTTAATAAGTGCTTTTGTTAAATGAGTCATTTTAGCATATATCAAGATGGAATGGAGTTTAGAGAGTAAAGAAATTGAGAAAAGGTGAGATTAGGGTTAAGGGAAAGGTTTATGACATTTTAGAGGAAATGTGAGTGGATGGTTGAGAGTTAAAGAGAATTGTAATTCTCTCAGCAAATTTGAAAGAGTAAAGTTTTTATGCATAATTTTTTCAAATCAATAAAAATATCACTTTTCTCAAGTATGCATGCTTTCAAAATATGATGATAATTATGTAAAACTTTAAATTGTAGAAATTAAACACTAAGGATAGAAAAATGGGTTTCTTCTCAATAAGAGTTTGTTCAATGTCATAATCTCAACGTTTATTCAAAGATAATAAAGTTGGTCAGAAGGATGCCCTATCAATTATGCCCTTCAATGTCATATTTCCTTGATATGGTCTTTAATAGCCAATCGTTTGTCATGAACATCAATTAGCACTCTCATAGTCTTGATGAAAGGTATGCATGTCAATCAACGAGAATACTCCATAATTTATTGCTTTAGTCGGTTGAAAATATTGAAAAATTTATTCCTAAATATTTTTCATTAAAACATTTACTCTGGGATGGATTACAAGTACAAAATAATAATTCTCGTGGTTGGAGCAGATAACTTATTAGAAATTGGATGCATGAAATCTATTGAATTTGAAAAGAATGTGCACAAAAGATATACAATAAAATCTAGATAACAACAAAGATTTGTTGTTCTCCAAGAATAACTTGAAATGATTTGTTGTTGTCCAAGAATCCATTGTCGAAATCTGGATTTTTTTATAAAATTTTTTTTAATATTCTGTATAAACAATGTAATTAAAAAAAAACTCACTCCCCTCGATTTTTTTAAAAACTGAGAGGTATGTGACGCTTGGTATGGAACATATTTAATTGTATATATTATTTAAAAAGAAACACATTTTACCTCAGTTTTGAGTAATAATCAAGGGGAAATATAATCGTGTTTAATGAGTTTCTTCACCGTCCTTAAACAAATCTTTATCGGTTGTTTAATGAGTATCAATGTTCAAGACACTACTATTACTGGTCCGCGTGAAACCTAAAAGAGATTAAAAAAACATTTTGATTATTAAAAATTGATAATGAAACATTTGACATGAAAACTTTGAAACTTAAATAAAGTTGGAAAAATTCTCTATGATGGAATGGAAGAGCAGAAAATCATTTGAGTTCAAGATTTGTGTTCTTAAATAGTAATTTAATTGACTATTTATTTTATATATCTAACTTTTTTTTGTTTTATATAAAAAAATGCATGAAATATTCAACATTTGATCTTTCCCAAGATTCAGTGGAACGAGGATCCAACATTTGTTCTTCCTCGAGATATCCAACATTTGTTCTTCATTGACAACGATGACGATGAATTGGATTCAAAATTTGTTATATATTTTTACTTTAATATTCTTTGTAAATAATGTAATTTGTAAGAAAATTAATTTATTAATATTCTGTGTAAACAATGTAATGAGTATTTAAAAAAATGAATTTATCTTACCCCTCGGTTTTGGCCATAAACTGAGAGGTAAATAAATTAATTTATTAATATTCTGTGTGAACAATGTAATGAGTATTTAAAAAAAAGAATTTATCTTACCCCTCGATTTTGGCCATAAACTGAGAGGTATGTGCCGCTAGTTTTAAAAATATTAAAAAGTTATTGTCGAGGATTAAACTAATGACCATTTTAACAATCCCCTCGGTTATACAGTGGAGAGTTTTTATGATGTCATTCGTTACAACAATGAGAAAGGGGATAAACATTCTTACTTTCAATACTTTTTTTAACAATTCAAAATGAATCAACATGACCATTTTTATTAAATTAATTTCATAAATATTTTTTCATTTAGAGGCTCTATTTGCATAACATATGTTACTAAAACTTTCAGAATTATTTTTAGGTTCATAACCAAAACCAATTTTGTTATAAGATCCTCTTTGATTGCCTAGAAGAAGATTCGATGTATCTTTTTCATTGATTATCATGTGTGTTATAAAAAAATGTCAATTTTATTATTCAAAACATAACACTATTCACACTTGGTAGGTTTAATCATCATAAGAAGCAAAAAAGGGGAATACGAGTTTTGAATTAAAATAATTTGTTTCTTTCTAAGGTTTTATTTTTTCCAATTAACTTTTATTTCCATTTTCAATGAAAGATATAGTAGTCTAAGAATAAACAATGAGTTTTAATTTACTTGAATTCATCTAATTTTTTACATATTTGAAATACTTCATCGTAAGTAAATTCAGAGATTAGACTATGTCGTTGTTAGTTTCTTCCCTTTTTTTCAAATTCATCGTTGCAGTCCATGCCGGTTGTGTCCCATACAATGTAAGTTCTTTCTGAGTATTTTTTTTTTATGTCTTTTGTATCTTCTAGATTTCCTTTGATTCTACGGAAATCATGGATTTATGTGACCTTTCTTTCGGCACTGGAAGCAAGTTGGAATGACTATTATCTTTCTTTACTTTGCTTCTGCAATTTTAAAATATGTTTTTTATGCCTTAGGAATTCCTTAAATATGATATTCACGTCTTCATCACTTGTACTTTGATAGTCTTCATCTTTTGACTCTTTGTATTTGACATCCATAACTTTAAATGCAAGATTTTTTTTTCTTTTTATTGTCTTCTTCATCCTTAACCACCATTTTTAGCTCCATTTTGTATTCCTACAACTTTCCAAACAAGGTAGCCAAATCCATAGAAGAAAAGTATTTAGATTTGTAAATTGCAGTGAATTTAGGTTGTTAGTTACAATTTCAACCTTCAAGGACTTTGATATTAAAACCTCTTTTTGAAAATTTTTACCCAAAGTTCTCATACGATATACAATGTGAATATAACATTTTTCCATGTCCTGAATGTGTTTCTCAGGTTTTGCTATAAATAATTTGTACTCATGGGTCAATTTGTTCACTCTAGCCTTTTTTTGCCTCGGTTGTACCTTCATAGGTAAGTTGAAGGATATCTCGCATTTATTTGGTTGTATCACAATGAGATATATGCAAAAAAATCATCAAAATCTTTGCTTTCAAATTGCGATGCTCTTTTTACTTATTCTCTTTGGTTCAGATATCTTTATTTTTGTTTTCCACAACACCATTTACTTGATGTGTGGGAACAAAATGACCATTTTTACAACTTCTCATATACCATAATTCATCCCCTCTATGAAGATTCTCATATTATCTTTCCATAAAGCATAATCTTCTATATTAAACAATGAATGCATATTTAGTGAATTGTTTAAAGTTATTTCTATCTCCTAAGACACCTAGTATTATAACAGCAGTTATCAGGCCGGGATAGGTTTGGGTTGGCTCTCGGGTTACTCGATCCGTTCTATTATTAAAAAATAATGTTATATATTTTTGGTCAACCAAATTTTGTCTTAAACTAATCTAGTATTGACAAACATGTTGTTACATATGGATTGACTTATTTTTAATTGTTAGGCAATGTTTCGAAAGGCATTGAGTCATCTTAACTCAACTTTCTACTGATGCTCTTTTGAAATATTTATTTTGGCTACGTTTGGTTCCATATTTATTTAAGAAATATTTATTTCGTTCAAATTCTTGTGTCTTTTGTTTATTTCAAAAAATATTTATTTCATTCAATTTCTTGTGTCTTTTATTTTTTATATGTTTAATTCTTCGTCAATTAATTCATATCATCTTGTCGCGAATATTGTTTCAATATTATGTGTGACATCCTTTTACTGACCACACCAAACTTTAATTGGCATCATAGCAGACACCTTATTCTAGTTAGGTGACTTCTGCGATATCTAATATTTTGTCTTTAAGATAGACAATGCCAAGGAAGAAGGACAGGTTCTGTATTTATATCTACTAGAAGGCTCATATGAATGCCTTTCTTAAGTTTATGGATAGCAAAACCAAGAAAGCTGACATAAATGAATGGCCCCCTCATACGATCATATCTGATGATGATTCAAAATTTGTGAAACCTGAAAAGGATTGGACACCTGCTGAAGATAAAGTTGCTTTAAGAAATTATGGTTCCCTTAATTCTATTTAAAATGTATTTGACATAAGCATCAATAGGATCATCAACACCAACACTAGTGCTAAATATGCACGGGAAACTCTTGAAGTAGCTCACGAAGAACTTTTAAAGTTAGAATGTCAAGACTTGAACTCTTCACCACTAAATTTGAAAACTTAAAGATATTAAAGGAGGAAATTATTTATGAGTCAATGCTTATCTTTGCGAGATAGCAAATAACTTCTTTGCTCTTTCTCCATATGAATTGTTTTGATCTTTGCATTGTTTTGATCTTTGCTCACCTTTGGCTATTAATGTCAAATATGAGAAGAAGAGTAAATGAGTAGATTTTAAAAGTAATATACTAATTATAGTGAAGACCAAGCATCCCATGACACTAAGTAAAATACTATTGAATTTATTTCTATACTTGCTAATAATTTTAGTAAAGTCATGAGAACACTTGATAAAAGATCCGGGAATAATGTCTCTTCAAATGTTAAAGACAAACAACAATTGGATCTGAAAATTGGTAGCTTTCAATGTCAAGGAAAAGATGGTGAGAAACAAAAGTCTAGCTATCCTAAAATATCCAAAGAAATCCAATTTCATGAATGCGAAGGAATCAATAATACCTTAGTTGAATGTCTAAATTTTAAGATAAAACAAAAATTTTTCTTTTTAGATGATGAGTTTGTCAAATAAAGAGAGTATGATCCAAAAAATAGTAATGTGGTAGTTATTACTCGCTTCAAAGATATTTCCAAAATTGAGTTACTTAGTACTAATATATTTCCAAATGATAATGGAAATGCAAGTGATGAACATGAGCTACCTGAATATTCCCTTGGTGAAGCATATACAAATATTTATTTAAAGTGGACTGAAGAATCCCAAGTGATTGAAAAGAAAAATGAAATAATTGAAGGTTTTCTTCAAGGCAAAACCCTAATCATGCTAATTATTATTGATTTGAAGCAAGAAGTTAGTCGTCTCAATTATGAACTTGAAGGAAACACCAATTTTGTGATTATGCTAAATTATAGAGATTATAAAATTGATGACATTTAGAGCATGGAAAAACATGCAAAGAATATGAAGGGGCTTGGATATACTAAAGAATCATAAATCTCCTACACATAAAGCAGAAACCAAGATGTCTCGCATAATGTCTCAACAACCTACTGCACATTATTTCAAACAAACTAAAACATTAGTCAAACCTCCATGGGGATGTCATTATTATGGTTGATAGGGTCACATTTGTATTTTCTGTTACAAATTATATGGTAAAAATGTGCATAAAAATTAACTATATCTCATGATGAATATAAAGTCTAACTTGCATCCTCAACAACTCTGACGTGTCAAGCCTAAGCTTCAAGTTAATATTTCTTGAACCTCTCTCGAAGTTTCAAATATAAAAGACTAGTATTATGATAGCAGTTGTTCAAGACACATGACTGGTGAAAGAAACTATCTAAAGAATATTAAACCCTACTCCAACTTCTATGTTAGTTTTGGGGATGTTGCTAGAAAAAAAAATTATTGGAAAGCGTCAGTTGGACTATCCATGTCTTCCTTGTCTTAATGATGGTATAATTGTTAATATCATCAGCATCAGTTAACTATGTGATAAGGATTTAAGCGATAAGTATAATAACGAAGAATGCAATGGTACATATAAACAACATATTCAACTCATGAAGAGCTCTTGATATTTTGAGAATTTCTACATCTGGTCATCCAGTTATGGGAATCAGCCTCAATCCCACCTCATATCTAAAGTTAAAGAAACTAAGTTGTGGCATAAGAAGCTTAGGCCCCTGAATATTAGAAGCGTAATGAAGATCCTTATAGAAAAAGCTATTGTTGCCATACCTGATCTCATGATCAAAGAAGGTAAACTCTGTGGAGACTCCCAGATTGGAAAATAAACCAAAATGTCATATAAGAAGGTAGAACATCTTGCCACTACTCATGTTCTTGGATCATTTCATATTCATCTTATGGGACCTATGCAAGTGGATAGTATTGGAGGAAAGACATATGTTTTTGTATGTGTTGATGACTACTAGTAATACACATGGGTAGAGTCTATACATGAAAAGTGTAACACATCCACTATTTTGAAACTATTTTCTATCCTTAATATCTTGAAAAGGGGGGAAAAGATTGGAAAGATCATTCGAAATCCAAGTGATCATGGAAGGATCAAGAAAAATCCTCCTATTGAAAATATTATAGATAATCTAGATGAAATAGTCACTACTTGAAGAAAAGAACCACTTAATTATAGAGAAATTATATCGAATATGGGCATTATTTCAAAATCAGAACCTAAGAATGTGAAATAAGGGCTTGTTTATAAATTCTAGGACAATGTTATAAAGGAATATTTTGTTTATTTTGAGAGAAATAAAGTATGGGAACTTGTTCACAAAATGAATTCACAAGAATAAGTCTGATGAGAATGAATATAATACTAGAAATAAAGCTCTCTTTGTTGCCCATAGATACAATCAGTTTGAATGGTTTGACTTCAATGAAACCTTCACTTTTGTTGCTCGTCTTGAAGCTCTCAGACTATTACGTAGTTTATTCTGTCTGCTTAGGTTTAAAAAATATCAGATGGATATGAAAAGTGTCTTCCTTTATGGGTACTTGAATGAGGAAGTCTACATTGATAAACCAAAGATATTTATTGGTCCGTGTCTTTCCAATCATGTCTTAAAACTAAGAAAGACTTTCAATAGCCTCAAACAAGCCCCTAAAGATTGGTATGAGAGACCCACACAATTTATTACTATGCATGGTTATGTCAAAGTTGGAATTTACAAGAATTTGTTTGTGAAGAGCGACAGGGGGAACTATTGATAGCTCAGACATATGTAAACAATATTGTGTTTAGAGGGATGTTAGGAAATATGATGGATAATTTTGTCCAACAAATGCAAGCTGAATTTTAGATGATAATGGTTGGGGAGCTTACCTATTTTTTTGCCTTCCAGGTGAAATAGATGAAAGATTGAATTTTCATTTTCCCAAAGTAAATATGCTAGGAACTTTATGAAGAAATATGTCTTGGATAAAGTTTGATCTATTTGCTAAGTATTTTGATTTATCTAATGTATTAAAGGAAGTGTTTAATATTTGTTTTTTCTTAAAAAAATACCAAAGGGGGATTTTGTTATTACTTATGGATTGAATTATTTTATAGGCAAAATAAGAAAGTTGTCTCAAAAGGTGTTAAGACATCTTGAATAAGTTATCCATTAGCGCGCATTTTGGAAAAATATTTTTTTTTTAATGTTTGATTCCATATTTATTTTAGAAAGATTTATTTTTTTCTAAGATTTTGATGATTTATTTTGAAAACATTTGGGTGTAAAAAAATTAATTATTATAATCTGCTTGAAAAGATTTATTTAGATTTGCATTGATTAAAAGATTTATTGTGTGTTTGGCAAATAAGTGGTTTACCGCCACCTCATGCTTAGAGTTGTTTTTGTCGTGTTTTTCTCATGTCGCTATTACTAACTTCCATCTAACGCATGATCACACCGTGAATTTTATCAAGTTCCAATCATAGGTTTAGTTTGCTAAAGATTGGATTTGGTCTTAATTTGTTTGTACCGTACTGGACTTTTCGGCTGGATCGTCATCTCTATATAAAGAGATCGTTTACTCATCGCTAGTTAAATTCTTGATAAAAAAAATCATATTTATGATGAATATATATTTTTTTTGAATGGTAAAATAATATATTAATAAGAAAGGTGAAAACCGCCAAAATACAAACAATCCCAAAGCACCAGAAGTGTCAATAAGACTTCTAAAGATACAAGTAAAAATCAAAATCTAGTGGGAAATAAATGCCATAACCAACATAAATAACAAACCAAAACTCAAAGACACAGAAAATCACCCAAGAAGCTAAAGACTCACTCCTTAGGGTTCATGTTAGAGTTTAAGCCACAAGAACTACCAACCATAAATCATACTCTACCAAGAGACACTACTACATATAAGACATTTAACTACGGTTGGGTGAAGGATATTACCATGAGCAGAGGTGCGTGGTAAAGTAGGGTGTGGTAGTAAATACGCTATTTACCACCACGAACTAGAACCCGTGGTAAAAACACAATAGCGCTTTAGTTATCACCATCGTTTCTTATGATAACCATAGTAAAAGGTAGAGGTCAAGAAGATATTATGTTCAATAGGTTTGGACTATGTCAAATTACATGCATGTCATAATGATTGCATATTATATAGGAAATAGTATGAAAACTTGAAGGAGTTCTTGAGGCGTGGGGAGTCACGCTACAAGAAAAAGAGCAATGGTGCTGAAGATGATGACAGTGTAACTAGACAAGGCGTTCCTTCCAAGGTGATGTAGTACCTATTGATAATTCAAAGGTTTAATAGACTGTTTTCTAATGTAAATGACGCAAATAATACTAGATGTAGAGCTGTCAAAATGGGTTAGCCCATATAGACCGACCTGACAAGCCCGAAAAATCATAGGGTTTAGGCCTTAAAATTAGATCCCATATATTTATGGGGTTTTTTTCAGCCCAACCCTAAAAAGCCCTCTTTCCATTAGAGTTATCTCGTATGGGCCATGGGTAGCCCATTAAGCCTGCATAACTATAAATTTTTAAAAAATTATATTAATACTTATATTGTCTTACTCCAAAATAACACATTGAATTTTCTCACCTCAGTAAATCTCATCTTTATTCTATTCATTCTTTCTCTTTTAAATCTTATAAATTAATATAGTCAACACTCTTTCCTTTTATTGTATTAGTTTCTCTTATATTAAACATTCTAGTATTATTTTATACAATTTAGACATGTGTTGTATTTAAAAACACATTATAGTATTTATAAAAGATAATATAGTACTTAAAAATGTAATTTGTTTAAAATAATATAATTTTTAATTTCATTTTTAAAAAAATTATGAGATTTTTATATTAATTTTTTTATTAAAACAAAGTTCATTTGGGGTCGGGTAGTCCGAAGCCTGTCTAGGGTTGGGCTGGGGTAATATTTTTCGAACCCATATTACAACATGACTTTTTTTAGCCTAGCCTTTAAAAAGCCCAAGTCCCACCAGGATCGACTCGTTTAGGGTCACGTAGCCCATTTTGATAGCTCTAACTAGATGGAATGCATATGAAAGATTATATGATGAAAAAATTCTCCAAGTAGCTGATTCATTGCAATGGAGGAAATTTGATACGTTGTTTCCAGATTTTGACCTTGAGCCAAGGAACCTTAGGCTTGGACTTCCCACCAACGAAATGAACCAATTTGGTAATTTGAGTACTAACCATACTCCATGGCTTGTTCTTATCATAATTTACTGTTGGTGTAAGTCCTGGAGGCCATTACTTTTGGTATTTGTATCGAATTATTTATTAATAATAAAATGCGTTTCTTAATTATGTTTGTTTTTCCAAGATAATAAAGTCCCTAGAATAGCTAGTCTGTTTAATGAAATATTAAGTGTGACTTAATCATCAGATCCTATTAAACATAAGGACACTATTCTTAAAGTATCTGTAGTCGAGCTTTACTGTGAAGTGGGATAGACTGATGATCACGTCTCATAAATCATGGATAAGGAGTTATCAAGTCTTAGCATATGTATGAATATTAGGAGAAATATTTATATTGGATTGACCCTCAATGAGAGTACTACGTAGAATATTATGCAAAATGTCATAAGTTACTCTCATGGTGATAGTGGTGTATACCACCATTCGACCTGAAACCACTATGGACGCTAGATATAGAGTCGAGTACTTTATTGTTGATCTAACATTGTCCATAATTGGATGACCATAAAGACAGTTGATGGGTACTCCACAAAGCATGTTGAGGGACATGAGTGACCTAGATGGAATTTGCCCATCCTGCATAATAGGATAAATGTCTAAGAGCCAAATATTGAACTGGAGAAGGATGACACGGTATATGCCTTGTGTTCAATATAGACATAAGGGAAAAAGGGTAATTGTACATACAATTAATATCACTAAATATTTTGTCATATCACATAACATTTTGTGACTTGGGTAGCAGTGATGCGTTGCTAGATACAACTCATTGTTTATTATGTTAAATGCGTGATTTAATATAATTGACAACATCGCAAAAACCTACAAGGTCACACACATAAGGACATATTAATAAGAGGTAGAGTAAATAAGGAACACCGTAAGGTACAGTGTACTTAAGTAAATGTAGAACACTGTATGGTATGGTGCACTTAAGTAGAATACAGAATGTGGTAAGGTACCACGCGCTTACGTAATATACGGAACACCATAGGATATAATGCACATACACTTAAGTGGGTTTTTTAGCTTGCATCTCACACAAGTGGTTCTATAAAGAGAACTCTTGTGCAAAAGCATACACATTTCATGAAAATTTGGAATGTGAAACCTTAGCTGCATTTTCCTTCTCTTTATCTTACTCAAAGCCTTCAATCGTAGCGGCCGACACTGAGACTGAAGGAATTTGTTCGTGTGGACTTAGTAGAGGCGTTGTTCATTATCGCTCGTGATCACTCCTTCGATTCAAAATAAAAGGTTTCATCGCCACAAGAGGTAACCGTTCAATCACTGATCATGACCATTCGTAAGGATCACTAAAGGGAAATTTTTATTTTCTGCTGCGTTTTGGATTGCATATTTTTCTTTAGTGGTATTAGAGCTACTTACGAAACCATGCATGTGATAACTGTTTATTTTCTGTCCTTATGTTTTAATTCGATTAAAAAAGAGAATAAATTAAATTATAATCGAGTAATTGAATTTTGGCATCAGGCTGTGTATGATTTCGATGATCGATATTGTCTATGCTTCAAAATCCGACATTAGTATGGTGAAGCAACAATATATCGATCGTTCTTAAGTTACACAAATATGATCGATCAAATTTTTATATGTGATATAAGTAACTCTGATACAAAGATGGTATATTGGATATATTGTTTCTATTTCGTCCATTCAATCACGTAATGATTATTATTCCTTTGAGCGATCCATGTTCATTTGCTTCGGAATCCGACATTAGTATGGTGAAGCAATGACATGTCGATCAATCATACTGAATTTTCGATCAAGGTATTTTGACGGTATAAAACTGTTGTATTAGGGTTCATTACGGCACACGGGTTATGATGTCAAAGAGGTATGCGATTAGGGTTGTGATGGCACAAAAGTTGTGCTTTAATGTTATGGAAAGTATCAAGTGTTGATGCCGATTTCAAATGAATTGTTCATTAAAACTTTGCGTCGGGGCGCTGCTATCTCTGTGTAGTGTGATCATTTGCCGAAATTTAATTTGATTTATTTAATTAATAGGATTTTAATTAATAATAATAAAATGTCTTTACTATTGTTCTCTTGTGGTGATCAGTTATGACTTTAGTTTTTCTTTATTTTGTTTTGGGATTTTAAAATACGACATGAGTGTCGTGCCTCTCTTTTAATCTCTTGATGTAACTTCTTTTCCCATCTCACCCTTCGTATGTAAAACGAGTATTCTTTGATGTAATGTAATGTTATGAAGAAAAAGAAGAATACAAGATAAAGGAGGACAACCTTGGAGATCTTGCTTGGAGAAGTGTATATCGTTATTAGGTTTAGCTTATGTTTTCTCATTGGCTTGGGAGAACAATTGCGCTAGGGGCCATAACTGTTTCATTTTCTATGTATGTTGATGCATGTGAGAGACGATTTATATGAAAAATAAGCCAGTAAGATCTAACTAATTAAAAAATTCTCTCAAATTGAATATTAAGTTTATACTTTCCAAGTTTTAGAACTCATCAAGACTATTATCGAATAATGTAGGTTTCTCCTAACGCAAAGTGCATGTTCTATATTGGTAAGGTGCGATGGGATAAATGTAATATCCAATTTCTAAAACAATGGGTTAAACTTAACTAAACAAATTATAATAAGATTATATATGTTTAGAAGCAAGAGTTGGGAATGATCCATACGATGGATTAAAATAAAGAGTTATTCACCCAACTGAAGATATTCGAGAATTATATTAGATACAATTGGAAGGGGTTCCTACCTAAATAACCGAGTTTTATGTAATCATCCTAATGTTGACTTAAAACAAAGTGAAATATGAATCTCGATTAACTAGAATATCATCCAAGGGGATTTTCCGAATCATATGATGAGGGTCATTTGGTTTGAGTAAAATAGTGGGACCATATTTAATTAAAGGCCTAAATGAATTATTGTTTTTATTGATACTTATAATTTTATATTTTTCCATGTAGATTACATTAACAACAAACACCTCTAATAACATTTTGTGATCAATCCTTGATAAGGAAAATTTTCCGGGGACAAAATTTCTGGATTGGCATCGAAACCGGAGGATTGTCCTCAAACATGATAAAACGTTATATGTCTTAGAGACACATGTTTCTGAAGAAGAGTCTCTTAGTTCTACTTCTAAGGCTGAAAGAGATGCTTATAAGAAACATGTCGATGATGCCAATGAAACTGTTTGCCTCATGATGGCTACCATGAGTTATGAATTGCAAAAGTAACGTGAAAACATGGCAGCGTTTGATAAGATCAAACACCTAAAGATGCTCTATCAAGAACAGGTAAGGCATGAGAGATTTGAAGTTTTAAAAGCCATTTTTCAAGGCAAGCTAGCTAAGGGAGCCCCCGTAGGTCCCCATGTACTCAAGATGATTGTGTATATGGAGAACCTTGAAAGATTGGGGTTTCCCCTCAAAATGAACTTGCGACTAATTTGATTCTACAATCGTTGCTGGAGAGCTTCATTTAATTTGTCCTAAATTTTAACATGAATGATATGGACAAAAGTCATCCAGAGCTGCTAAGCATGTTAAGAACTGCTAAGCACAATCTGAAGTCAAAAGGAAAGTCCATTCTAATGGTCAGTAATAAAAAGAAGCAGAATAAAAGGCCCACCAAGCAGGGTGGTGAAAGGAAAGACAAGGAAGTTTCCAGACCCAAACCTACTGATCATGCTTTGAAGCCCAAAAAAGGCATAGCAAAGGAGGGCACTTGCTTATATTGCGGTAAGACCGAACACTGAAAGAGAAACTGCCCAAAGTACATGGAAGATAAGAAGAATGGAGTAGAGACTTTGACTTTGAGTATTTTTGTTATAGAAATAAATTTATCTACTTCTGCCTCATGGGTATTGGATAGTGGATGTGGTTCTCATATTTGTACTAATGTGCAGGGGCTAAAAAGGAGTAGAGATTTGGCAAAAGGTGAAGTTGACCTATGAGTTGGCAATGGAGCAAAGGTTGTTGCTTTAACTGTATGAACTTGTGTATTGACTTTACCTAGTGGTTTAATAATTCAGTTAGAGAACTGTTATTATGTACCTGCAATTAGCAGGAATATTATTTTCGTTTCTTGTTTGGACAAGTTTGATTTTTCATTCATAATAAAGAACAATTGTTGCTCCATTTATTTGAATGATATATTTTATGCTACTGAACAAATGAACAATGGATTATATCTTCTTGATCTTGAAATGCCAATTTATAACATTAATACTAAAAGGGTGAAACCTAATGAGTTAAATCCAAGTTACCTTTGACATTGTCGCTTAGGCCATATAAATGAGAGGCGCATCTCCAAACTCCATAAAGATGGACTCTTGGACTCTTTTGATTACGAATCATATGATACATGCAGATCTTGTTTAATTGGAAAAATGACAAAGTCCCCATTCACAGGAAAAGGTGAAAAGGCTAATAATCTTTTGGCCCTCATACATATTGATGTATGTGGACCACTGAACATAACAGTCAGAGGAAGTTTTCAATACTTCATCATATTTACTGATGATTTCAGTATGGTTATGTGTATTTAATGAAACACAAATATGAATTCTTTGAAAAGTTCAAGGATTTCAAAAATTAAGTACAAAACCAACTAGGTAAGAATATTAAAACTCTTCGATCAGATCGAGACGGGATGTGTCGACTTGGATAACTTCCATGATTCAACAGGAGACACTATAGTTGTGTTTTTCTCATTGCACTCTGAACTATCCTAAGAAGCGGTTAACGCTTTGATTGGGTAAGTGATATTATTTTTAACTTTAGAGTTGAATAGTTTTTATTTATGTTTAATTTTAACCGACATGTATAAAGCGATGGATGAGTATAATGCATTCAAGTATAATGTACTTGGTAAAAGACCTATTTATGTTTCCCCTAAAATAAGTATGTTACTTGTGCATTTATTGATAATATATTATTTTGTGTCTTAGTGTGATATAAATATATGAAAACTATTTGTAGTGGCAAAAGCAACCCGATAACCATTCATGTGGATACTATGTATGAGATATATGTTCTATATTGTTTCCACAGGCATTAAAGAGGAATGGATGAAACATACGGTATTAACTTAATCCATATCTTTTTAAGTTCATGTTGTTGTTAGCTTATCATAATTTAATTTGTTCTAATTATATGACTTTAACAACAAAACACCATACTTAAAAGAAGATATGGATGACATCTGATCAAGTTGGGCCATAGTTTTTTTAATCTTATTATGATTCTCTAAAACAATAGTTTTTTTTGTTGTAAATGTGTAAATTTTGTTAATTTATTTTGTATAAATATGTAAATGTGTCTATTTTGTCTTGAGGATCAGAACAATGTAAATGATATGATAAATTCCAATTCTGTCTCATATATTGTAGTTTCTATGTAAAAAATCATACCGACAGGTTTATAGATTTATAATGATATGATACAGGCCAGTGAAAATGATACAAGCAAAATTATACATGCCAAAGAAAACGATATAGGCAGTGAAAATGATACAAACAAAAAAAAAAGGATTTTATCCCTTGATTATTACTTGAAGCTGATGTCAATAAATAATTTATTACCTCGGTCTTTAAAAATAATCGAGAGGTAAATGATGCTCGCAACAAAATTTAAAAAATAAAAAATATGTAGTTGATGAAGATCGTACTCATGACCTTTTAATATATAGTCTCGGTCTTATTAAAACCGATGTGACAAGTGATTGTTTTTTATGTTGCCGCTCATTATTCCGACTGTGTAACCGAGGTAAAATGCATTTTGCGACTGACATTAGATGTGTTATTTGTAATAGTGTTATATTCCATAAGCTTTTTCGAAAGGAGAAATTGAACTCATGCAGACCTAAAATTTTATTACAATCACACTGAGACACATCACTATCTAATTCCTATAGGATAAAAGGGTCAGTCAAAATAAGATTACTATATTCGAAAGAGGACGAAAGACAACACCACAAAATGTGATCTATCAATATCCCGGTCCCTAAAAATACAATAGAAGTGCTTAATAAAACTCTTGCATAATTTCAGATACCCCTTCAATCCAACCATCTCTAAGAGCAACTTTAACGCATAGTTGTTAAACCAAAATTTTGTATAGCTTACGTTAGTAATAAGGAATTTGCATTATAGTAGAGCTGACATAGCATATAAGATGCTCTAAAACTAGTTTACGTGCTCTACGCAAGCAACGTACTCTAACTCATTATTTAACATAAATAAAATAGATTTTTATTAATTATTTAACATAAATAATAGATTTTTATTAACCATTTAATATCAAGTTTGAATTCCTTATAAACAATCACCATTAAGTAAAAACTTTTTAATTCAATTTTGGATTGCTTAAATCCTTCATGTCAATTTGGACCCACGTAAAATAACTTAATTCATCCAATTTAGTTGCTCTCATTAAAGATGCTAACCTTCAGAATTAAGATAATATTTCATCTATCTCAACTTTTGATAGAATCATGAAAGTAGACATAATTAGTGTCATCTTTTCCCAAAGCTATTTAAACCAACACCTTTAATATATTTGAAAATCTTTAATCCTTAAGAAGGACAACATATTCCCAATCACTTCAAATCTATTCTTAATCTCCTCAACAGATAATCTGCCAAGAAATCCACATTACTCACCCCCCCTCTTTTAAGCTATCAATCTGGTAATCAAGATTACTAAAAACACCACCTTATTCCTAAGTTTTAGGACCAATTTAAGAGTTTTTAATTTCTCCACTAGAACAAAAACTTTTCAATCAGAAAACTATTATAAGATAACCAATAATTATTGAATCTAAAAAAGTTAGGTCCCACACCTGATATTTATAGTGAAGTGAATTATCAATCACATAAACTTTATCATTCATATATATCGTACACCTTCCAATTTTCTACAAGTACATAGATATTTATGAAAGATGTTGATACATTCCTAACGTTGAACAACGATACATCCATGAAAGTTGAGATGACAGCTAAGCATACACTCTATTTGACCAACTAATTCGTTAGGTTCAATGGCTTACACTACAAAGACTAAGTACAGCTCAGTGTTTCTCATGATTCAGGGACAGTTTAGCAGACATGGCAGATTTTAGTCTTGAGACATAATAGTAATTAGTAGGACCGTTGACATAACCTGGAACAAAAAGTTAGGACCAATAGTGTTAAGTAGTTATTGTCCTCTCCCAAATTATAGCACTAGTTGTCGTACATAAGGCCAAGTCTGTTTTTTTTTATGTTGGTCACCATTGAATGAGGAGATCAATATTAAGCAACTAATTCTTGGTTTCAGTATTGGTAGAATTAGGTGTAAGCAAAATTAGGTGCATGCAAAATGGGTCCAGTCCTATTTATGAACCCGTTTAGCCTTTTATTTTGTGTGGTGGCAGTCAAAAGATGTATCATGTTTTTTCATGCAATTAATATTTCACTTTGAAATTAAACTATTACAATTTTATTAATTTGACTATTAATTTCTCTCTCTTATTAACTTGAATTTCATCTCTTTTATTAATTTGATCTAATATTTGTTGTTTGTTCCTCTCATTTCTCATTTAAAATCACTCTTATTTGATATGCTGCTATATATATATATATATATATATATATATATATATATATATATATATATATATATATATATATATATATATATATATATATATATATATATATATATATATATATATATATATATATATATATATAATCCTTCTTTAAGAGCGTATAGGACAGAGTATTGCATAGAGTTATAATTTTCTCATAGTTTAAATATAAACAAATAGAGGCTCATAAAATATTTTTTTTAAATTAAATTATCATTAAGTAGAACCTATATTTGTTTTACTGACTACACAGGATCTTTATATATATATATATATATATATATATATATATATATATATATATATATATATATATATATATATATATATATATGAGTGAGGATCCACTTATTTTAAAAGTAAGTTTTTATAATTTAATCCACAATCATAACTTTTAAATTAGATTTAATCGAATGATTATAAGTAAAAATACTAATTTAACCACTAGATTAGATTTAATTTAAAAGGTATGAAAAATACAATGATTTAAATTTGAATTCAAAATCATAACTAAATTAATAAAATGTATCAATAAAATTAAGATTAGGGGCCGGTTTGTTTTACCTTTTAAAAATGGATTTTACAAAATTGTTTTTCAAAATAATACAAATTTTTTTAATTTTTTTTATTATTTAAAAAATTAATTTTGACATACTATAACATAAACATATATTATTGAAGATTAAAACATAGTCAAAATTATAATTTTTTTTAAAAATGCTGTATCTCAAAAATAATTTTTATTAAAAATTATTTGAAATAGCTTCAAAATTGATTAATTTTTTTAAAAAAATTTAATAGCCAAAATTTTTATCGATAAAATAATTTAAATACATAAAATAAATAACTATTCAAACAAAAAGTTTTTAATACAAAATTTCTTTACAGTAAAATATGTTAGACTATAAAATATTATTTTTTTAAAAAACTAAACAAACGAACCCTAAGTTTGACTCTAAACATTTTTTTTCTCTCTAACAATCTAACTAAAAGAGATGGATTCTGAAGCCAACCATACAATATAATACCCCCCCGCCATACTAGGATAATATATATTGTATGTTATATGGCATTATAACATCTTACAATGTTTTTTTTATATATAAATATAATTGTTGAATGATTTAAATTTAAAATGAAAAGGTAGTAGAAAATTTTTGGAGATGCTACTAGCTTCTATCTTTGGTGGAAAATTCATATGTCCACCAAGAACATATCATTAGGCTAAGCATCGTGAAATAAAAAGGCCACACAACTTTTGTTGTATTTAAATTGAAAAACAATTTTTCATTGAAAACTATTGTTCAAGAAATTGCTAAGCATTGGTTGTTCATTGAATACTTCAATAAGACTATTCTCCCTAGCGACTAGAGACGACACCTTCAACTTTCCACTTTGCATTCTTAGAGGTGTTTGTCAAATATCTATGAAGGTTTCTTTGTGACCATAATCCTATAATCCTCCACTTTGGAGATCTTCCTTTGGCGAGGGGACAAAGGCCCTTCCGGTTTGAGACAATTTGGATTGATTATGAAGATTATTATAATATAGTTGATTATATTTAGTCTTCCATCAACTATTCAAGCTTATGATAAAATGATTTTTACATGATGAGTGAGTTTTATCTTTATCATTTGAGTGAATTTAAAAGAAAAAGGGAAAATTTTAGTAGATATGAGAAGAATCTATGTCTTTTGATTTATCCATCTTAAGGTTTTTAGGATAAAGATTATGCTTGAGTATGATCATAGAAGTATTTTAGTAAAGAGCGTCGAACTTTGACATTATTTAGAAAATAGGTAAATTGTTAATATTTTTTTTTTTTTAAATCTCAATTTTAGAGCATTTTCTTTGACAACATCTAGTCAAGTTTGGGGTAATCATATGATAGTTAGTCATTATGTACTTTTTAAAGCATATTTTGAATTTTTTTTTTTGTGATTTCAATTTAATGGTTCACGTTTTTTGTAGGGTTTCATACAAATTTCAAAGAATTGTAGAATATATCGATTCATGTCGAAAATAATATTAATAACCAAACAAATTTTGCAGTATTTTTCCTATAGAAGTTGTGATGACAAATAATCGAGAAGACTTGGCCTCATGAATCAGAAGAAAATAAGAAAAATGAGCAAAATTGATGAATTCCATGAAGCTTCAATATTGGGAAAATTACTGGAAAAAACACGTTGCGCGGAACAAGGTTGTGTTGTGCGATATTCTAGAAGCCATGTAAAATAGTCGTAAAAACATGGCTCACATGTAGGGTAGTGTGGCATATTTTTGCGACATCTAAATTTTTATATAAGAGTCCAAACACGTGCAGTTGCAAGGGTTATTAATTTTTTTTATAGAAGAGACATATTTTGAGATCTTGAAGCTAAGGAGAAAAGAATCAATCATCAAGAGATTCATCATTTTTTTGTTGTAATGTTATTTAGCTTTCTTTTATTATAATTTTCCATTATTCCCCTTAGAATGAGTGGCTAGTTTCCTTAGAATCGGTCCATTTAGATAAAGTTTTTCTAATATGTGTTAACCATGTGATTCGTTTAGTTATGCTCATTGTAATGATAAACTCCAAGATATTGTGGGTTTGAAACATGACGAAGAGTGTTACATGAAAAAAATTGTGAGTAATTATTTTATAAAGATAGTAATAATACCTCAGGAGTCAATATGGATCCAGGAAGAGGTTAACCACACAAAGAAGGGGAAAAGGATTCAAATGGATGCTTAATCTTTTTGGCCATTAGAATTTCACATACTTTTAGTTTATTTTATGCACTTTCACCATAGTTAGAAAACAACTCAGTTACATGTAAGTCTTTTGTTGTGAAACGATGTCCTCAATAACAGAAATAAGTTATGAGATAAAAATAGATTTTCTTGAACAAACACAAGAAATTCTATTAGATTTTACGAAAGAGATAGAAGAAGGAAGAAAAAGAAGAATTGATTAAAACTGTTTTACTATTCACTTTCTCAATAAGGATTCAATGATTACAAGTGAATAACAACAATTAACATATCTCAACAACCTGAGAGAAGTAGTCTATTTATAGACTACTAAGATAACTTAGGCTACAAGCTAACTTAACAATTGTCTTACAATCAAGACTCAATTCGACATGCTAACTTAAACATAAAGTTAACATATTTCGACAACATGCTTGAACAGACTTCGACAACAACATGCAGAACTTTCGTCGGACCATGAAGCTACCATTGTCGACAATAGAGTTTGATCCAAATACCACATATTTTATCTACCTAAACACAACTATATACATTTGTCTTTATCAAAATACAATAATATTTATGGATAAGATCATAACGTTCACCAAATGTAGGTTTTTGTTAACACAAGTTACTACACATCGAAAACCTTATTTTTAAAGTTCAACAACTTTCAAGTTTCTTTGAATCATTTTCACTAATTGAGATATAGTCTCTTTTATAGGAAAAGACTTCCTTGGTTGTTTAGTTTAAGAAGCTCCTTATTAGATGCCTCACAGTGGTTGTTGCTTCACTAGAATTCATAATGGTCTTTCCATCCTAGATTGTAAATGTTAGATAAAGATCACTACTTTAAAAGTTATCAATATAGTTAGCTTCTTACTATTCACCTTCAAAACATATTGACCATTTTTATGTCCAAACCCAGAGAATAACATCTGACAACTTGAGGATGTTGAATACTCTTAACTTTTTTAGGTCATCACTGACTCCAAGTAAATACCAAAACAAACAAGTCTCATAAAATACATTTAGATATTTATTTTGATCTAGAAGTGTCCCTTCATCATACTTATTATCTACTAGCCATGTAAGCATTTTTTTATAATGAAGGAAAATAGGATTCTCAATTGAAACTCGTGAGTAATATGTTCTTGATTTATCCTTCTACCATAATATCCTAAAGTACACCTTGGGGATTGTTCAACATCTCCCATATCGACTTTATTTGGAATATATTTGTTGTCTGATGGAAATAGAGTTAAAGTTTATCTTCTTGACTATCCATCGAGATGCTCTTTGGTCTTCTCGATCTCTAAATCAAAAAGTAATATGTTAGATCCTTCACCTCGCTTGCACAAACAAACAAAAATACATTTGTAGCACCTCACAAATAAAAATAAAGAAATAAGAACAAAATATCTTCAGTAATCCTCAACAATGACATCAAAAACTTGATGTGCTTTTCGGTAAGTGTAGTAAATTATCCTCAAGTAACAAATCTGAGTTCATACCCGTAAGGGTTATTCTAATATCTTAATCAACAATTATCAAGAAACATAACTACTAGAATTAATTTAATTAAAAAATAAGACTAGATTGTAAGGTTGAATATGGACGCAAAATGATCTAGAAGAGAGAGTTGAATAGACTTTTCCCGTAAAAAAGCTTTTAAAATGCTTTTCAAAATCAAAATTTAAAAATTCGTAGGAGCGGAATTTTAAAAATATTTTATAAAAGACATTACCCATTTGAATTGATGTACATAAGAATTCAATAATGATAGAATTATAATGAATCAATTAAACAATATTATGTCAATTAATTTAATTTGATCCCCACAAAATGTTTGAATAAAATTTGATTAATTGATAGAATAGTCTAAATTAAAGGTTTCTAAAATAATCACCGTAAAAATATTTAGCACCCAAGATCTAACACAAACCTAAGCTTTTACATTAAATTGATATCAGCAATAAAAACTAGCAACATGCAATTCTAGAAAGTGATTAAAACTTAATAACATGAAAACTATGTTGAAGTTAAAAGAGATGGCTACAAAAAATGTACACCACGATTTATAATAGATTGGTGCGTTCTCCTTAATTTCACCTAATCTAGTTTTCAATGACAAGTCATTGAATGTTTGTTAGTCTTTCACTAATTTTATATTATTACAACTGTTTTTTATACAACATATAACTACAAATATATTGGAATATTAAAGCCAAACGTTAAGAAACATATATTTGAATCTTTATTTTCCTTTTTTTATACACATCTCACTAGGTTGTAAATCCTTCAAGATATTCACTCGATCTTGAACCAACCACCTTCTCATAACCAAAGAACTCTAAGATTTTGTCTGCAAGGAGTTTCAGTCGATCCTACCAAAATTCCATTGCCTGAGTCCTTGAACTCATGAAGGAGCTAGAAATTTCAAGATTTGGTATGCCTCGATCTTCATTCGATCCTACTAAAATTTTCTTAGAGAAGAAATTCTTTTTTTTTCTTTACTAGATGTCAATCTCCATAATTCACAATCACAATCTGATTCTTTAATCTGAAAGCAAAACCATTCTTCACAAAACATTAGATTACCAAATATTCCATACAACTACCATTCACACTCTCTTTTAGAGTGGGGTAACCATACAAATGGTGTTCTTGGATAAAGGTTAAAGATGAAGATTTTAAGAAGAGTCTTACACAAAAAAGTTTTTCTTCAAGGTTAATTTGAAAGAATGTTTGATTGATCGAAAAAATATTCTTGGCTTTTAAAATATTATGATAGTAATAAAAAAACTCTTTTTTGCAAGTTAAAACTAGAGAAAGAAAATTTTGCTTTTAGAGTTGCTAGAGATATGGCAAAAAAAAAGGTGAAAACCCAACAATTTGATTCAAGTCAAAGCCAAAATGATTATTTGAGTCAAATGAAATAGTAACTTGAATCAGGATGGGAAAATCATGATTTTTCTTGTTTAATTTGTGTCATCAATGGAATCATGTGATTCAGGTCAATTTAATCCATTACTCAAGTCACATATCCCGGATGGAATTCCAAAATTGAGAATTAATTAATAATTCGAGTTAAACAAAGTTATGACTCGAGTCAAGATGCCTTTTAATTCTAGTCTGTCAAGGTGCCTTTTCTTTCTTACTCAAGATTTGAGTCTAGTAAAGTTGTGTCTTGAGTCATGCTTATAGGAAAATATTGCTTCAAGTCTCTAACTTATGATTTAATCCATATGACATTGACTTTGGTCGATTGCTCAATTTTAAAAAGCATTGAATAATTTCAACCTGAGAGAGAAACATGAATAAGTGTGAGGGACACAACATACGATATAATGGTAATATCTAAAAATGCGGAAAAACATTAAAAAAATTAAAATTACATTTTAACCGACAGAGCAATTTTAATATCTTCTTTTTTATGTTTGGTAAATTTTGAGATATTTTTCTTCCTCATATAGCGGTGCACAAAACAGATTAGTTCCCGAACAAACGAAAATTAACGTGCATAAAACTTAAGATTATCTCATAAAGTTTTCTTCCTTTGACAAAGGTCGAAAAAAGAGAGGACAAAACAACTAATAATGGAGATAACAACAAAATTATCAGATATACATTGCACAAATTATTTCACTTATCAGAAACGCATAATATGCCCCCATTATACAACTACAGAATTACGTAAAGCACATATGAAATTTGAGGCAGAGGATATCAACATAAAAAAGATAAAGATAATAGAAAAATAGAAATTAATTATAAAATGCAATAAAAAAAGAACTAATAAGACAACATAGGTATATCAGGATTTAATTAAAAAAATTAACACCAATTTGTAAAAATGGTGGAAATTTGAGAAACATTAACAAAGTCAGTTCTAAACTACTAAATATGCATGATATGCAATGAGTTTCTAAGATGATAGAGGGAGGTTGGAGAAAAAGTGAACACCATCATATGTGAAATTTGAAGAAAAAAAGTAATGCTTGGACCATTTACTAAAGTGGTAACATCATTGACTAAAGATAACAGAGCTATGAGTCAGTCTTCTTTAGCCTTTGCAGTTATTTAATAAATCTCTTCATAAGCTAAGGAAACAACTTCTTGAAGCTCTTCTCGAGCTTGTGGATCAATATCTAATCGAGAAAAATAATCATCAATGTAGGATTTGACCGTGGGGGGGGGGGGGGGGGGGGGGTCAACCTATCGACAATAGAGGAAGAAGGAGTCGCCTTCTATGGAAGAAACCTTTCCACAACTTTAGGAGTAGGGATGAACTTATCTTCATATTTCTTCCATAAATTATCCTAATAAAAATAGACATTATATGCATCGAGATAATATCACATCTATTTATAGCTTGATATTCAAACAACTTTAGCGTTTCATGGATATCGATTAGTAGATGAAATACCATTTCTTTCAAGAATGGCCTAGATGAGAGAAGTGTAAAATAGATAGGCACTAGAGTTATCCTTGAAGATCATGACTTGATCAATTATGAACCTTACCCAATTGATGTTGGTCTTCATGCATAAAATCCACATCAGAAACAAGTCGGTGTCATCAACCTTTGCCTAGTTACTAACCTTCATGTAAAGGATTTTCACAGTAATTGTTAAAGGGAAAATTGTGCATACTTTTGACTTGATTTTATGGCCCTTTCAATTGTTTTTCTCGATAGCTTAGTCTAATATCTAGTAGTTTTAAGTGTATTTATGTTAATTTCCAATTTTAGTGTAAATATTGTGAATATTGAGCATTTTTATGTTCCTTGATAGTTCTTCTTGCCTATTTTTGGTGATAGGAACAATTGGTGAAGGAAAGAGGGACTGAAAAGCAAATTTTTAAGTTTTCGTGTCGGCATAGCGCGCTAAGCAAACTTTTCAGCGTGAGACCAGCGCGCTCATGGAAAATCCAGTAGCTAAAGGCTCAAAACACGCTAAGCAGGCTCCTACCGCGCTTAGCGCGCTTCATGGGAAATAAGTCATGCTCTTCTGACTGTGCTTAGGGAGCTTAGCGCGGTGCCACTTACTACACTAAGTGACCTTGTCTATAAATATCTCACTTGGAAGATATTTCTAACAACTTGTACTTTTTCGCACTTTTCAGCATTTGAGAGAGAGAGAGAGAGAGAGAAAGGAATTTCTAGGTCAAAAACCTTAGAAACTCAAGGAGAAGTGAGAATTAAATCTTTGGAGCATCATTCTTCGATTCTTCGACTTTGATGCTAGCAAAGCTTCTTTTCTTACTTGTTGATCAAGCTACCATGGTGATGGGTAGCTAAACACCTTTGTGTCAAGATTAGAGGTAGTTAATCTTGCTTTTATGTATTTCTTTTGATCTTTTGTATGTGAACAAGGTTATGATCAATAGATGATGAAGATATTTGCTTTTAATGATGTATTTATAGTTTGAATCACTCTAGACATAAATTTTCCAAGTCTTAATCTAATTTCTTCATCTATTAACCGACAAACTCTTTACATAGATTTGGAAGTTAATATTTGCTTTGTATCGATCTTAATGTTAATTGTTTCGGTTGCTCTTTGGAGAGATCATCTAGCGATTAAAACAATAATATTTACGAACCCGCTTTAGAAATGAAAGGATTCACGAGGGTACGCGATTGTATTGATTGAAACTAAGTTCACATGCTTGATTAATCAGATATGTTTAAAAAGGATTAACGAAATCTAATCTTGACATTCTTTTCTTTGAAACAAAACATCTATTCCCTAATTTACTCTTTGCAACAAACTTATGTTACAAAACAAACGATCTATTGAAAAATCTTACTTAGAACGTTAAACTATTGAACGACTAGCATCGACATATCTTGCATACAATCTCTATGGATACGACAAAACACCCCCAAAAATACTTTTCAACAGTAATCCAATGAATCACATACATTCAAATTTCATCCGAAAAATGTGAAAATGTGATGAATTAAAACCTCCTATGAATAGGGTCTTGAGATTAACTAAAAAATGGAATTTGTCGATAGTTAAATGAATAGTTTTGAGGATTAATTTCCTCACTCTTATTTTCCAGCCAAAGCACATATAGAAAAACAACATCATTAAATGTTACGAATTTACCTCTTAATTTTCATACAAACCCATTACCTTATCTATTCTTCTTAGCGTTGCAGTAAACACCCTTACATGATCAGGATTATAACACTTGCTAAAACCCAATTTTTAAAGCTAATTATTTTCAAACACTTCCATAAAATTCATGAACAGATAAATCTCATATTTCTTGGAGACATAATACTCTTGAGCAATTTCTTTATTAAGAAAAATATCTGCTAGAACATTGATAGATTTCAAGATGAAGTAGAAGAAGCAGGTGGAGGAAAAGATAGAGGAGGATTCACAATAACAATTCTAACCTTTGGCCCAGATGAATCACGTTTTTTCCATTTGCTTTAAATGAACTAATTTATTTTTCTTAGCTTTTAATGGAGATACATAATTCAGACTTTTATCCATTTTATGATGAGCACAAAATTGAGATCTGAATTGAAGGTTGATGATTTTTGGAAAAGATTTATGATAGAGCTTGATGAATGTTGAAGGTGTGGGTTCAGAGAATTTTAAGAATTTAGAAAAATGTTATGTTTACAAATGAGATGAGAATTAGAAAATGAAATGAGAAAAATGCAATTTAAATATGAGAGATTTGATGGTTAAGATTGGAAGTTGAAGAGTTTTGATGGCAGAGATTGAGCATGAGGTTTGATTCGAGTCAGGTTTGCGCATGATTTGAATTAAAATAGCAAAAATACTTGATTCAAGTAATGGGTTTTAAAAGACTTACAAGGGTTATATTTGATTCAAGTTAAATGGGTATGTGACTTGACTCACATATCCCGAACTGAAACATTCTGGAAAAACATTATTTTTACTCGATTCAAAGCTAATTGTGACTCGAACCATAAGCTCAAGTTTCTTTCTTGATTTGAGTCACAACTTTATCTAAATCGAATCATCCAATGTAAAATTTTTGAAAAATTAATTTTTAACAAATAAAAAAAAGCGATTTTAATGAAAACAAAAATTTAATGCATATGAAAATGATGCAAATACAATTTGATGCAGATGAAAAAATATTTGTATGTAAATAATTTTTTTTTATGAATGATCATGATGTAATGAGATATGTTATGCACATATGATAAAATGAAATGATCAAACATAACATATAAATGATCCCACATGAACAACATAACATAGAAATTTCATAATTAAAATAAATCAAACACAACGATAAGAAGATTAAAGAATTTGAATAATCATACCAATTAAGATGATCTAGAACTTAACTTAATTCACAAGTAAAGTTAGTAAATAACAAAACTTATATAGGAAATGTAAATATGATTGGATATGTCTTCTTTCATTTGTCTTGAGGATCATCTAACCAGGAACAATCGTCCTATTTTGGATTCTAAGACATTCTTGCATTAGATATCAATGAACTAACACATGTACCCAATCTGAGCTGAGTATTTGGGGGTTATTACTAAGATATTTAGGTACCCATGTCATGATATCACTTGGAACTTTTACGTTCCTAATGTCACATTGGAGTCTTATATGACCTTTTTCACAATAATAGTGACACATGACTTTAGAATAATGATTATTTCTATTCTTCCTAGTATTATATGCATTATGTTAAAACCATTACCTTTATCACTTCGACTTATAGAATCATTACTACGTGATTTGTGGAGATATGTTAGTCATTCTTTAAAAATTTTAATTTCAAGTCTTACACTTAGACAAAAATCACACTTGACTGCATCAACCTTTTCTACTAAAGTTTGAGAAACACACAATTAGCCATTAACAAGAGCTACATGATCCTCTTTTTGATGGATTTTAAGCACTTTTAAGTTTTAAAGTTTCTCCCTCAAGTTTCAAAATATTTTTGGTTTGAGAGGATATTTTCTTAAAATAGTTTAGAGCATCAACATGCATTTCATGAATAGCTTAGACAACTACGTATACGAAGGTAAATAATATATGTCTCAATCACTTATTTTTGTATCTCTTTGCTTGTATGCACCATCAAACAAAGATTAATTACTTCTTCATTTCAAGTTTTCAACTAGTATTAGAATATGATGAATCTTCATATTCTTCTCAAACAATGTATGTCCTAGTTCCTTTATCTTTGCTCTTGGACTTATAGAACTCTTACTTGCTTTTGTACTTCTACAAGATTGGAAAATTGTTTTTGTAGTAACTGAGTTTACCATACTCAAAAGATGTTGCTTGCCTTTATTCCTTACTGTTGCCTTAAAATTTCCTTGGAGGATTAGATCTTATAAATTTAACCTAATGTTTAAACAAACAAAGCCATTTTTTCATCCCTTGAAGAGTCTTCCTCAAAACTATCTTCATCATACTTTATTTTGACCTTCGAAGAGGAGACCTTCAAGAAAATACTTATCTTCTCTTATTTAACCTTTTATTTCATGTTCATATATGCTTCACTTTTATTTCATGTTCATAGACCTTAATATTTTGTTAACACAATCATTGTTAGATAATTTTTCTCATAAGTTTTATAACTTGTTGATTATGTGATAAAACCTCATCTTCATGGAAGCCATTGAAAGTGAGAAAAATACACAAGAAGGGGGATGAATCGTGTATGCCAAAATCTCGTTTCACTTTTGAAACAGAACCTTCAGAATCTGAACCACGTCCAAAGTAAGATATCAGATCAAGGTAACAGCATCAGAAATAAAGTAATCAAAAGTAAATGCAAGCAACACACAAAGATTATCCTGATTCCTCTCCTCAAGTGAGAGTTTTACAGTCCCCTTGCCTTAACAAGATCTTTCCACTATAACCAAACATATTATAATTGCTTAGCACACTTGCAAGAGGCTCAATGCTTAATGAAACTCGAAAGAGACTTTTGCTCAAGCAACCTTGCAAGAGACTCCTTATCAATCAACCTAGAATGATACTTTCTTTACTCAAGTACACAGACAAGATACTTCAATACTCAAGCACGCAAGTAAGAAACTTCTTATACTTTAAACAAATAGTTTAGTAGAAAAGATAACTACTATACTTTGATACACGATAAAAATTATAACAGTTGTGCAACAATCATAGAGGTTTTCAACCTTTTTAAGATTTCTAAGAAAATCTAATATAGGAATCTTAATATCTTATGCAATAACAGTTATAATAACAGCTCAGAGTTATACCAAGATCTTATAATGCGTTGTGATGCTATAACTGTTGTAAATGTACCTTAAAATCTTTATTGATGAAGAGAAAGAAAACATATTTTGGAGATTGCATTTACCATGAAATTCGGACGAAAAGTCGAGAAAAAAAATCGGTCGGTGAATAGTGATATTCGTACGATGAACAGTGACGTCAGTACGGATGAATAGTGTGTCCGTATGATGAATAGTGTTTTTGAGTTTTCAGGATTTTTCGATTCGGTCCATGGATCCATGTGATTTTGGGATTTGTTTGTTGGGTAGTTGCTATTATAAATATGTATCTCATATATTCTTGGTGCGTAACAATCATAGAGTTTTCACCAATAAGGGAGACCAAGGGTTTAAAGGTATAGCATAGGGTTTCAGCTATGCACAAAGAAAATCTTGGATTACACCTTGGGTTTGAGTGATTCATATATTGAGAGTTGGAGAGGTAGGGAAACACTTTGGTAGAAAATAGGATTGTTCTTGGGCGCCTTCAGGGTTGTTCTTGGGAACCTGAAGGCGAAGGCTATTTTCTAGTAACTCATCTGTAATCTCTTGAAACAACTTTCTAAGTATAGTGAATTGGAGAGTTGCTCTCTCCCCCAGAGTAGATCGTTTGATCGAACGGGGTAAACAAAACCTTCGCTTCTTTTCTTGCCTTATTCTGTTATGTTATCTGCGTGCGTATTATTATTGCTGAAGACCATTTATTTTGGTTTCTATTGTTCTTTGCCTCATAAATTGATATTGAATTCTATCGTAATTCATAACAAGATTCACAACAAGTGGTGAAGTGAGCGTGGAGCAAAGAGATATTGTTGACAATTAAGCACCATGGTTAGTAGATGGAAGATCGAGAAATTTCTCGATAACAACGACTTCGGGTTGTGGAAAATTAGAAAGGAAGAAATTTTAATTCAAGAGAAGTGTATCAATGCTTTGAAGAGTGAAGCATTGGTGCCTGCAAGGCTTACACAGGTACAAAAGACCAAGATGGTGGATAAGGTCAGGAGTTCCATTATCTTGTGCCTCAGGGATAAAGTTCTAAGAGAAGTCGCCAGGGAGAAAACTATAGTTGTTATGTGGGAAAAACTTGAATCATTCTATATGACAAAGTCTTTAGCTCACAGTTTGTATCTGAAACAATAACTCTATCCATCCTGAATGGTGGAGAATAAATCCATAGTTGAGCAGTTCTTATCACGTGTGTCTAAGAATAGAATACTTTGAAACATTGAAGATATTGCAAGGTGGAGTAGTTCACCTTGGTAATAATAAGGCATGCAAGGTTCATGGTATTGGTATGGTCAGATTTAAAATGTTTAATGATCATGAACTTCTTATTCACAATGTAGGGTATGTTCCAGAACTCAAGCAAAATTTGTTATCTATAAGCATGTTTGATGATCTAGGCTATTGTACTAGAGTTGAACGTGGAGTGTTGAAGTTTTTGCGTGATGAATTGATTATTGCTAAAGGGTCTAAAATATGTGGTCTACATATTTTAGAAGGTTCAAATCTTATTATTCATTCATTGTTAACTTGTGGAGGCTTTCATGACAAGGAAAAGCTATGGAATTCGTGTTTAAGGCGTTATGAATGCCTTGAGAAAGTTTGAGAGGAGTACAATGAATTTTGCAGAAACCAAGAGATAAAAATGTATGTTACTGTTAAGTTGTTATTGAGTTTTTAGGGAAGAGTTGAGGTTTAAACAACTTACTTGGTTGGTAGAGAATTTCTTCAGAAGAAGAATAGTGAAAACCAAGAGAGAAACCTGGGAGAAACTATAACGGAGAAAACTCAGTTTGAGGTGGAGTTTCCTACTATGGATGCTAGCAGTAGTGAGGGAATGGTTACAGAGATCTCTGATTATCATTTGACTCATGATAAGGTAAGGAGGATTATTGTAGCATCTCAAAGGGACGGTTATACTAGCCTTGGATATTATGTTTTTAATGTGGCTGAAGGACTGCAAAATAAAAGAAGAAAATCTTCAGAGAGGCATTTGAAAACAGGTGGAGTCAAGGGTGGTTGAAAAATCATACTTGTAGGCTTCTTAAATTACCTAGGAAGAAAAAGGTAATTAGGAACAAGTGGATGCAAGTTGCGAGATTTAAATTCAAGGGTTGCTTGAATTTGATCAAAGTTATTGATTAAAGTTTCAACTTGGTTGAGAGCAACAATGTTGTTTATTGGTATAAACACGGTTTAAAGTCAAGGTGGAGATTGTTGTCAATGTGCCTTAAAACCTTTGTTGATGAAGATAAAGAAAACATATTTTAGAGATTTCATTTATCACGAAAATCGAACGAAAAGTCGGGAAAAAAATCGATCGGTGAATAGTGTTATCCATACCGATGAATAGTGACGTCCGTACGGGTGAATAGTGTTCCCGTACGATGAATAGTGTATTCGAGTTTTTGGGCTTTTTTGATTCAATCCATGGATCCATGTGACTTTGAGCTTTATTTTTTGGTTATTTGCTATTATAAATATGTATCTCTTATATGATTGGTGTGTGACAATCTTAGAGTTTTCACCAATAAGGGAGGGAGACCAAGGGTTTAAAGGTATAGCATAAGGTTTCAGCTATGCACAAAGAAAATCTTGGATTACACCTTGGGTTCGAGTGATTCATATATTGAGAGTTGGAGAGGTAGGGAAACACTTGGGTAGAAAATAGGTTTGTTCTTGAGCGCCTTCATGGTTGTTCTTGGGAACCTGAAGGCGAAGGCTATTTTCTTGTAACTCATTTGTAATCTCTTTGTAACAACTTTCTGAGTATAGTGAATTGGAGAGCTGCTCTCTCCCCCAGAGTAGATCGTTTGATCGAACTAGGTAAACAAACCTTCGGTTTTTTTCTTGCCTTATTCTGTTATGTTATCTGCGTGCGTATTATTATTGCTGAATACCATTTATTTTGGTTTCTATTGTTCTTTGCCTCATAAATTGATATTGAATTCTATCGTAATTCACAACAAGATTCACAAAAATAACCTTCCTTTGAATCTTTAGATTCCTTTTATAGAGGTAGAGAAAGAGTTATTGGAGGTATGAACAACAACAAACTTAGTGAACAAGTATACCAAGAGAGACGTTAGAGAGTTGTATTCGGTCAAAAATATTATCCACTGAATAAAGATATTATTCATAACACCTTTCGAATAACTAGGTATTTATCAAAAGGTAGAATAGATTGAAGAGGTCACATCATCATCCTTGAGCCTTGCAAAACCAAACCCTAGTTAACTGTATCCATAAATTTGTTGCTTTGACGAGACTGGTCACCTTTGGTGCAAATTACAGATAAGATGCTCCTTAAGCCTCCAGGGTCTAAGCTGTCAGCAGAGGCTGCCTCCAGGGTCTTTGCTTAAATTCTTCGTCATTTTAATCTTTATGGAGTTTATTAATCAAAATTCCATCGAATATACTTTATAGGTTAAAAGGATCGTCCTCAATATCAACTAAAAGTATTTTATCTACTGATATAAAATGCACGTACATTCATTATTTTCCATATGCATAATTCATGTTCGGTGCAAGTGTGAGTGGTTAAAGTCCCACATTACCTATGAATGGGTTGAATGTTGGATTTATAAGAGAGAATACTCATTTAACTAAGACCTTAGAGTTGAGATGTGGCGTCTACCTCTCTTGTGGTCCTAGAGCATTAGTCTCATTGGTGCTTCAGACTCTCCGAACTCCACAATAGTGGTATCAAAGCCGTGATTCGATTTTGTGGGGGAGCGGAAGCTGGATCGAGTGTTGGATCTTGTTAGAGGATGTGGGAGAGAATGTTGGGTGCAAGTGTGAGTTGTTAAAGTCTCACATTTCCTGTGAATTGGTGAAAAGTTGGATTTATAAGATAGAGGACTTATTTACCTAACATCTTAAGGTTTTGGATTGAGATGTTGTGTCCCCCTTCTTGTGGCCCTGGAGCATTAGTCTCATTGGTGCTCTTGACTCTCCCGGACACCCCTAAAATCCCTTCCCTTGAATATGGGAGCTACTCCCCTCTGGGATCGTACTTACCCATATTCACAACTTTTGAATCTGCGAGATGTGATAAAACCACAAGCTTCAAGACCAATTGTTGGATTGAATATGGGTGTAGAATGGTCCACGACCAATAGTTTTAAAAGCGCTTTACAAAAGGAAATACACAATTAAATTAATGTACATATGAATTCATTAATGATAAAAAGAAATGAATCAATTAAACAAAAATATGAAAATCACAATCACAATCCAGCAGAAATTCCCTTAGAAAGAAATTCTTATTTTTATTCATTTGGTTTCAATCTCTAAAATTCATAATCGCAACCCAATTTTTCAATTGTAAATCTAAATCAATCTTCACAAAAACATTATATTACCTAGTATAACTCAAAACTACCACTTGCACTCTCTCTTAGAGTTGAATAACCATAACAATGTTGTTTTTGGTTAAATATTGACTATGAAGCTTTTACGAGGAATCTCACACAAAACTTTTTCATATTTAAGAAATTAACTCTCAAAATACTTTTTTTCAAGATTAATTTGAAATAAAATTTGTGTGATTAACAAAATACTATTGATTTTTCAAAAATTATGAAAATATTTTTTTTTCAAGTTATGAACTACAGGGAACATTTTGCTTTTATATATGTTAGATATAAGGAACAAAATAAGTGAAAACCACTAATTTAATTTAAGTAAAAAGAAAAAGTAATGATTTGAATTAGATGAAATAGTGACTTGAACCAAGATGAGAAAAATCAAAAAATTTCTTGTTTGATTCGAGTCATCACTTAATTTATGTGATTCGAGTCAAGAAAATTTGTGACTCAAGTCATATATCCCAAATGAAATTCCAAAATTTTAAATTCATTCACGTTTCGAGTCAAACAAAGCCATGACTTGAGTCAATGTGCTTTTTGATTCGAGTAAAACAAGACCTTGAATTGAATCAATCCTTTTAGCGTAAAAATCCAATTTTCTTCTTACTCATGATTCGAGTTAAGTAGAGTTATTATTTGAGTCATACTTGTATAAAAATCTTGCTTCAAGTCTCTATCTTGTGATTCAAATCGCATACCGATGGCTTTGGTCAAATACTCAATTTTAAAAAGCATGGATGATTTAAATCGAAGAGAAAATCAGGGATAATGGTGAACACATAAAATACCATAAAATGTTAATATTTAAAAAATACTGCAAAAAATGAAAACAAATAAAAATAACATTATTACCGACAAAGCAATTCCATAGATCATTAGAATCCAATATTGTTTCATTACTTGGTTATCATGGTCCATTTTATATAATTAGCAATTTAAAATTATGACAAACTAGCAAAATAGGTTAAGAGTAGGTTCTTGAATCAAATCTCATTTTCTCTAACACAATTTTCAAATTCCTTATGAAGGTTAATGTTATTGAAAGTTTTAACCAACACCAAAGCCATTATCTACGAAACAATTATCCTAATTCAATATTCCTAAAGCCATTATCTACGAAACAAATATCTTAATTTCAGTTACCATAGTCGTGGTCAGTGGTCATTTGTTTCTTAACATCAATTACCCATTTGTCAGTAAAGAAAAGCAATGAGCAACATAAATATCATAATAATTTATATAGTAATAAAGGGAAATGTTTTGGTTGCAATGTCAAGTTTTTTAATTGTACTGGAGATTAATTTAGAGAAATTTGATGGAAGCATTAAATTTTGTTTGATGAAAATTCAAGTAAAAGATATTTTGATACAATTAGAATTGCACAAGGCGTTGAAAGGAAACATTTCCAAAATGGTTAATGAGAAGTGAGAGGAATTATATTTGAGAGCTTCCAGTACAATCAACTTGTCTTTAACTAAGAATATTCTTGCGAATGTTTTTGGTACGTTGTTAGCCAAAGAGCTTCGGGAGAAACATATGAAAGTA
The DNA here is from genome assembly GCA_963859935.3 of Lathyrus sativus. Lineage (NCBI taxonomy): Eukaryota > Viridiplantae > Streptophyta > Magnoliopsida > Fabales > Fabaceae > Lathyrus > Lathyrus sativus. The sequence goes on from OZ012741.1 coordinate 11,760,117, forward strand.
TCAAATCACCTAAGTGTTCTAAATAATATTGTTTCTGAATTAGAAACTATTGGAGTCAAGATTGATGATGAAGATAAAGTTTTGAGACTCATACGATCTCTTCCATCTTCCTATGAGTATATTAAACTTGTTTTAATATATGTGAAGGAAATTTTTAACTTTGAAGAAGTTGCTAGTAAGATTATTTCTGAAGAAAGAAGATTGAAGGGTGAGGAGAATACTTCATCAAACTCAGTGTTGGTTGCTAGAGGAAGGTCGTATATAAAGAAAAACAATGAAACAAGTGTGAGATGTTGGAAATATGGAAAGCTTGGACATATAAATAATAAGTGTCTTTATGGGGCTACACCAGAGAAGGGCTCTGAGTCCAACACTAGCAATGTCTATCTTGTTGTGAGAGAGGATAATTTTCTCTAAAAATTGAGAAGTGTGTCCTCATGACATTTCCGTTGTCATGGAAAATGACGAGTTATTGCTAACGGATTAACATATGAGCATTGATGCGAAGTGAGTTGTGAGATTATGTCGATGGTTGAAGAGCTTCCTGCCAACATGGAAGTTGCACAATAAATTTTCAACCTGGTTTTCGACATGTGAAAATTCTTGAAGTGAAGTATACTTTTCTTTAGGTAGAGCATGATAGTCTTTTAAAACTATGATTGTCGGTGAAGACAGTGTGAAAATTCTTGAAGTGGTTTAGTTTCAAGTGAAGTATACTCTTCTTTAGATGGAGTATGATAGTTTTTAAAACTATGATTGTCGATGAAGACAATGTGAAAATTCTTCGAGTGGTATTGTTTCAACTGACTATACTCTTTGTGGTGAAGTATGATTGTCGGTGAAGGCAATTAAAGTTTATGTATTATTTTCAATCAAGGTGGAGATTGCTGAGATTGGTTGAAAATATACATGTTGAAGAAGTCTCACATTGCTTAATTTTGTGAATGAAGAGAGAATTCAAGACTATATATATGATACAAGTTCTTTGAAGTCCCACATTATTTAGTTTTCTGAAGGAAGAGTCTAAGACTATATATATATAGTTATATAGTTATATAGTTATATAGTTATTCATTCTAAGATGTAACAGTTAAAAACACTCTAAGCTTGTTATTCATTCTAAGATGTAACAGTTAAAAACACTCTAAGCTTGTATGTAACAGTTATATAGTTATTCATTCTAAGATGTAATAGTTATTCATTCTTAAAATTTAAAAAGTTGATTCATAATTCATTAACCATAATCCATTAACTAAATTAAGGATTAACACCACAAATAAATAACAAGACCAAAATTTGTGATTATGTCATTCTATGTACGACAATCTTAATATAGATCATCTTCATAAGTGATTCACAATAGATTAATACTTAAAAATATTAAAACTCCAACTATGACAACATCATCTTTTGTAATTATACATTAATAGTCATCTTTATTTTCAAGATTGAGATAACAATTAAATATATATTTTCTAAGACTCATCATCATTAAATTTTCTAGTAATTTGAAGTAATGGTCAACGGGGTGCCACCACGGTAAAACTTAAGATTTCTGCCTTTAGTATTTTCTTTGGGAGAATGTGTTCTTTTCAAGATTTTAAATTTTCAAATCTCTTTAAACATAAACAATTTTTATATTTGATCAAGTTTATATAAAATTTTGTTTGGGTTTTAAACAGACCCCCGCAAGTAAATGACGAAATTGATCCTCTTAAAGTAGTCTGTTGTAAGATCGAATAAAACCAGATATCAAGGTTAAAAAAAACCTAATCAACAAGGATGTTTAAACACAAAAATAGGACGGAAATGGTTGGTATATAGTGATAGAGACATGGATTAGGTGATTCAATGACTATGACTTGATACGGTCGAAAAAAATGGACCCAATGAATGTGACACAAAACCGACCAATGAATCCAATTATCTGTTTTAACTTTTAATACAAACTGCTCTTCTGTAAGCAGTGAACCCTAAAAAAGCAGATGCATTTAACAAAATGCATGTTTTTGGACTACACAATATATACATCACTCCCTACAACCTATTACCCTACCACACTAACACATTAACTACTATGTTACAAAAATGTATATACAACTTTTCTTTGCTTTTGTCGTCACTCTTCTATTTTCTGGCTTTAACATCACTATTTTATTTGGAATTTTCAATATTCACCAAACACTTGCCTGAACTATTGGGTTATGATTACATGAGTAGGCCAGTTTATTTGGATATTTTTTATCTGTTTTTTACGTTTGTATTTATAGCTCATTAGTTTCCTAGTGTTTATTAGGATCTATTTGATTTTTTACGTAAGATTTTGTAACGGACAAAAGAACAGAAAGCTTTATAAGATAGTGGACAACTTTTTATCTTGTATCTGATTTAGTGTACATTAGACAATGCATAAAACAACACATAAAATAATGTAAAATTTATTATAATATTTTTTTCAGCTCATTATTATAATAAATATTCAGTTTTTAAATTTATTATATACTTTATATATTTAATTTATATATAGACTATGTATTTTAATATTTATAAAAAAAATATTTATAATAGTGACTGAAGAAAATATCTATTATTATTTATGATATATAAATATTAATAAGAGAAGGATATATAAAAAATAAGCCGAAGGAGGAAAGATAAATATGAAAGAGTGAGTGAGACCTAAATAAAGGAAGAGACTGGTGAAGGAGAAGAGATAGACAAGAAAGGGGGGAGATAGATAGGGGAGAGATTTCAAGTGACAAAAGAGAAGAAATAATGGAGATAATATTTTTTAGTGAAGGATAAATATTTTAGTATTTAAGGTAATTTGTAGTTATCGTTAGAGTTGGCAAAATGGCATGTACTGCTTCGAAAAGTTTGAAATAATAAAAAAAATTAATAAGCAATGGAATTAACACAGAAGAGTATAAAGGATATTCAAAGGCTTTATAAGAAACAACAATGGGAAATTACTTCTATTTAATACAACTAATCGAGACGCAAACCACTCGTAAAAGGAACAAGAGTGAGCCAAAATAAAGTTAGAACATAACCACCTTCAAGATAAAAACTTAATAGAGTTTAAATCGTCTACAACACTAAAATGTGCTTCTCTAAAAATAAAATTGTTCCTATTTCTCCAAATGCTCTAGACAGAAAACGTTCAAATAATGTTACCAAAATCATTATCAGTTTCCTTCCTCAAACTTCTATCAAAACAGGCAAAAGAAGCTGCACAATTCGAACTCCTATCCATTTCTAGGGCAAGCCAATTTTCTGCACCTCTCCAAACTCTAGCTGCGAATTGGAACTGCCATAATTGATGCTTCTCTTAGTCAACTGTTTTCTCGTCGCCAATCTATCCTAAAAAAGTCTCCATAAAAGAACCTGCACTTTGAAAGGCAGATTTGATTTCCACAAAATCTTTAACGTCGTTTTTGTTTCGCGCTCCACAGATGAAGGAGAACCAACCTAAATTAAAAAATCGTAACAAGAACATATAGAAAAAATATCATCGACCCCTAAGTTCCAGGCAAGACTATCCTCCCTAAGGGGTTTTGATCCACTTGAGACAGTAAAAGAAGAAGCTCTTCCATTTCACAGTGTAACTCCAAACCAGGAATAAAAGAGGGCAGAGGGGTGTTTCAGTACCAAACAAAGTCATAACAAACTCCCATATCTGCCATAGAGCCTTCATGAAACAAGAAGGAACTGAACAACAATGAGAAGGTGTCCTTAAGAGGTCGATTACCTAACCAACAGTAGTACCAGAAAGGAAATGATTTCTCATTGCCCAAAGACCCTCTAACAACATTCGAAAAAAGATCCAAAGAATTTTCTTTATCGAACCCCATCGCCATCAAGTCGTGCCACCAAATGGAATCCAAGTTACAATCACCAAAACCATCATTGCATAGTTCAACCATCCCTAAGTTTCGATATTGAAGCGCATACCTATACTCGAGGATAACTTTCCAAATAGCTCCTTCATGTGGTATCATTTTCCACTTCCATTTCAAAAAAAGAGACTTGTTGAAAGTTGCCATGTCCTTGATCCCAAGACCACCTAAATCTTTCGGTAAGCAAACCCACTTCCAAATAATCCAAAGAATATTAATTTTAGACGACAAACCGCCCCACCAGAAATTAGATTAAATTTTGGACATTTCCTTTATGATGAATGATAGAGCCTTATAAAAAGAGAGCGAGAAGATAGGAATAGCGTTCAACACCGAGTTAATCAAGGACACTCTCCCCGCAATAGACAAGTTCTTGCCTTTCCAGACAGCCAAAATATTCCTTAACACATTAACCATCTATTTCCATAATTTTATCTTTCGCGGACTATCCCTTACCATAATCCCTAAGAATTTGAAAGGAAGCACACTCACCTTGCAATTTAAGAATGTTGTCGCTGATTCAATGAAACCTCTCTTAAGATTGACTATATATAAATTACTTTTGAAGAAGTTGACTATAAGACCCGAGACCAATTCAAATCCTCTGAGAAATGCCTTCACGCACCAAAGGTTGTCCCAACTCCCTTTTCTTATAAAGACAATATCATCTTCAAATTGAACAACCTTGTGGGATACACCTTCAGTCACCTTAAAACCTTTTAAGAGAGACAAGTCATCATCCTTCTTCATTAGACCATTCAACCCTTCCATAACTAAAATAAATAGAATGAGAGATAACTGGTCTTGTTGCTTAAGCCCTTTGCTAACTTGAAATATCCTTATAAGCATTTCCATTAACTAGAACAGACATAGTTTCGTTTAACACTAACTCTTCCATCCACTTCTTCCAATACATACCAAGAATCTTACACAACAAGAATCTTAAGAAATCCCAAATAACATAATCTTATGCCCTTTCAAAGTCAGCCTTCAATACAAAACACTCTTTCCTGGAATGCTTTACAAGGTCCAGAATCTCGTTAATTACTACAAAACCGTCTAACATGATTCTACCAGCCATAAAAGCAGTTTTTCCTTAGAAACAAAACTCCCTATAACTTTCTTTAGCCGGTTAGCTAACACCTTCAACATAACTTTTTGGAAGGAACTTACCAGAAAAATCGGTTTGTAGCTAACCAAATATTGAGGATTGACAACCTTGGGGACACGTATCAAGAAAGAAGCCATTGTTTCCTTGGACAAATTTGGCTTAGCATGAAAGCCCATCACAAACCTGACCACGCCATCCTTAACTAAATTCAGCAATTCTGAAATGAACAAAAAGAGTAATCGTCGGGGTCCTATACTCTTAGATCCATCACAGTTCCAAACTGCTTCCTTTATTTCAACTTCCGCAAATGAAAATTATAAGTTGTTGCTTTAAAAAATAGACAGACCCCCCAAGTCCACTTCGTTAAGAACATGCCTTGAGAAGATTACTTCTTTGAAATTATTTTGGAAAAACTTACAAACCTCACTTTTGACTTCATCCACTTCCTCTTTCCTACCCTCTGCAGTGTTAAAAAAAAGGAGATAAAATTCCTTCTATACCTAGCTTTCATGACCCTGTGGAAAATATGAGAGTTCCTATCTTTGTCCTTTAACCAAAGAGCTCTCGACTTCTGTCTAAGAAAGTTTTCTTTCATATGAATGCTATCCCACACCTCATTAGTCGCTAGAGCCTTTTTCTCAGCCAACAGTTCAGGATTTGAGGCCTCAGGTTTAACAACCTTAAAATCTAACTTGTTCAACGCTTTAACAGCCTCATCTACCTTCATGTCTACCCAACCAAACACGTCAATATTCTAACTTTTCAGTCCACTCTTAAGTAAACTTAGTTTTTCTTTCAAAACAAAATCGCCTCTGCTAGAAACAACAAGGGTCTTCCATTCATCTTTAACAAAATTAATAAAGTATGAGAAAACCATTTGTTATTGAATTTAGACGAATTCGGTCCCCATTCCTCTTTACAAGCTTTTAACAAAATCGGATAGTGATCCAAAATACCCCTGACTCCAACAGACTATCCCACTATCTTCCACTTCTCAGCAAGCCCATCAGATATGAGGAATGTAACACCTCAATATGCTTTCAAGATTACCCACTAACCCTACAAACCAACACAGGTCTTTTCAGCATACTTTGTCCTCAATCACACGCTTTCCGAGAAACTTCCCAAAAGGTCACCCATCCCTAAATTGCTCCAAGTCAAGCACACTTAACTGCGGAGTTCTTATGTAATGGGCTATCGAAAATAAGATGCATCTTGTTGGTATAGGTGGTATAATTAATCCTTATAAGCCTTCACTCAACCATGTAGTCCCATACTTGCACATCATCAGGATCCCTCTCATTCCGATGTGAATTCAGTTTTTCCCTATAAGCTACTAGAAGTGTCTCATTGTCATTCCTCGTGCACCGATAACCCCTCCCTCGCCCACGGGTGTTACATGTAACCACTTTTCTCCCTCTTTGACCTCGGGTGTTACATGCCCACCAGCTTCCTCTTAGTTCGTCCTCGAACGACATCGTACTAGGAGAGGTCTGACTATGATACCATTAATGTATTTCCATGGATGGAATCACGTTTCTAATAGAGTTTGGTAAGTCTAGTACTTAAATTTTTAAGATAAGTATATCGTGCATGTTACTCATACATATATATTAACCGTAAATATATATAAACTATAATATACATAAACTAGTAACTTTTAGTCACTAATATATATAATGTTTTAAATTAGATGATTATAAAATTAATAATAGTAAAAATAATAATGATTTAATATTATTATATTTTTTTATGAGTTCTAAGTTAGATAAAAATAATTAGATTATTTGGCCAACTTAAATTATTTTTAATTTTTAATTTTGTTAGACTTTTCATAGAGTTGTTGGAGTTGCCGATTGAGTCCATAAGAGTTATTTTTATGTGTAACAATTGTCTGTGGAGCATTTTTGAAACACTTTAGAGTTGTTTCAGAGTTGTAAGGATTGATGTAGAGTTGTTTAGAGTTCCTTGTGAACTCTCTCGAGTTATAATTTTGGATGTTAATTTAGATTATATTCTTGAATGATTATTTTAGTGATAAATTTGGTGATAATTTTGGTGATTAATTTGATGATCATTTTGGTGATATTGCATGATATTGTGGATTTATGCATCATGGTGTATGGGTTTCGGTCCAGTTTTAGTGAGCATTGATCCTATCGTGAAGATCAAGTGCGAGTAGCTAATTATATTGAGGAATTAGTGAAGTGTTGCTTATGGTGATGCTAGCGTTTTTTGTGTGCTCCAGTTCCAAGAGGGAATTGATCCTATGGTGGGGATCGTGGAGTGAAATGGACCTGAGTGTTCATAGTTTGGTACCACATGCATGTTGAGTCAGTTTTCGAGTACATTTGCATTTGTGTGGCATTTGGTGACTATTTTAATATTATGTTGTGTGGATGAGAATACTTGATATGCCTATGTTGTTGTATTATTGTGTGACGTTGGTAGATTAATATACTTCCAAATATCTTTTACCGTTATTATTGAATTGTATTCTCACCCCTTATGTTTGAATGTTGCCTTTACATAGGGATCATGCAGATACTCAGGAGTAGCTTTGACTGAAGTAAGTGGAAGGATAGCTCTTGAAGCGACTTCCATTAGTTTTCGTTTATTTAGTAGGGTCTGCTCTGATCATGTCACATCAGGATGAGAACTGTTCATGTTTATTTCACTAGTTATTGGTTGTTAAAGTTTTGATTTTATGTTGTTGAGAGATGAACAATATAACTCTTTTGTCTGTGTTTTTAAAGTTGAAGTAGATTTATGAGACCAATGATGTGAATGTTATATATTTTATTGTGTTGTTTTTAATTGTGCTCTTCTGCCAGGTAAATATCAGATGAGTTTGGATGTTGTGTAAACATCCTTGGTGAAATAAAGTTAAATGATTAGCAGGTTTTGTTGTTTTGTATGTGTGACATCCTATGTGATAAGTTGAAAATCCCTGATTTATTTATGGATTATGCGTTGGGGTAAATAGGGTGTTACATTAGTGGTATCACAATAATTCGGTCCGTCTGGTCAAGTTGTCTAATATTGTATGTTCCTTAGCATGCGACATGTGTGTGAACACTGTCGGTACTCATTTGTTTTTCTAACCTTTTGTCTACAGGGGTGAGATTGAAACAAGTTGGGAAAAAGCTTTTGCTTCTCTAATATGTTTTAGTTGTGGAGTGTTGGTTCGTCGTACTGCTGATTTCATGGGTGCAAGTGTTGTGGAAGTTGTGTTGTTTCTAAAATTGAAGGGAATGCAGATTCGAGGTTTGTGTCTACAGGTCAAGTTAGAATCTCTTTTAGGGATAACGATAAGTTATTGTTGATGTATACTTCTCAAAGATTAAAGAGCAATGTGACGACTAGTGATACGTTAGTGATGTGTAATTTTTTGATGTTTTTCTTGAAGATCATGAACTTGAGTTCGATAAAGGTAGGAAGTGGTTTGTTCTGCTAGACGAATAGATGATTTTGGTATCAACGACTCCATATAGGACTTAATATTTAGAGTCGGGCGAACTGAAGAAGCGGTTAGAAGAGTTGCTTGAGAAGAAGTTTGTTCGACCAAGTGTTTCTCCGTGGGGTGTGACAGTGTTGCTAGCTAAGAAAAAGGACGAAAATACGAGGTTGTGTGTTGACCACAAAAAATTGAATAAAGTTACTATCAAAAACAGGTATCCTCTTCCAAGAATTGATGATTTGATGGATCTGTTGGTGGGTGCTTGTGTGTTCAGCAAGATAGATTTAAGGTCAGGTTATCATCAGATTCGTGTGAAACCAGACAATATTCTAAAGACTGCATTCAGGACAAGGTATGGTCATTATGAGTATACAGTAATGCCATTTGGAGTGTTTAATGCGCCAGGTGTGTTCATGGAGTATATGAATAGGATTTTCCATCCTTATCTGGATCAATTTGTGGTCGTATTCATCGACGATGTCTTGATATGTTCTAAGTCCGAGGAAGAACATACGGAGCATCTAAAAGTTGTATTACAGGTGTTGAGAGATAAGAAGCATTATGCCAAGTTGTCCAAGCGTGAATTCTAGTTAAATTAAGTGAGTTTCCTCGGCCATGTGATTTGTAGTGGAGGAATTGTCGTTGATCCGTCAAAAGTCGAGGTTGTATTATAGTAGGAGACTCTAAAGTTTGCTATTAAGATATAGAGTTTTCTTTGTTTAGCTAGTTATTATCATAGGTTTATAGAAGGCTTCTCGAAGTTAGAATTGCCTTTGACTCAGTTGACTCGAAAGGGTTAAGCTTATGTGTGAGATGTTGCTTGCGAAAAGAGTTTTGTGGAACTCAAAAAGAAATTGAAGAGTGTTCTAGTGTTAATTTTTCCTAATCCAAGTGAGCCCTTTGTAGTGTATTGTGATGCATCAATGATGGGTCTTGGCGGTGTCCTAATGCAGAATGGTCAGGTTGTTGCTTATGCTTCCAAAAAACTGAAAGTTCATGAAAGGAATTATCCCATGCATGACTTAGAGTTGGTAGTTGTGGTTTTTGTGTTGAAGATTTGGAGACATTACCTGTTTGGCGCCAAATTCAAGATGTTCAATGATCACAAGAGTCTGAAATACCCGTTTGATCATAAAGAGTTGAATATAAGGCATATGAGGTGGCTTGAGCTTCTAAAGGATTATGATTTTGATTTGAGTTACCATCTGGGTAAGGCTAATGTTTTGGCTGATGCGTTGAGTAGGAAGTCTTTACACATGCCAATGCTTATGGTTAGATAGTTTGAACTGATTGAACAATTCAGAGATATGAGTTTAGTGTGTGAAAAGACTTCTAACAGTGTGAAGTTGGATGTGTTGAAGTTGGTGAGTAGTATCCTTGGTGAGACTAGAGAGGGTCAGAAATCATATTTGAGTTTGATAGATCATCTCATGTTAATCAACCCAGGTAACATAGGTGATTTCCAATTTAATGAGAAAGATGTGATGAGGTTCAAAGATAGAGTATATGTTACAGATGTGCCAGAACTTAAGAAAAGCATTCTTGATGAAGAACATCGAAGTAGTCTGAGTATTCATCCCGGTGCTACAAATATGTATCACGACTTGAAGAAATTGTTTTTGTGGCTAGAGATGAAGAATATGTTGCAGAGTTTGTATATGCTTGTTGGCTTGCCACAAGACAAAGATTGAACACCATAAGCCATTGAGTCGGATGTAACTGTTGAATATTCCATAGTGGAAATGAGATAACATTTCCATAGATTTTGTGACAGGTCTGTCGAATACTTCGAAGGGATGCAATTCGATTTGGGTAACTGTTGATAAATGACCAAATCGACTCATTTTATACTAATGAGGATCAATTATTCCTTGCAGAAGATGGCTACATTGTATATTGATAAGATTGTGAAATTGCATGGTATTCCTTCGAGTATTGTGTCTGATAGAGATTCGAGATTCACATTGAGGTTATGGGAGAGTTTGCAGACAACTTTGGATACTAAGTTAAGGTTGAGTTCTGCTTATCATCCGCTTACAGACTGTCAAACAGAAAGGACCATCCAGTCGTTGGAAGATTTATTGAGGACTTAGGTGCTAGAACAAGGAGGTTCTTGGGATAGCTACTTGTCATTGATTGAGTTACCTATAACAACAATTATCATTCTAGTATTGGAATGACACCATATGAGGAATTGTATGGTAGAAGGTGTATGATTCCTTTGTGTTGGTATGAGTCAGGCGAGAGTGGTGTGCTCGAACCTGAGATTGTTCACCAGACAATTGAAAAGATCAAGATGATCCAAGAAAAAGAATGAAAGTGTCGCACAATCGTCAGTAAAGTTATCATGATAAGACGGGGAAAACACTTAAGTTCCAAGAAGGAGATCGCGTGTTTTTGAGAGTTATGCTGGTAACTGGTGGTGGCCGAGCTTTGAAGTCTCGAAAGCTCACGCCGTGTTTTGTTGGTTTGTACCAGATTTTACAGAAAAACAAATAGGTGTCCTATCGAATTGCTTTGTCGTTGCTGCTTGCTAATCTTCAAGACGTGTTTCATGTGTCTCACTTGAGGAGATACATTTCAGATTCATCTCATATGATCCAAGTCGATGATGTGCAAGTGAGAGATAACCTGATTGTGGAGGCATGACTCATAAGAATAGAGGATCGAGAGGTGAAGTAGTTGTGGGGTAAATAGATTGTCTTGGTAAAGGTATTTTAGGGAGGACTAGTTGGTGGAAGCATGACTTGGGAGCGTCAAGAACAGATGAGAGAGTCGTATCCCACTCTGTTTTCATCAGGTAATTTTTGAGGACGAAAATTTCTTAAGTGGGAGAGAGTTGTAACACCCCGAATTCAATTAATTAATTAATTTGAATTATTTAAATTTTTATTTAATTGATTGATGTTTTAAATTAATTGTTGTGTGATTGTGGGAGGTAACTGTCCTTGAAGTAGAGGTATAGAGAGAGTAAGAGTTTGACATATTTTTTTGAATTGATAGAAATTTTAATTAATTATTAGAACAGATAGTATTTTTTTTATTTGAAATAATTAATTAAGTAGAATAAAATAAGATGGTTAAATTTAGTTGGAAAATAAGATTTTTGTAGAAAAATAAGGGAAATAATATAGTTTTATGAGAAATTGATTTATTAGAATAAATATTAAGATAAATAGAAAATAAAGGGAGTTAGTAGAATAAAACTTAATTATTTAATTTAATGGTTAGATCATTAGTCTATTTGAAATAATATAAAATAATGAGAATTATTAATAAATAAAAGAAAATTAGAGTTAGTAAGAGGAGTAAGGGTATTATGGGGAATATAAGGATAAGTTAGGAGTAAAAAGGGAAGAGACTAATTAGAAGAAATTAGGTTTTGGAATAAAAGAAAGGATTTGAAGAAACTGAGAATGTCAGTACGTATTTTTAGAAGGTTGAAACAAAAGAGGCAAAGAGGAAGAGCAAGAGCTTGGGAGAAGAGATCAATTGAAATCCATCGTGCTGAATTTCTGGAATCACAAGGTAAGGGTGAGAATTTGGTTCAGTAATAGGAATATTATGAAAGGGTAGAAATATTTTCTTAACCTCCAATAGGGATGAATTCAATATTTTTATGAGAAGTAGATGTTTGACTGATTTTATTAATGTTAAATTTGTGTAATGTTATGTATATATTTTGAAACCAATATTATATATTACATGGAGTTTATGTACGATAGATAGAAAGTGAATCAATTATAGGAGATTTATATATTATAGCGATCTAAATGAAAATATATAGAATGTCATGTATACATATATTTTCATTTAGATCGCTATAGTATATACGATCTAAATATTATGTACGATAGATAGAATGTATTTCCATGGATGGAATTACGTTTCTAATAGAGTTTGGTAAGTCTGGTACTTAAATTTTTAAGATAAGTATATCGTGCATGTTACTCATACATATATATTAACCGTAAATATATATAAACTATAATATTAGTAACTTTTAGTCACTAATATATATAATGTTTTAAATTAGATAATTATAAAATTAATAATTGTAAAAATAATAATGATTTAATATTATTATATTTTTTTATGAGTTCTAAGTTAGATAAAAATAATTAGATTATTTGGCCAACTTAAATTATTTTTATTTAATTTTGTTAGACTTTTCATAGAGTTTTCAGAGTTTTCGATTAAATTCATAAGAGTTATTTTCATGTGCAATTCTGTGGAGCATTTTTGAAACACTTTAGAGTTGTTTCAAAGTTGTAAGGATTGATGTTGAGTTGTTTAGAATTTCTTAGGAACTCTCTCGAGTTATAATTTTGGATGATAATTTTGATTATATTTTTGAATGATTATTTTAGTGATTATTTTGGTGATAAATTTGGTGATAATTTTGGTGATTATTTTGGTGATTAATTTGCTGATCATTTTGGTGATATTGCATGTTATTGTGGATTCATGCATCATGGTGTACGGACTGCGATCCAGTTTTTGTGAGCATTGATCCTATGGTGGAGATCAAGTGTGAGTAGCTAACTCTATTGAGGAATTAGTAAAGTGTTGCCTATGGTGATGGTAACGATTTTGGTGTGCTCTAGTTCCAAGAGGGAATCGATCCTATGGTGGGGATCGTGGAGTGAAATGGATCTGAGTGTTCATAGTTTGGTACCACATACATGTTGAGTCATTTGTCGAGTACATTTGCATTTGTGTGGTATTTGGTGACTATTTTGATATTATATTGTGTGGATGAGAATACTTGATATGCCTATGTTGTTGTATTATTGTGTGACGTTGGTAGATTAATATACTTCCAAATATCTTTTACCGTTATTATTGAATTGTATTCTCACCCCTTCTGTTTGAATGTTGCCTTTACATGGGGATCATGCAGATACTCAGGAGTAGCTTTGACTGAAGTAAGTGGAAGGATAGCTCTTGAAGCGACTTCCATTAGTTTTCATTTATTTAGTAGGGTCTGCTCTGATCATGTAACATCGGGATGGGAAGCGTTCGTGTTTATTTCACTTATTATTGGTTGTTGAAGTTTTGATTATATGTTGTTGAGAGCTGAACAATGTAACTCTCTTGTTTGTGTTTTTAAAGTTGAAGTAGAGTTTATGAGACCAATGATGTGAGTTTTATATGTTTGATTGTGTTGTTTTTAATTGTGTTCCGCTGCCAGGTAAATATCAGATGAGTTTGGATGTAGTGTAAACATCCTAGGGGAAATAAAGTTAAATGATTAGCAGGTTTTATTGTTTTGTATGTTGACATCCTATGTGATAAGTTGAAAAATATCTTATTTATTTATAGATTATGCGTTGGGGTAAATAGGGTGTTACAAAGAACCTGTCAATTCTGCTCATAGCAGAACCAGACTTGTTGAACCAAGTAAACTGCCCACCTAGAATTGGGACATCGATACAGTTTATATCAACAATGAAATTGCAGAAACCCTTCATCTCATCTATTCTACTTCTACCACACTTTCCTTTTCTTTTAGAACTGCAAGAAACAATGTTAGAATCGCCTCCAATCAACAAATCCCCTCTATTAAACTTCCTCTTCAATTCGACTAACTCCCTCCACAACACCTTCTTAAGCTCGAAACTACAAGGAGAATACACATTCACTAAAAATGTATCCTACCCCTTCCATTCTACATTCACCCCTATAAACCCGAACCCCTTAAAGCTGAGAGAAAGCTTTAAAAGGTTCTTCTTCCACATAATCAACATTCCTCCTGCCGCCCATACAGAACCCGACTCAGTCCACTCCACTTCCTCATTGCCCCATAAAGGAGAAACGAAGACATAATCAAAATTACTCAATTTTGTTTCCTGAAGAAAACAAAAATCTACCTTACCAAATTGAAAAATGTGAGTCACCCTCTTTCTCTTAGCCGCAATTCCACCCCCTCTAATGTTGAAAGATGATACATTCATCGAAAAAAAACATTATCTTTCTCTCTCTTACTCTTCCCTGATTTATCCCTTTCCTCCATCTTTTTAATTTGGACCTCATATTCTTCTTTACTACCTTCACCAGAAATTCCTAAAGAGGAGATGATCTCCTAAACCTTCATTGAATCCTTGGAGTCCATTTCTTTCCAAAACTTATAATTACCTTGGTAAACCTCTAAATCTATCACAGAAAAGTATCTAGTTCAACTTCCCCTAGTGAAGACGCCAGGGTGTTCGACACCAAAGGTTTATGTTGACTCACGAGTCTCTCACGGCTTGACAAAGCCTGGGTTGAGGTAGAAAATAACTAGGTAACCTTCTTGGAAGAACTGCACTGCAATTGCGCTGACATTGCGACCTCTTGGATTTGGAAAGAAAGAGGTTGAGGAATTCTATTTAGAAAGGACGAAATAGTTTGAGCCCTAGAGAACTCAGATATGCTATCACACACAGCTGCCACGTTTTCCTTAACACCCTTCTTACTAGTCCTACAATTATGGCCCACATTTTCTCCTCTCTTTTGGGCCTTAGATGCTTGGGCCTTAACCAAATTATCAAAACTCCCACAATTTTTCATAAAATGATTCGAAGACTCTTTATCTGACACAATATCTACAGTAGGGCCCACAAACTCCTTTGACTTATCTGAAGCGCTGAAAAGCCTGTGGTCAAAAGTCCCATCATTATTCCCTACTTCGCTAGAGCCAGAGAGGAAAACAACAATGTTGGACTTTACACCAACCAGCTGCGTCTTTGATGCTAAATCCTCTATCTTCAAACCATATGCTAGAAAAACAAAGGAAACCTTTTCCTTGTTAGCCTCATGAGAAGTCACATCATCATTAATATCTCGATAATCCAATTCCTCATCTTCCTCTTCACTGATGTTATTCTCGGCATCTTCCTCCCACCATGAACCTTCAAGTGTTGACATTGACTCAGAAACTGAACAAGAAAGAACATCATCTTTCTTCACCACTTCTGATGAAGAGCCAATAGTCTCTTATAACACTCTTATTATGTACGACAATATGTTGATCCTAACATAGAATGCCTCGTTGATCAACATACCGCAAGTAGTCCTTACCATGAAACTTGCAACATCTATTTTCAAAAAATCATACGAGATCTCTTCATAACACACAAGCTTCCCAACCTTCGAAGAGATAAATTCAAAAAACGGGATTGACCAAGCTTGGCATGGAATGGTGTAGCAATTCAACCAAGTAAGACGCTTCACATCCACCACACCTTCTTTCCGCTTACTCACATCTGAAAACCATTGGCCTAACCAGTCTTTAGCACCCTCAACGAGGGCTTGAAGTTCACTGTCATCATCTTCTTTCAGTAGACACAAATTTTCACCCAAAGGTGTCACATTCAAAGCAAAATATCCTTCAGACTAGAATATCCTCTACATATTATACGTTGATCCAGGGTTCACATCCTTTCCCATGTAAGCTTTCTTCAATCTCTTCATCTCCTCCTTTCCTTATTCAAAAGTAAGTTAATGTCCTCCCTTGACATCTTGGTTGTGACCTTCTCGAGCCTTGCTTGTCTCCCTCGTCACATCAGTGAACGATCTTCCTCCTGAAAAATTTGTCGTAAGGAAGGAATTAGGTTTAGAATGGAACTCTCTACCTTCATGCTTGAACTGAACTTCTTAACATCCTTCTCCACAGGAAAAAAAAACTTTATCAACTGCTCTTTCAAATCTTGGTAGGTTAGCATGCAGCTTCTTGCCTTCAATCAACAATTTATCCAAATTTAATACCAAACTCTCCACGTCCCCTACCTTGAATAACCTAACGAAATCATACTTTCTACCTCTCTAATCCTTCTTAGACGGAATGACAACTTCATCGATCACACCAAAGTCAACAAACACCCTGTAGAGATCCTTCGCTATGTAATGTTCTAGATACTCAGTGAAGAAAATCGTCGTCAACTCCTTAGTTGTCCTCCCATTCGACAAGCACTCTGTATCCCACCTTATACCCGCTCCATAAGGTTTCTTGCACGAAACCTTTGTCCACTCTTCATCTAAACCTCAATCTCTACGACTAACCAACTTAAGAACAACTACAAAACTGAACCCTAACAAGCAAGCCAGGATATTGAGAAGAGGTAATACAACAAGGAAAATACAAAACACATACCATGTACAAAAAACTGAGAGGAGAAAAGGAATAGGTGAGCTGGAACAAAATCTTCTTCACCAATTATGCAAGATCACGGGCCATATTTACTCTTTGGATAACATTTATGGGCCGACTCTCTACTAAAGACAGGTTAGCTCGCATTGGATTAATTACTAACGGATTATGTAACTTCTGTATTGAGAGAGAAACATTGGAACATATATTTTTTTTATTGCAGAATTATATGAAATATCTGGCGTGAGATTCTTTCTTGGGTTGGATATACAAGAATCCCCACAGGTTGGAATAATAAAAGAGCTTTGTTGATTCAAGAGACAAAATAGAAAGGCTGGAGAAGACAAATCTGGGAGATTGTTGTAGCTGAAATCATATATACTATATGGAGGGCAGGGAATTATATGATTTTCACTCAACATAGAATAGATGAAAATGTTAAAGATTTTATCACATTTACCATAGTTATGAGGTGCACACTACATTGGGAACTCATAGTACTAAATGACACTACATTGTATATAGAGTAACAAGTAGTAGTAAGTTTGTTTGATATGGCTAGATTTGATAAGAGAAACACCTGGATCCTTGAGATTGTCTTGTACTAAATATTTTAGAATAAAAAGTAAAACTTTCATTCCAAAAAAAAAAAATTAAAGAAAAAAAATATTTTTCAATTTAAAAAAATATTAAATATAAATCAGCCAGATTTAAAAAATTACAGTTCATTTATAAATCAATTTTTATGACTCGTCCGCCATAAAGCCTGAGTCTGTCACAAGTTCGATAATCTATTTTTACAACTCTGCTTTTTAAAAAAAAGTGGTGTCATAGTTTAGCGAGGGATAAGAGTTTAAAGTTTCTATTTTGCTTAGTCTTATAATTAGTTAATAATTTAAAAGCAGTATGATTGAAGTTTTGTTATATAATATCTTATTCACAATAAATCAAATACATTTTTAGGTTCTATCTGAATTGATGAATTTGAATAGAGTGGAATGAAATATAATAGAATAAAATGGAACTAAATATGACAACGAGATTATTTTTAATTTATCAGCCATGTCTCCACCTCATTGTACTACCCCGATCCCAAACATTAATTGAAATGATTATTGAACATTTGTCCACCCCCAAAAATTGCAATTTTTTCATAAAAAAAGTTTGTTTATGTCTTTTCTAATCTTCGTACTTCATTTTCATATCATAAAAAATCAATAATTAAACTAAATAGCAACAATCAACATAAATTAATCATGCAAGTTATTTTTTTCAAAAAGACAAATTATAAATGAGAAATCATCAAAATAACATACTATCTTAATAAGGATCAATGTGTAATGAAATTAATAAATACAAGAGTAATTTAGCAATTTCGAATCGATCGGGTGAATGGGTTAAGTATCAACACTCTTATTTCTCCCCCAACCCCCTTTTTAATTCGGATTTTCCTCACCCTTGGCTAAATCAACTTTTCTCATTAAATTTGGGGCGAGTTCAATCGGATCAGATATTATTATCATGCCTATACGAAATGGAGAAAAATGAAATTAGAGATTCAATTTCTTTGTTTGAATATTTTAATTATAAAATATCATTGCTTTGGATACACCACAAATGAGATGAAACAAAAAAGTGGAGAATTTGATAGAATGAAATGATAAATCCAAAAAAAAATTTTGATAAAGTTATAAGTATCAACAACTTACTTATAACATTAGATTATGAGAAAAATTGTACACTTTTTTATTTTCCTAACTTCGAATACTATTGTTTTTTACCATTTTTTTTCTTATATACTGAGGGATTTTCTTATATTCTTTTATTTATTTATGATTTTTTTTCCAGATCAACTATAGTATATAATTTTAACTATTTGAATTTAAGAATGTTATTGGGATTTCTTTAAGCTAAAATTGAAATTAGCACATTCTTTTAATCTGAATGCATGGAATCATGTTTAGTAAGAATAAAAGAAATATTTCATATTTTCAGATAAAAAAATGGTTGTACAATCTATTAACTGCTTTTGAATTTTTTTAAAGATATGTTTGAAATGTCCACTATCGTTTTTTATAATGGTTAGATAGATTAGATTTTATGCCCAAATTATTTTTATTTTTCCCTTTTTATTCAATACTTTGTATTTATTAAAAAAATTATTTGAATTTAATTAATTTATATACTATGAATTAGTACTTTGAATTTTATGCTATTACATGATTGACCAAATTATATAAAAATGAAGCCAACATCAAACTAGTATACTTTAGAGGGAAAAATAGCATTTTCTTCTTATTTGTACCTATAGAGATGGAACCGAGGCTTCTTTTACAATGGAACCAACTTAAGGGCAAAGTTTAATATAATTAACTAAAAAAGTTTTTTACAAGCATTATATATTAACTAAAGTTATCTTAGCTACAATATCTATAAACATATAAAGTAACAAATGCAAATCACAATGTAAATAACCATGCCAAAATTAAACTAAGAAAATGCTTACGCCAAACCAACACAAAATCTACTATCAATTAATGAATAAAATATAACACATTCTCAAGAGGAACACACAAAGCTCTTTTGTGGGTGGGCACTTGGCCAGCTTTGTCTCCTTATAACTTCCACTTATATAAGTATTGTTATTTTTGACCCAAAAAATAGTATTGCTAGTCCTCACCATGATACCATGTAACAATACATCTTCCTAATGTGGCTAATGAAGACGAAGAAATGATCTACTTGTCTCATAATATAATCCTTAATAAAAGAATGATGAAGCTAGAGTGAGAGTAGCAAACTTGTGACCATGATCTGGGTCTTTTGCACAAGTATGATGCTTACACATTAGCTTCGTCCTCCTTGTATTTTTTCTTCATTGCAACATAAACAATTTGTGAACCACACATACAAGTCAAAATATATATTATCATGTTAACCTGATTTGGAAGCATAAACTAGCATGAGATTGTAATCCTACAAACAACATGATAACCTGATTTGAAAACATAAATTAGCATGACATAAACAACATGTTAACATAAACAAAAACCCAAGTAATTTCTTACACTGATGTCTCTATTGAACAAAGATTTTTAGATTTTTAAAAAGAACTAATATCATACATGGAACAAATATGATAACTGAGATCCATTTTAATAACAGAGGTTCAAACAGAGATAATCCAAAAAACACGAAATTAATGCAAGTGAAAACCCTAAATCCTAAGCTTCTTGCCAAATGAAAACATGAAAATCACGCCAATTTAAAGCGTATGAAAAACAAAGAAAATGGAAGAATTTGTACACAGAAAAATAGAAGAAAACATATGAATAACATGGAAGAAAACTTATGAAGAAGAAGAAGAATGATAGAGCATATGAACTTGAGTACCTTTTAGTATGAAGAAGTTTTTGAGGACGAGTTCAATGCATATGGAAGAGAGAGAGAGATGTAATGGTTTTGTTTTGAGAGTGGTGGTTATTCTATGCTAGTACTTGATAACTTTGTTTATGTGTGTGTCTGTGCGCGCGCGTGCGCGTGTATGTGTGCGTGTGTGTGTGTGTGTAAACTTACCACCACGGCTGTTAACAAAATCCGTAATAAAATCTAAGTATTATTCACAATGGTGTCTTGTAATAATCGTGTAAATAGGTATTTTAATATTAATATATTTCAATAAAAAATAAAATATCTTTGACAACGGTTGTTATATATAAAGAACCAAAATGAAATGTCTTTCAATAAAAAATAGAGGCGGTTGTTATCAAGCCCTAAGTATCTTAGTACATATACAACAAAAATAAGAGAAGAACAACTAACATTGGATATGTTATTGTACATAAGTACAATGATGTTATAGAGCCTTTATAAACAGAGATAAAATATGCTCATATACAAGTGTCTTCAAACTAAAAGAAAAAAATTAAATCTTCAAGATATAAAGCTCCATTTATTAATGAAGCCTTTAGACTTTATGTCCAATTTAATCCAAAAAGTTATCATAGTCTTCATCTAACTTGGAGTCACATGATTCAATTAGCTCTTCAACATCAACTTCTATCTTTTTTGTCTTCTCAGAATTTAAATTGGTGATCATTATCTTCTTAGTGTAAGGTGTCCAACTAGAAGGTTCAATAATGATAGTGTTATTCCTAACATCTCCTGCTTCCTTAGTCTTATTTAACAAAGATTAAATCATATCGCCGACATTTTTAGGAACCTGAATTTCTTTGATAGATACGTCCCTATTATATTGGTTTGATAAATCTTTAGAATTTTGATTCATATTGAGAGAAAAAAGCTTATGAGAACAAGTTTGCTGCATGTGGAAGAGAGATATGTTACGATTTTGATTTGAGGGTGACGACCATTTTTGTGCAAAAGTTTAATAACTTCACTTGTGTGTGTATGTGTTTGCGCGCGTGCGTGCATGCGTATATGTAAGACTTTTTTTTTTCTTTTTTTGACCTTTAGACGTTCTTTTGCAAGAAAATAAAATTAATATTTTCCATTTTCAAATAAAAAATATTTGTACAGTCAGATTAATTTATACAAATATTTTTTGTTGATTACTATAGTTGGTGACATTCAATTTCAATTTGTGTTTTTGAAAATTTTTTGTAGGATGTGTTAATAATGTTCACTATCTTTTTATATAATTGTTAGATGGGTTAGGTTTGATAACCAATTCTTTTTAGTTTTTCCTTTTTATTCAATACTTTGTATTTATAAAAAAAAATGAATTTAATTAATTTGTATAATATGAATTAATACTTTGAATTCTATGCTATTACATGATTAACCAAATTATACAAAAATGAAGTCATCAAATTAGTATACTTTGGAAAGAAAAAAATTAGGGGCAGGGTTCATTATAATTACTAAACTTTTTTTTACAAACATAATATATTAACTAAGGTTATCTTAGCTACAAAATCTACCAAACATATAAAGTAACAAATGCAAATCACAATGTAAATAACCATACCAAAATTAAACTAAGAAAATGCTTACGCCAAACCAACACAAAATCTACTATCAATTAATGAATAAAACATAACACATTCTCAAGAGAAACACAAAGCTCTTTAGTGGGTGGGCACTTGGCCAGCCTTGTCTCCTTATAACTTCCACTTATAATAGTATTGCTATTTTTGACCCAAAAAATAGTATTGCTAGTCCTCACCATGATATCATGTAACAATACATCTACCTAAAATTCATTAGACTAGTTATACATTTCCTCCTAACTTTTAGTGTAGATACCTCATCACTCACTATAGTTATATATTTAGTATTACAATGAGTTTGAGCTATTATCTTCTTTAAGCCATCTGTTCTTATAATTCTTATGATTAAGAGACGGTGGACTGTTATATAATAATTTAAATCTATTAGATATTAATGACTTCGATCAATTAATCTTCATTCTCATCACCTACATGAGATAGAGAGAATTTAAAAATAGGTGAGGGGAAATCGAACACATGCCAAGTGTGGGGGCAAGTTCGTCGTGTTCCCCTACATGATAGAAGGTGATTCAACACACGAATCACACATATTTCTAATAATTATAATGAATATCTTTGTCATAATCGAATAATTTCAAGTTTCGTTGATTGACTAACCAAATTCATATATTGATGGAATGGGTCATCTACGATATCCTCTAACCAATCACGTCAAGATGTATGTAGCCGAAATCATAAACAAAATGACCGACATTCTTTAGGGAGGGGTTGAGCATATTAATGCATATTTAATTCAATAATTAGGTTACAATATCACTCATTCACCTATAAACACTTTAGGGAGGGGTTAAGTTTATTGTAGGTAGAGTTATCTCTATTGTAATAGACGCCTATGTACAAAACATTATGTAATATCAAAATATACAATTAGATGAAATGATTTGCTTCATTTATTTTAAGGATTATGGTTGGCCTTATTCCAAAAAAGTAGAGACAGTATGAAATCATATCTTACAATCTTTTATGATGTTAGGAACTAGTTAAAAAAATAATCTTTAGAGCTACCGTAATGACTTATAATCGATTAAACTCTTGTTTTAGTCTTTGAAAATGTTAACATCTTGCTAGTCCATAAATTAATAACGATTATTTAAAAAAAAATCCTGAATTAGTAACTTTTAAGGCCAAGAGAAAAAAATAATTTAAAAAAAAAACTCTAACAATTAGGGAATGAGATCTTAGTATTTACATAAACTAAAATGATGTTCAATTTATTGGTCAAATCAGTTGGTAAAATAAAGAGTTTATTGTTGTTCAAAGTAAGATTATAATTTGCTATCTATCCTGCACAACGATTTCCTTCATATAAAATATGGTTGAATTTGATATGTCAATTCTTTTAAATCTTTCTTTTGATTCTACGGAATAAGGTTGAAAAATTATAATCATCCATACTTTTTTATTTGACTATGTCTATCAAGAAATTAGAATGACACGACCACTAAATTTTTAATTCTCTCTTGCCAAGCTAGATCTATCTCATGCAACATAGATCACATCGCGATAACGAGAGCGTCACATAAATCAATTTTTTGTGTATATCCACTAATTTAATTTTGTGAAGAGTCTTTGAATAAGTCTCTGCTTCCGATCATGAACGTAGAGCTCAGTATCATCACAATTGAACTTAATCCAATTGTCATTTGAATGACACTAACGAATATTTACGATTTTCAATTTCAACAACTCAATCTTTGCGTATACATTTTAAAACCTTTGTTGATGAAGAGAAAGAAAATATATTTTGTAGATTGCATTTATCGTGAAAATCGGATAAAAAGTCGAAAGGAAAAAACAAATCGGTCGGTGAATAGTGTCTTCCGTACGGTGAATAGTGTTGTCCGTACTGTGAATAGTGTTTGTGTTTTTGGACTTTTTTTCTGATTCGATCCATGTGATTTTGGACTTTGTTTGTTGGGTATTTGCTATTATAAATATGTAACTTTTATATACTTGATTGTGACAATCTTAGAGTTTTCACCAACAAGGGAGACCAAGGGTTTAAAGGTATAGCATAGGGTTTCAGTTATACACAAAGAAAATCTTGGATTACACCTTGGGTTTGAGTGATTCATATATTGAGAGAAAGAGTTGGAGAGGTAGGGAAACAATTGGGTAGAAAATAAGGTTGTTCTTGGGCGCCTTCAGGGTTGTTCTTGGAAACCTGAAGGCGAAAGCTATTTTTTATAATTCATTTGTAATCTCTTGTAACAACTTTCTAAGTATAGTGAATTGGAGAGACGCTCTCTCCCCTAAAGTAGATCATTTGGTCGAAGTGGGTAAACAAACCTTCGATTTTTTTTTGCCTTATATTATCTGTGTATGCATTATTATTGCTTAAGACCATTTATTTTAGTTGTTATTGTTCTTTGCCTCACAAATTAATATTAAATTTTGTCGTAATTCATAACAAGATTCACAACAGTATTGTTAGGATGTTGAAATCCCACTTCACTTCCATTAGTACTAACAAGAGATCATAAAAAAAGAACTTCATATTTGCTTAGTTAAAATTTACAATATAAGATCAAATCCATGCATAAAAGAGAATAAAACTAAATCATATTACAAGAAACAAGTTTTATAATGTTATATTTTTTTTTCAAATATGCATTACATAAATTAATTACATAAATTAATAAAAATGTTAATTCACGTATATGACATCTTTCTACTTACTAAAACGAAAATTGATTAAAATGTCATTTACAACAACTATGATTCGTTAATTGTTTATCAATCAAGAAAAAAAAACTCTACGTAATTGCATATCGATTAGAATAAACAGATTACTTTTAGTTACATGGCAAAATTGATTTTAATATTTAATAATGTTTTTAACTAATTAGATGATTTATTAATTAATAATTTTTAAAAAATAATTAATAATCAATTTAGCTTAATTTTTTATTAAATTAATTAATTAAAGGTCCTTTATGAAGTTTACTAGCCTAACTAACCCGATACGTTTTTCAAGTTTAAATTATATAAACTATTATCTAATTTGTAAAGCAACCGATGTGGGGTATAGTAATAGTTACATCAACAATGCCCACTCTACATGCTCCAGCTTTGAAGCGGAAAAAATGTTGGAAATAGCACTGTGAAGAGTAAAGTTAGAGTTCATGTGAAGTTCCAGTGTACATGAATCCTTTTGAATGCAAGAATGATTAAGCGAAGCTAAGCTTTCACGACATCACATCCATGTCATTAATATAGTCAACTACAATTATTGTCTGCAGGTGTGTACAGATCCAAAATTGATTTCATTATCGGAATCACATATGCATTTTTTCTTGCTGCATTCTATCTCTCTATCACAGTTATTCACCACATCTCCATGTTAGCACCTAAAACTAAACATGAAAATGATAAATGTTGTAAGGAAGAAAGCTGCCAGAATGAAACACTTTTTTTTTTGTTTGCTAATCCTTTTGGGCGCTGATGAAGATGGTTTACGTGTCGATTGAGATATGATATAGTCCCAAACTCCCACATGACTTTTTTAGATGATACCTTATACTAACTATTATGATTGACATTACATACAAGTACTAATGCAAAGGGATCAACTAATTACAATTAAATATAGGATTGGACAAACGGTCCAGGCCCGAACCGAAACCGACAAAACCGTGATAAAAAATTAAATTCAGATGGGATGGATCGGTTGTGCGGGTCCAACGGTTGAATTAATCAGTTTCAAATGGTTAATATTGGGCCGGTTCAGACTCACACATCTGAACTATATAAAACTGAACTGATCCATATTAAAATTAAAATAAAAAATATTAATATAATAGACATTAACTCACTTCACTTTAATCAGTAAAAACAATTTTTCTCTCATTCTCTTTCAGACGTTGCGTTTCTTTCATTTCATCTTTCATTTCATTACTTACAAAACTCAAATCCTAGCCACAAAAACACATTGCCAACGTCAATGTAACAACCTTAAAATGGTTTAGAATCATCCATCTTTTACCATGTATCTTGTTCATTAGACTAATTTTCACCTTCTTTTTTGGCTAAGTTTTTATTTGGGTAATCATTTTCTTCCTCTTATTCTCTTTTTCAATTTCTTATTTCTTCTTTGTTTCTTCTATGTTTGAAATAGCTTAAAATATTTTACAATAATTTCATATTTTCTCTAACTTTTTGTTCATATATGTTTTTGATTTTGTATGTAGGTTTTATTTTGTTAATGAGTTTTTAAAGTTTTAAAATTTTAAAATTTTTCCCTTTCTTCTACTCGTGTATATTTATTCAATATCTATTTTTTATTTATTTTGATGCATCAAGTCTAATTTTTGTCTGTTGGATTTTGTTTTGTCATGGTTGGATCTATATTTTAACATCGATGATCCCCTAGAAAAAAATACCGTCCAAAGGTATGTGTTATTGATTTGTGTTGTTTTGTTTATTTTAATTAGTGTTTTTCCTTTTCTAACATTTTTTTGCTTTGATTTTGTAATTTTGGAAACAAAATCATTTTTGAAAAAGGAAAAAAAGTCATTTGAAGGTATATGTTAATGATTAATTTTTTGTTACTTTGTTTATTTATATTAGTGTTTTTTCCCCTTTTTAACATTTTTTCTATGGAAAGAGAAATATTTGTGAAAAGAAACATACAAGGTAATTATTGTTTATAATTTGTCTATTTTGTTTATGGGAGAGTTCTTAATTTTGCTACAAGTAACAACTACTATTTGTATGTATTGGAATTAGAAAGATGGAGCAAGAAGGTAATGGCAAACAAGGATTAAGTGCAAGACAAAGTGTGGAGCAAGGTAGTAGTAGAGAAGGAGACGGAGTTGGACTTGGTGCTATGGAGCAACAACATTGTAAGTATATTATAGTTGTTGTTGATTACACATTGATTTTACGTTTAATGTAGTTGATCCTTTGTAAATAAATATTACAACAACTAATACATTATAATTCTACTAGTTAAACTTCCTTTTCTTAGGCCAAGTGAAATAACTTGTTTGTCTTTATTTGTTTATTTTGTTCTTGCTAATTAAACTTGTACATTATAATTCTACTAGTGAAATTATTATTAATGATTATAAAGGATAGTAATCAATGTTGGACCACCTCCACTATGTTTTGTGTATTCTTCTCTAAGTTGTATTCCTAGTAATTAAATTGTTATTATTTATCAACCACCAAATGAAGTTGTAACTGCAGCTGAGGTGGTGAATGAGGCCCATATTCCTTCTATTGACAATAGTAAAAAGAAAAGGAAGCCTAATGTTGATGGTCTTAAGAACAAATCTTCATGTTGGGACCATTTTATCGAATCAACCGATGTGGCTGAAAGGACTGTTGCCTGCAAGCATTGCCATAAACGATATAGATGTGATCCTAAATCACACGGAACGTCTAACATGCTGGCCCACTCAAAAATTTGTAACAAAAATCCTTACCTAGAAAATGACCTGAAACAAATAAACTTTGCTTTTGGAAGTGGTGGCTTGATTTCTGTTAGCGCAAAATTTGATAAAGAAGCTTGTAGAAAGGAAATAACTTTGTTTATTATCCTTGATGAACACCCATTTAGAGTAGTTGAGAATGAGGGTTTTAAGATCTTATGTAAACAATTGGAACCACTTTTGATTATCCCATCTAGAAGGACAATTGCTATGGATTATTTTCAGTTGTATCTAGATGAGAAGTTGCGATTGAAAAATTATTTTAGGTGTGATTGCAGCAGGGTATCACTTACTACTGACTGCTGGACTTCAATTCAAAACCTTAGCTATATAACAATTACAGCCCACTTTATTGACAATGATTGGAAGTATCAAAAAAGGATCATTAGCTTTAGCTTAGTTCCTAATCACAAAGGCGAGACCATTGGTAGGAAACTTAAGGATGTGTTAAGGGAATGGGGTCTTAGAAATGTGTCTACAATCACTGTTGATAACGCAGCATGCAATGATGTGGCTGTAGCATATTTAAAGAAGATAATTCATATTAAGAGTGGATTAATGGGTGAAGCTGAGTTTTTCCATATGCGTTGTTGCGCTCATATTCTGAATTTGATTTTTAATGATGGATTGAAAGAACAAGGTCCAAGCATTTATAATGCATGAGATTTGTGAGGTCTTCACCGCAAAGGGCGTTGAAATTCAAAGAGTGTGTTAATTTTTTTTGGATTACTTTTAGGAAACAACTACGTCTTGATGTTTCCATAAGGTGGAACTCGACATACATGATGTTGGATGCTGCTGAGAAGTTCCAAACAGCATTTGAAAAATTAGAAGGAGAAAATGTAGGGTATGTGGAGTGGTTTGGACGTCCTGATCCTCCTTGTTGTAGTGATTGGGAAAAGGTTAGAGCTTTTGTGAAATTTTTGAAAATTTTCTATGACGCCACCGAGGTCTTTTCTTCATCTCAACAAGTGTCATTGCACACTGATTTCCATCAGTTATCATCTGTTTTTTGTGAGCTTCAAGAAGCATCTATGAACTTGAACTCTGATTTAGCCTCTGTAGGATATGAGATGAAGCGTAAGTACGATAAATATTGGGGAGAGGAAAAGAACATCAATTAATTTCTCTATTTTGGAGTGATTTTTGACCCTCATTATAAGTTTAAATATATTGAGAGGTCTTTTGATCAAGTTTATGGGGAAGGGACTGAAAAATCTATGACAATGGCAAAAAATGTCAAGGATAATTTGTTTAAATTGTACACCTGGTACAAATCTGCCCATGACCAAACTAATGTGACCTTACAATCTGTCCATTCTGTTGTAGATGCTCAACCTAGAAATTCTTCACATTTTCTAAGGGCTGATGTTTTTTTAAGCAACATTTGAAGGATAAAGATACCATTGATAAACAAAATAAACTTGATAGGTACTTGAATGATTCTTGTGCAAATGATAATGAAAAATCATTCATTCTAACTTGATGGAAACAATACATACCTCGTTACCCAATCCTAGCAGCAATGGTGACAGAAATTATGGCTACCCCTGTATCAACCGTAGCGTCAGAAAGTGCATTTAGCACTGGGGGGGAAGGGTTTTAGAATGTTATATGAGCTCTTTGAGTCCACAAATAGATGAAGGGTTGATTTGTACTCAGAACTAGTTAAGGCCATCTCTTACATATTTTAAAGACGTCAATCACACATAAGAGTTTGGGATAACTAAGGAAATAATATCAGGTTCCGAACAGACCACTGTCAATTTTCGTCGGCCAAGTCAACCACCACCCGTCGATCCGATCTCTAAATACTCTTTTGTGTTCTATTTTTTGTCAAACTCAAAACATGTTTTCTTTGTCTTGATCACTTTAGATATGAAGGCATACTTCTACATAACTAAAACCACTTTGATTAGATTTCACACAAATAGAAGATATTATTTTGTCATCCATTAGTTGCTTTATACACAAACGAGAAAAATACAATTTTTTTTCATTCATAAGTACTGATGTCTCTGATTTAATTAATTTTATATATTTATGACTTGTTTGAACTTTTCTACTCACATAAATTTTGTGACATTGTTTGAAAGACCTTATCAAAATAACTTGACATTTTTTATAAACTTTTTAAAACTTATTTGTATATGTTCTCTAAAATAATTTATAAAAACAATTATACAATCTTATTGATAAGCGCTTAATTTGAGTTTATTAGATAGATGTACTTAAAAAATATACAGGTGAACACATTCTCACAATGAGAAAATTATGAGTCCGATTGTTTTGACATTTTTTAAAAATGATTTTTATAATGTAATATAATTTTATATAAAAAAATTACAAAAATTTTTTTCACAAAAACTGCAAACGAAAATTTGTTTTGAATAGTTATTTTTAAATATTTCATCATTTTATTAATATCAAAATTTCAAAAAATAACTTAATTTAGAAACTATTTCAAATAGATTTTCATAAAAATCATTTTTGAGATACAAATTTTTTTAAAAATTACAATTTCAACTGTATTTTGATATTCAATAATGTGTATTTATGTTAAATAATGTTAAAATTAGTCTTTCAAATTAGAAAAAAAAAACAAATATAAAATATTTAAAATATTTTTAAAAACAATTTTATAAATTTATTTTTAAAAATAAAAATAAAAAATCCATTTTTTAAAAGGGAAATAAACATATTCTATATACTCGTAGATATAAGTTTTCACAAAAACAATATTCTACCAACAACATAGTATTCTTTTAATAGAATGATTAATCTAAAAGATATAATCTTCTTGGAACAACATTGTATTCTTTTAAGAGCATCTTTAATGGGAGTAAACTAAATGGGTAAACTAAGATATTTTTTGTGGGCCCAAAGTGTTTGGTAGGATTTAAAAAATTTATAATTGATTTGAGTAGTTTTTACTTTAATGATGGTTGTCTATAAAAAAACCAAAACTTGACCCCACTATTTTCAAATATCATGTCATTACTTTAATGTTGTTGGAATATTTTATTAATTAAATAAATAATATTATAATATATTAGTTAACGTTAACTATATAGATGATGAGAACTAAATTTTAGTTCACTTAGATGTCATGTCAACTCTACTATAATGCAAATTCTTTATTACTAACGTAAATTATTCAAAATTTTGGTTTAACAATCATGCACTAAAGTTGCTCTAATTCAATGACTAATGTGATGCTATATTTCATTGTATTTCTCAAATATCAAATGTTTCTATCAAGTACCATAAAATATTTGTTTCTAAACAACAAACATTTTTTTTTCATTTGTTTAACTTTACATCAATATTTGTTTGTTTAACAAAATATCTTTGGGAATTAATTAAAAAATAATTAGATTATTTCCAAATTGAATTCCTCTAAATATGAATATTCTATGCCCCATAATGGCCTATTAAAATTGAAATTACTATTATTGTAGAAATTAGCTATGATTTTGAACAAGAAGGTAGGGTGCGAAAGCTATGGGCTGAAATAACTAATAGGCAGCCTGTGTTTATTTCAGCCAGTCCAATTAATCATAGAAAGAATCTACTACTACTACTTCTTACTCCTCATTTGTGCATATATGTCCTTTTTTTAGTTTATTTATTTTTTAATATATTTTTGTTTGATAAAAATTTATCAAAATTTTTTTTATAAAAACTTCAAATAAAAAATTGGTTTGAAAAATTATTTTTTTTAATATTTTATCATTTTATTGGAAAAAAATTGGATATCAAAATTTCAAAAGAAATTACTTAATTTTAAAGCTATTTTGAATAGTATTTCATAAAAATTATTTTTTAAATACAATTATTTTTTAAAAACTACGATTTTGACTATGTTTCCATCTTCATTAATGTATGCTTATGTTTTAAAAATTAATCTTTAATTTATAAAAAACAAATTTTTAAAAAAAATTAATATTTTGAAAAACAATTTTATAAAACATTTTTTTAAATATAAAGAAAAAAATATATTTTTTAAAAATAAAACAAACGGGATCTATATCACCCGCTAAAACTTGTAAAAAAATTATTAAAATGTCTTTTCAAATTAGAAAGTGATAATATAAGTTAAAATAACAGTAAATACAAATAAGATTTTAACAGGTGGAATTGAGATTGTGAGGTTAGATCTAATGATTCTATCTTTTGCATTTAAATGATCAGTTATGTATATTCTTAGTCATCAATTAAAATTATCACTTATTGCCATGAACTTGTTGTTTATGTCTAAACAACAATGTGGAATTAGTCGTATTGCCAGGGCCGACCCAAGGGTAAGGCGGCCTAAGCAAGAACTTTAGGCTTCAAAATTTTGGGCTATAAAAATGCCTCAAAAAATTTTAATTTGGTCATAAATATTTTAAATGATATATTTCTTACATAAAATCTTATTATTGAGTTGGTAGAAGAGATGTCCCGTATATTTTAGGTATTTTGTTCTACTCTTGTCAAGTACAAAATTTGATTTTATTTATTTATTTTTAAGGCCTCATTTTAAAAACTTCTTTAGGCCTCTAAGCGGGTTGGGTCGGCCCTGCGTATTGTCTAATAAACAATTTCTCAACTGGTAAACCAATACGACAAAGTTAAGATTCGATATTATATGTGAATGTTAAACTAAAATCTGTGTCCAGAGTTTAGCATCTAATGTATGAATATCTTTGATCTAGTGAAGAGAAGTATATTTCAATATTATTTCAAAACAATTATAACAAGTTATAAGTAACTAATTTATAATAAGCATTAAGAACGAAGATAGTCATCAATATTAATGAATAATGAGAACATACATAACACCATGATCAATATGAATACATGAGTGTTTGAATAACTATATATAACCTTGTTGTTCATTTTAGATTGATTGCATTATTCAAAACAACAAGAAGTAAGTGCAAGTTATTTCTGGTGCAGAAGGGGCACATGTCGAACACGATGTTCCAACATGTGTATTGCAACATTTAGTCTCTGACAACAAACGTATGGTATTGCAGTTTTAGTTCAGAATTCTCTAATCCAAGATTCACTCTACAAAGAAGATTTATATTTCATGAGAGAAAAGTTAATTTGGATGTTTTTGTGCAACATGTGGAACACAATGTTCCAGCATGTGTGCAATGCAACATCTGATACTGATCAGCAGGTCACGATGTTCCTCATATGTAAGCTTTTTGTATTTAACACATTCACGTCCTGATACAAACTATTTTGTTTGCAAGTTAAGTCAGTATTTGTCAAAGTCATCCAACACTCATATGCAAGTTGCCACAAGAATTATGTGTTATATAAAGAATGCACATGCTCTAAGATCATTTTTCAAAGTTGGCTCCAACCTCAAACTAACAGGATTTACTGACTCTGATTGGGACACAGCTTGTTTAAACATCTACCTTAGAATCAGTCTTATCATTTGGAAATACAAAAAACAACAAGTCGTCTCAAGATCTTCCTCGGAATTTGAGTATAAAACTCATGTTAACACATCATGTAAAGCTCAATGGTTAATGTTCCATTGTGGAACCACAATTTTTCAGTGAACTGTGAAATAGGACTTTAACACGGCAGAGTACGCTTCTGGTACGGTGGAGAAAGGGGTTGATTTGCAAGATTAGCATTTAAGCGCTCAAGCCAGTAAGAGAATGAAAAGTGATATGAAGGTGAGAATGAATTTGAATCAGAATTTTCCCCTCACGTGGGGTCCTTTATATATGAATATAGTTGGAGCGGTCTAATTTTGAATCGGAGGTGGACTTTCTCTTATTAAGAATTTGGTGGCTATAACAGGTGTATTAGAAATGAAAGCAATATCATATACAGATAAAAGTCAAATAAAAGAAAGAGTCTTCGGAACCCTAGTTGCAAAAAACACCGTAGCCAATTATCATGATCATCTCATAACATATTACCTTGACCTTGACATTGATAACAATACAAACTCTTTCATCAATGAAAAGCTACAAAAAGTCAAAGCAAATGTGGGTTTGGAACACCAAGAAAGAGTTATTGGACAGTTATTAAAGAATGATTTCTTATTACGGTCAAATCATTTATGTGCCTCTGTGCACTTTTCTTTTAAACTTTTCATAAAATTTAGACATGAGTCATTTTCATAGTTGAGATGTGATTCTCTTATTCCCATAGTATTAAATATGTTGACATTTTCCACGTAGATGTTGAGTGATAGACTTGTTAATTTCAATCCAAGCAAAAATCCTCCATCTCAAGATGATACAAATGTTATTTTCTCATACTTGTGGGTGACTAGTTGTAGTTTTCTCCTTAAAATGATAACTTGTCTTTTCATTTAAAATAAACCAAACAAACCATTTTTGTTATTTTTACCACAAACTACGAGGTTTTGATCCTCCATTGCACTTTGTGGGTACGTAGGCACGAGACTCAGAAAATCTTGTCAAACACAAAAACATAAAAAAAATACTTCTTTTCTCACCTCCCCAATCTTGTACAAACAAACCATTTTCAAACCAAAAAGCGTAGATATTTCAAAGGGATCCTATGAAGTACCATAGACGTTTTGAGTGTTAACACCATCCATTTGCGTAATCAACCCCCTTACCCTTGTCTCTGTTTTTATTTGTTCTTGTAATTAGAACTTCTTAGGGTTTTGTTCGTACTTTTTCCTTTTCCTTTGGAAATAATAAAAATGCGGCGGTGACTCTTGTTTTATGAGTTAAATTAATCAATATCTTATACTCACAATTTTTACCGCTACAATATTATATCATTACAAAAACCTACGAGTTCGACCCGTCACCAAGATTTACTAGCCTCCCATCTATTATCGCTTTCTCATAGTGATTATGCTCCCTTGATATTTTTGACCCGGCTTGAAAAAATTCCATCTGTTTCAAAGAATTGTCAAAAGAGGTATGCACTACGAAGTAACCATGTTCCACAACCTTCGCATACTCATTAGACCAATCTACATTTTCATAACACCTCTATTAAAGGTTACCTTGGGATTTATTCCAAACTTCTCGGGCTTCATTTACGGATGCCTTCAGTTCTCTTAACATATTGTGAGAAAAATCCAAAGCCCTTCTCACATTAGCAAAGTCGTTCTTAATGTTAAACAATACCTTCTAAGAAGATGAAAACACGACATCGCTCTCCTTTATACCCTAAATCAACAATTGCACCTTCTCATCCAATAAGTGACGATACACACAAACTCCCATCTCATCACCATTTTCTCTCAAGAGGTTACTCGTCTTTAGAAACCTATTAAAACTTTGGTTTCAATCGATAACAATGGCGCCAATATGCTCCTCAAGTGCATATTTCTCCTTTTGAATATGGTCATGTGCATGTATATCCTTTTTACCTGCAACTCTAAAGGCCAAGATAGTATAATCCTTGCACATCTGACATGGTATTTTCTCATTTTATTTTTGATAGGCAAGTTTTGATTTACTTGAGAAATAGGTGTAATCCTCACCATAAGGATTTTAAATCACGCACACTTGTTATTACCTCATTGAAAATTTTTATGCAATTTTAAATGATAAAGGTTGAGCTTCTATCACTGAACAGACGAAGCGACCACCGCCATTAGCTATCTGCCGAACAGACCACTGTCAACTTCTATCGACCGAGCCAACCTTCATCGGTCGATCCGATCTTTGGATACTCTTTTTGTGCTCTATTTTTTTGTCAAACTCAAAACATATTTTCTTTGTCTTGATCACTTTAGATATTAAGGCATACTTCTACATAACTAAAACCACTTTGATTATATTTCCCACAAATAGAAAATATTATTTTGTTATCCAATAGCTGCTTTATAGACAAACCAGAAAAATATAGTTTTTCTTTCTTTCATAAGTATTGATGTCTCTGATTCAATTAATTTTATATATTTATGTTTTTCTTTCTTTCATAAGTATTGATGTCTCTGATTCAATTAATTTTATATATTTATGACTTGTTTGAATTGACTTGTTTGAACTTTTCTAATCACATAATTTTTGTGACATTGTTTGAAAGACCTTATCAAAATAACTTGACATTTTTTATAAACTTTTTAAAACTTATTTTTATATGTTCTCAAAAATAATTTATAAAAACAATTATATAATCCGCTTAATTTGATTTTATTAGATAGATGTACTTAGACAATATACAAGTGAACACAGTTTCACAATGAGAAAATTATGAGCTCGATTGTTTTGGTTTTTTTTTTAAATAATTTTTATAGTGTAATATTATTTTGTATACAAAAATTAAAAAAAAACTTTAAATGAAAATTTGCTTTGAATAGTTACTTTTAAAATATTATTTTAAATATTTTATTATTTTATTGAATTTTTTTTAATATCAAAATTCAAAAAACTAACTTAATTTTGAAGCTATTTCATATAGATTTTCATAAAAATCCTTTTTGAGATACAACTTTTTTTAAAAATTACAATTTCAAATATATTTTGATATTCAGTAATGTATATTTATGTTATATAATGTTAAAATTAGTCTTTTAAATTAAAAAAAAAACAAATATAAAAAACTTAAAATATTTTTAAAAACAATTTTATAAAATCTACTTTTAAAAATAAAAAGTTCACTTTTTTTTAAAGTAAAACAAACAGATTCTAAGCCCGTTTGTTTAGTCTTTTTTAAAAATAATTTTTAAAGAATAACATATTTTGGTATAAAAAAAAATTACACAGAAACTTTTTATAATAATTTCAATTTGAAAATTTGATTTGAATAGTTATTTTTAAAATGCTATTTTATGTATTTCACAATTTTATCGGAAAAAAATTTGGTTGTTAAAATTTCAAAAAATCACTTAATTTTGAAGTTATTTCAAATAGTTTATCATAAAAATCATTTTTAAGATAATACTTTTTGAAAAAACTATGATATTGACTATGTTTTAATCTTTAATAATGTATATTTATATAATAGTATGTCAAAATTTGTCTTTTAATTTATAAAAACCAAATTTAAAAAACTTTGTAATATTTTTAAAAATATTTTAAAAATATTATATTTTTAAAACTAAAACAAACTGACTCTCTGTATACTCGTAAATATACGTTTTCATAAAAACAATCTTCTTCGAACAACATTGTATACTTTTAATACAATGACTAATCTAATGCTATATTTCATTGTATCTCTCAAATATCAAATGTTTCTATCAAGTAACCATAAAATATACAAGTCTACTTAGACTATTTCTAAACAACAACATATTTTTGCATTTGTTTAACTTTACAACAATATTTATTTGCTTGACAAAATATCTTTGGGAATGACTTGACAAAATAATTAGATTATTTCCAAATTGAATTCCTCTAAATATGAATATTCTATGCCCCATAATTAGCTATGATTTTGAACAAGAAGATAAGTGCGAAAGCTATGGGCTGAAACAACTAATAGGCCGCTTGTGTTTATTTCAGCCAGTCCAATTAATCATAGAAAGAATCTACTACTACTTCTTACCCCTCATTTGTGCATGTATGTCCTTTTTTTTTGTTTATTTTTTTTATAAATAATTTTATAATATTACATATTTTTGTTTGATCAAAATTTATCAAAATTTTTTTTTTATAAAAACTTCAAATAAAAATTTGATTTGAAACTTATCAAGAAGATGCAGAAGATGTTGTCGAAGATGAGGAGACTGATAATGACTACCTGCTAGCAAAAGATAGGTCGAGAAGAGTCATCAAGTCAACTCAGAGGCTTGAGTATGCAGATCTTATAGCTTATTCCTTAGTCTCTGCAAGTGAGATTCTAGACGAAGAACCTAGAGACTATAAGAAAGTTATGAGGAGTCGAAAGAAGACTAAATGGCTGAAGGCCATGGATGATGAAATGAAATCTCTTCATGATAAAAACACTTGAGAACTTATCAAGAAACCTGCTGGAGTCAGATTAGTCAGTTGTGAATGAATTTTCAAAGTTAAGGAAGGAATCGAATGAGTGGCATCGAAGAGATACAAGGCAAGATTGGTCGCTAGGGGGTTCACTCAAAAAGAAAGTGTCGACTTTAATGATGTGTTCTCTCATGTCGTGAAGCACATATCAATTCAAATGTTGTTTGCCACGGTGTCACAGTTCGACCTTTAACTAGAACAGATGGATGTGAAGACTGCGTTCTTGTATGGTGATCTAGATGAAACAATCCTGATGAGGCAACCTGAAGGGTATGTCGAAAAGGGGAAGGAAGATTATGTGTGCAAGCTAAATAGATTTTTATATGGACTGAAACAATCTCCTCGACAGTGGAATAGAAGATTCGACAAGTTCATGGCACGCATAAGTTTCATTAGAAGTCAGTTCGACCACTGTGTTTACTTTAAATTTTGACTTGGTAATTCATTTGTTATTTTGTTGCTTTATGTGGATGATATTCTAATAGCAAGTAACAATGCTGAAGATGTAATGAGGGTGAAGGTTGAACTCAATAAGGAGTTCGACATGAAGAATCTGGAAGCTGCGTCCAGGATTCTTAGGATTAACATCCGAAGAGATAGAAAGTAGTCGAAATTATGCTTATCTCAAGAGGCATACCTACTGAAGATTCTCGAAAATTTTGGTATGTCGAATTCAAAGTCTGTTGTGATGCTGACAAACCCTCAATTCAAGCTGAGTATATATTAGCGTTCCAGTACTGATGTCGAAAGAGCTTATATGAATAACATTTCATATGCTAATATAGTGGGGTTTTTTATGTATGTTATGGTATGTACTAGACCCGACATAGCATATGCAGTAAGTCTTGTAAGCAGGTACATGGCGAATTCTGGAAAGACTCACTGACAAGCATTAAAGTGGATTCTAAGGTATATAAATGGGTCTCTGAACAAG
Source organism: Lathyrus sativus (assembly GCA_963859935.3). Taxonomy (NCBI): domain Eukaryota; kingdom Viridiplantae; phylum Streptophyta; class Magnoliopsida; order Fabales; family Fabaceae; genus Lathyrus; species Lathyrus sativus. The sequence goes on from OZ012741.1 coordinate 11,798,058, forward strand.
GTCCTAATTTATGGTGGAGTCTTGGGTGAAGATAGTAAAGTAGCAATAGAAGAACCTGTCGACTCAGATTATGCAGGTTGTATGGATTCCAGAAAATTTATTTTTGAATATGTGTTCACTATGTTTGGCACAACAATCAGTTGGAAAGCAGCACTTCAGAAGGTTGTTGCGTTATCAACCACTGAAGCAAAATATATCACCCTAACTAAAGATATGAAGGAAGCATTGTGGCTTGAAGGTTTTGCAAAAGAGATTAAACTTCAAGGTCGAGTTGTCATTGTTAAATGTGATAGTCAAAGTGCGATACACCTGTCGAAGAATTCAACCTATCATGAGCGAACCAAGCACCAAGTGTTGAAAATTTTGACAAATCATAATGTTGCTGATATGATGACCAAGACATTGCCCAGATGCAAGTTTTTCCACTGTCTGTAGTTGATAAAGATGCGTGAAGAAATCTAGTTTGTTTCTTGATGGTAGAGTTAGATCCAAGGTGGAGATTTGTGAGATATTGGACCGAACTCTAGTTAGCATGTCGTCGAAGTTTGCTCACATGTTGTTGTCGAAGACCTACATGCTATAGTCGAATTGTGTTCTAGTATGTAGTTTTCGAATTGGACCTTGTGTTAAGGATCCAATTGTTTAAGTTAGTGTGTACCCTAAGTTAGCTTGTAATGGATAATTGTTAAAAAACCCATTAGTTTAGTATGTTAGGTTTTATTATAAATAGCATACTAGTCTCACATCTTATGTGTGGTATGACAAAACCTAATTAGAGTGAGAGGATTATTTGTTATTCTTGAGTACTTGTAATATGTTTTATAGAGAAAGTAAATAATAGCATTTATAACCAATCCTTGTTGTTCTCCTTATTTTTCCTTAACCCTAACCCTTGTGGGTTTCTTGATCATAAAAAAATCAAGTATATTTTGTTTTAAGGAATCATAATTCACAACAATTTGGATGTTTTGATGCAACATGTGGAACACGATGTTCCAGCATGTGTGCAGTGCAATATCTAACACTGATCAGCAGGTCATGATGAATGTTGTTAGGTACAAAATTATAGACATTAATAATAATCTCCCTTTAGTTTACCTAACTCAGTTCAAAAGCATCATATGTAAGCTTTTTGTACTTAACACATTCATGTCCTGATATAAGCTATTATATTTGTAAGTTAAGTCAGTATTATTCAAATACATCCAACACTCATATGCAAGTTGTCACAAGAGTTATGTGTTATATAAAGAATGCACCTCCTCTAAGATTATTTTCAAAGTTGACTCTAACCTCAAACTAACAGGATTTACTGACTCTGATTGGGGCACAACTTGTTTAAACGTCTACCTTGAAATCAGTCTTATCATTTGGAAATGCAAAAAAATAACAACTAGTATCAAGATCTTCCTCGGAATCTGAGTACAAAGCACTTGTTAACGCTTCTTGTGAAGCTCAATGGTTAGTGTTCCATTGTGGAACCACAATTGTTCAGTGAACTATGAAATAGGACTTTTACATGGTAGAGTATGCTTTCGGTACGATGGAGAAAGGAGTTGATCTGCAAGGTTAGCACTCAAATGCTCAAGTCAGTAAGAGAATGAAAAGTGATATGAGGGTGAGAATGGATTTAAATCAGACTTTTCCCCTCACCTAGAGTCCTTTATAGAATATAGTTGGAGTGATCCAATTCTGAATCGGAGGTGGACTTTCTCTTATTAAGCATTTGGCCAATGCAGAACAATTACTTTATTTGTTGAATGACTTCTCTGTCCTTCATCTGCAGCCAATAACCATCTTCTGCAACAACGCAAGTGCCATTCACATTGTATCTAACTCAATCTTTTATAAACAGACAAAACACATAATGGATTGTCACCTTATTCGCAACAAAAATACAAGCCAAGTTAATTCATCATATGCCAATAGTAAGAACACTAACTCCAGCTTGTATTCTCTCAAGAATTAAACGAATAATTCTTCAATATTACTTTTATTTTCTCATAACACCATCATGGAAAATCAGCTTTCATTGCTGTTACTTGTTCAACAATGTTCTTTTAGGATAAAGAAATATAAATGGTGATGTGCATTATTTGGATCTTGATGGTCTGCTTAAGGTGGCTATAGAATATTTTGTTGTTGGGTTATGCTAAAGCATGTGCTTATTTGGATCTGCCTGTCTTTGGTTGGAACAATCATTATTGGAGTTTAGCAAAGAGATGACTCAATTCAATTATGATGATAAGGTTGTACCAGCTGCTGCACAATCCTAGTTGAATAACAAACAGAAATAAGTGAATTACTACAATATGAATTAACACTCACCTTTAATCTACATTATAATTTTAATGCTACAAAATATGGCAAAAGCTATAGCACAAATGTTGATCCACTATATATACATCAAATGAATGCATTACAATAAACCAATCACACATTTGTCTAATACAGCAAGACTTCAATCTTTCTTGTGGCCTAAGGAACCTTCCGAAAGTTTATACGGTCGGTTTTCCATTTTCTATTACAACTTCTGTCGGGGTTGGTTTTTCATTATCTATTACAACTTCTGACGGGAAAATACGTTTCGTTAGCCATTGGAATGGTACCAATAGCTGAGCTTTTTTCTTGCGCCAGAACCAAATCGCGGTGTTGTAATTATTGTTTCGAATCGTTCTAGTGGCTTCCCTCCAATCGTATTTCTCCATCTCTATGCGTGCGGCTTTTCCCATTGTTTCTCTCAACTCTTTGTCGTGCAACAGAGGTACTAGTTTGCTCAAGCAATCGTCAAGATCGCCTGGAGTGTATAGGTATCCAATTTTGCCTTCTTGATCTTCTGGGATTATGTCGGGAACTCCACCGGCACGTGCTCCAACGACGGGAATTCCAGAAGACAAGGCCTCCAAAACAACTTGACCGAGTGTCTCGGACTCTGACGGCATAACAAAAACATCACCGCTAGCGTATGTTTGAGATAGTTCTTCTCCTGATAACATTCCTGTGAATACTGCAGGCATGCCTTCAAACATTTTCTCCAACTCCTCCCTGTTAGTTAACAATCCATATTTGTAAAACTTGCCAGAGAAAGCTACTAATTATCAGCTATGTAGCACCGGCACCTCTGAAAAAAGGTTTCAGTGTCTGTGTATTGTGATTACGTTTAATTTATTCATTTTTTTCAAATTTTACCGATATCAACGTGTCAGTGTCAATGTCGTGTTTCCGATGTTCATGCTTTATAAGTTATCAGTCACGGGAAATTACTTCATGTAGGGACTAATATCAAAGTTACCTGTAAGGTCCATCTCCAATAAAAGCGATTCGTGCTTCCGGAAGCTTATCCATGACACTGCAAAGTCGTGTGTATCAGATGTTAATGAAGGAAACAGGTATTCGAGCTTAGAGTTCGGTGCATTTCGTAGTGAATTACTAGAAAATGCATCTTGTAAAACTTGTAAGTGTAACCAATAAAACAATTTTTAGGTGTAAACAGGGAGTTTAGAAGAGGATATCTACCTTTTGAGAAAATCTAAACTCTTCTCAACTCCAAGTCGTCCGACATGAACAATTAAGGGCTTCTCCGGTTCACCGTTACTGCATAACACAGGTATAAGAATAAGATCAAACCCCATTATTTTTGCACATGCAAATGACGAAAGGTACGCACCTCAGTCTCAATCGCATTTCATGTGACTTGTATCGAGGATTGAAACTTTCAGAATCAACACCCTTGTTCCAAAGACGAATCTTGTTAGCTGGACATCAAAAGGAAAAAAATGTCAGATAAAGCGTGTTTCATCTATAAAGATCTTGATTGGATTGACTTATTTGAAAGTATTTATTAGCATAAGAAATTTAAATTCATTTTATCTTTTGTTACAAAAATAGCATATGCGATCTTATTCATAAGAGCTTATTTTAATAAGCACTTGTGCTATATATGCTTCAAATAAGTTGTTTATCCAAACAGGCTCTAGTTTATGCATAAGCACGTATATGATGAGTGTTTCATTATGCCAATGTTTGATAAAAGTTTATGTTCACCTGCTGTTACTCTAGCTTCTTCAAGATCCCTCGCAATGGCAGCCGATGGCACGAGAGTTAGATCGGCTGCTCTATGCAGAAACTCTATAAAACAACAAATTCATGTTACTCGCACAAAAAATATGATTCAAAATCGAAAGAAGAAAACAAGAGAGTATACATACTTAGAACCAACCACATCGGTTGCACTAGCCAGCTAAATGTGTATCTTGGAATGTATCTGAACCAAATATAAAACAAAAAATAAGAACTAGTAGTTTTAATCTCAAGAACTATAGACATTACAGTGTCATCAATTGCAGATTGCATAAAATAGCGGTTTTTTCAAATTCGATACGCTATAGTGGTATACTACTGCTATAGCAGCTATTTGACAACACTAAGAGATTATAGCTTTGCAAATATTAAAAAGATATTCAGAAAATATGAAATTAGAATAAAATATACAACTTACACTGGTACATGGGTATGATAGGACATGACAATAGGAACCGACAGAAGCTTTGCAATGATAAGAGCACCAAAAACCTGAAATTTAGTTCATATCAAATGAGTCAAATATTAAAAAGCCTTTCAATTCTAGTAGTAGTAGTCTATGAAACACAGACACCGAACACGACAATCACAAACACTCTGACACTGGTAATGTCAAAAACATATGACACTGACACCGTTACATATATGATAGTATTTTAGCTTCATTTTATATGTGCGTGAGGTTTATCCAAAAAATATATATGGTGTTGAAGAAAGGAAAAAGAAACTATTTTTTTTAAAACACTAATTGTCCGACACGTATTTTACAAGAGTCATTGACGTGTCGGACGCAGATTCAAAGAGTGTTGAAGAAAAGAAAAATCCTTTTTTTAAAGATACTTGTCTGACTCTTCTGACACTTGTGTGACTTTTCCAATTTGTGTTGTAAAGGTGACATATAAGTGTAGATATTGAAGTATGTCGTACACTCCGACACTCCTATTCCTAGAGGAGTCTGTGTTTTAGTAGATTATAAACGAGAAGATAGAGGAATGAATTGAAGACATACCATTATGCCTGGTGATGAAGCATGAATTATGTCGGGCTTAAATTGGGCGACTGCTGAAATTATTCTTGGACTAAGTGCCAAAGAGAGTGGTACCTTCTGATACCAAGGAAAAGGGAAACTGCAATTTTATATATTAATGAAAATTATTAGTATGAAGCTATGAATGTAAAAGCCGTCATAACTTCAAAGAACAGATTAGTATCAATCAGAGTGATTTAAAAAAAAAGAGCTAGAAGCTAAATAGATCAACGCTAACAACCTCTTCGATCCAATTAGTTGTGCTCCGTAAAATTCCTTAGGTACTCCTTCATGTGTTGTTACAACCAAGACCTATATTACATGCGCAAATGTAGTTAGTTGATAAAGAAAAGCACCAAATTTCGAACAAAATAAGCATGTTTATACAAAGCAAACAAATGGATTGTAAAGATGTTACCTCATCTCCCATTTCTCTGAGGTACTTTATAAAATTCTGAAAACGATTCTTGTATCCAGACACATATCTGAAAAAGAAAAGACGTGAACCAAATTATTATGGTAAATTCTTCGGTATCACACTGTTTTCTTAATAGGTTGTAATCGTAAACTCTTAATGCAGACACTGCCGGACAGAAACGAGAAGTCATGGAAGTAAGATTTAAAACATGTCGGTCAGTGCACGATTGTAGCCATGACACATCAACGTTTTATACGTCTATGCTACAAAAATTTCATCTATATCATTCATATTTGAGTTTAAACTTTTGTTTGATTATTCTCTAATAGAATTGATTTTTCTTCAACAATTGATTCTAACTTGAAGTTAAAACTTAGCGGCGCAGCTTGTTGCGCGTTTGCCTGCTCTTTCCGTATAATTTCGTCTATATTAATCATTAAAGCCATTGAAGCACTCAATCATAAATCACTTTCCATTGAATTAACTTATAGCTATAATCAATTCTATAGATTCAAACCAATTTCAAATCAATTGATCTATATATAAAACCTAACCCAAATTCATCAAACACTGCAAAATCAACCTTAAATCAGAACAATAACACAAGTCAACTCAAGTAAAATCAAAGATCAACGTTGTCACATGTTTCATCTTGGAACAATTATACCTCAAAAACACAAATAAACAATAAATACACAACAAAAATGGATTTTTCAATATTGAAAAGATTCTACATTGAATGAAATGAGAAAAAAAAGCTACTTACGAAAAAGGAGAAGGCTCAACAAATAGAGCAATTCTACGAGGTTTAGAATTACTCTCATGGTCATTCAAAACAGAATCAGGAGGACCCTCTTCTTCATCTCTAACATTCAACAAACTTTCTTCATCAATAGTCATTTTTGTAGTAGCGTCAAGCTTCAAACTTTTTCTTCTTTTGACACTCTCGAACCGTTCTAAGTTCCAAAATCGAACCTTTTTGCAAAAGGGTGTAATGGGTTGTGCTCGAAAAGTTGTAAATCTAATAGAATTAAGAGGATTGAAATTGGAGGAATAAGAACAAGATGGAGAAAGGGTGGTGGAGTGAGGTGAGAGAAAAGGAGGAGAGAGAGAGGAATTTATAGAGAGAGAAGAGTTCATGATGAAAGCAAGGAATTGTGAAAGAGAATAATATAAGGTAATTAATATTTAAAGATGGAATTGGTAAATTTGATTAAAAGTTTTAATATGAAATGGGTTGTGTGGGTTTTTAAGGGAAGAATCTTGGGACAAAAAATGAATGGATATTCTTTGGATGGAGGGACATTGAGGAATCAAAATGGAATTGTAAGCATATGCCAATGGGTCACTCTCTCATAATTATTTTTATCTTGGAAAACATGAGATATTTTTGTTTTTTTTACATAGCATAAATATCTTTTACATTCAAATGGTAGAGTTTAGCCATTCCAATTAGAAAAGTTCATTGTAAATAACGAAATTCTTTTATATTCAACTATTGAGATTAATTTTTTGAGAATGATAAAGTTTTTTTCTATTTTATAAAAATTAATCTTTCGGATCGAAGAGAACTATAATATACGACGAAGTTGTTTTAAAATAAGATTGTATGTTAATGAATGTTTTCGAATTCAATATTTTAGATTAAGTTAAAAGAAGTTTCTTAGTTATTACAATTTCATTTGAGTATTCTTGGGTCAAAGATATTTTTGTTAGATATATTATTATTATTATTATTATTATTATTATTATTATTATTATTATTATTATTATTATATTTACTAGGAACTTGATATTTAATTAATTTATATATCATTTTCTTAAAATTATATCTACAATTACATATTTTAATTAATACAATTTACATTATTCATAAATTATTATTCTTGACTTTTCATTTATTTTAATTAAAATATATCAATAATTAATAAATGAAAATTGGTAATATTTTTTATAATTTAGTATATTTTTTAATATTTATGAAACGGTCAAATAAAACAAAACTTGTTGAATGGAGAAAGTATAACAAAAAAAAAAGTAATTGTTATGCATACAGTGTAAAATATTTTACATCACAATCACCCACAAATATTATTTGATAAATAATTAAAATAAAAATAAAATATAATTTACAATTTAATGATTATGATTCACTAACGGTGTAAAACTTCTTTATACTGTCCGTATAAAATTTGTTGTTACTAGTAATAATATAATATATTTTTTATTTTATTATAAAACTAATATTCATTAAGTAATCAATATAATCTAAAAAATAATCTATCTCGTCTTAGATATAAAAACAATAATTTCAATAATTTTAAATATAAGCAAAAATCATATATAATTATTACACTATTGTTTTAAATATATTTCTTTTTTTTATATTTTTATATTTGTAATGATTTTTAAAATAGAAAATAGAACTAGAAAGAGTATGAGAATTAAATGAATTGAGATATTTTTTAAAGGTTGAATTTTTTTTTTATAAATTCCATTGTACTATATGAAACCGAAGGGGTAATTTTTTTATATTAATAGTATGAACCCTTTTTATACTCTTTTGCTTCAAATTATAATGAGGGCAAGATTTTGGTGGGGACATTTGTATTTCATTATTGTTCTTTGAGTGGTTCAGGTGGAAGGTGGGGTCCTACAAATGACATTTTTATAACCAAATCAATATATGGTTAATACTTAATAAGGTGTAGGTAATTTATAATAATGTTGATTTTCTGATGACACCAATGTCAAAGTTATTATAGTTATACATTTTAATAATTTTTTTAAATGATAAATTATTTTGGGAGATATTATTAAGTTGATTAAGTCTATATAGAAATTAAAAAATTATTTGATATTTTATCACATCATTATATTTCAATGTTTAATAAATTTTATTAAAAAATAAGTAAATAATAATTATTAAAATATATAAAATAGATGTTTAAATTGTTTTAAATTTACATATATAATCGTTATGATAGTATAAGGTAATTTAATAGTTTGATTGATTTAATTTGATTTTTACAAAAACCTATTGAAAATGTAAGTGTTTAAGTTTGATATTTGATATCAGTGAAAATAAATGTATTTGTTACGAACTAATATCTATTATAAGAAATAAAAAATTTAATTAATAAAAATTCTAATTAATAATTGTAAGATTTAATTAACTCATCAAACTAAAATATAAGAATAATTAATAATTAAATAAATAAAATGACTCATGTAAAAATGTGTTATTCAAATAATATAAATGAATGTTATTCAAATAAATGGATGTGTTATTTAACTAAAGTGAAAATATGTTATTCAAATAAAACGAATGTGTGATATTATGAATGAATATTAATAACATCTATAGTAGTAACTTATGATAGTCAAAATAAATTAATGTATACAAGATTTTATTTCTTTCATAATAAGTTTTCTATTAATAATTATTAAGAAATAGTTATGAGTACGGATCATAAAGAGATATATTAGGTCTCAAACATCGCTTTTATGTGAGATTTTTGTGTGGTAATGGTAAGAGCTAAAGATCCAAAGAAAAAAAACAAACTACAAAAACACCTCTCTATAGGTGAAGTTCTCCAACTTATTCTCTACCAGCAATTGCTCAATAAAACTAGGAGCAATAAAGGAACAAGTCAAATCCAAATTTGATTTACACCTAACTTTAGTCAGGGCATCAACACATTGATTTGCTTCCCTGAAAGCATGTGAAACAGAAGCCTCATCAAAGCGACTTAAAAGACTCTCAATCTTCCGAAGCATCTTTAGGTTGTCACTTCTATTAGCTCTTCCTTGATTAATCTCTAAAACAATCTTATAAGAATCTGAATTAACTTTAATTCTCTTGAAACTCAAATCTAAAGCAAACATCAATCCTTCTAGAATACCCCGTAACTCAGCCATATAGCTACTACAATTCCCCTCACATTCTTTGAGAAACCTCTCAACTAACAACCCTCCTCATTTCTAATCAATCCCCTACAACCAGCAGTAACCCCTTCAATGCAAGCTTCATCCACGTTAAGTTTCACCATACTTGACCTGGGAGGCATCCACTTAACTTGTCTAACCTCCTTAATTCTACTAACAACCTTATTGTTCATAGCTAAGGCTTCAGCATACTCTCTCAATCGAATGGACACATGAGAATAAGGATGACAGGGCCTTACAAACTCCTCAACATGTTCTTTTTGGTTACGCCAGAACCAAAGAGAGTGACAAGCCATAGCCCAATAATAACTCCATCCACCAACCTTCTTGGAGTTACAATTAACATTCAGAGTAATCACTGTGTTAAAAAAGACCTTTAGCAGCGCTTTTTTTGGCCTTTAGCAGCGCTTAAAAGCGCTTCCTAAAGTGACGCTACTAAAGGTAAAGACAGCGCTTTTTTTAAGTAAAAAGCGCTGCTATAGGCCCACTTTTAGCAGCGCTTTTCCAAAAAAGCGCTCTCTTTTCCCCCCACCTTTAGCAGCGCTTTTCAAAAGTGATGCCTAAAGTGTATTTGCTGAATACCTTTTAGCAACGCTTTTCAAAAAAACACTCTCTATTCCCCCACCTTTAGCAGCGCTTTTAAAAAAGCGTTGCCTAAAGTGTATTTACTTAATACCTTTAGCAGCGCTTTTCTTAATAAAAGCGCTGCTTATTCCCCCACCTTTAGCAGCGCTTTTTTAAGCGCTGTCTTTTCCCCCCTATAGCAGCGCTTTCAGAAGCGCTCTCTTTCTCCCCCCCCCTTTTTTAGCAGCGCTTTTTCATGAAAAGCGTTGTCTTTTCTTCACGTCATTGAATTTCTTTTTAAAAAAAATCACTTTTTCATAGCGTTTTTTTGGTAAAAGCGTTGTCCATTTTTCATATTTTTATGAAGTGATTTTTGTTGAATTATGTTGCACCATTTTTTATAATTTTTTCCATAAACCTGCTTATAACAATTACATTCACCACTGGCCTTTATTTCAACACTTTGGCCTTATATATACCATAATCATTGAATTCCAGACATATGATTTTGTAACTTATTACTTAGAACATCAGAATGCTCTTGTACCATATGCGGGCTACTTATTTGAATGTTCCAATCATTTTCTTTAACTTTAGCGAGTTAAATACTCCAATGATAGTCATATGGGTGTTGATGGAGATTATTTACTTCTTGGGATCGCTCTTGCCATTGAATGACATCAAGGATCTCTTGCGAGTGGTCGAGGATTAATGGGTTCCCCGTCCTTGACCATATTCAATTCCACATGTTCTTTTTGTGTTAAATCATGGAGCTCTAATGCAGGGCTTCATTCTAGAAACACAACTCATCCATAGTGACTAACATCACCTCAATGACAACCCAGTCACCTGCATTATTGTTATTGTAGTTGCTACTGGCGGAGGACCCCATCATCATGAGATGGGTTCAGGTTGTTTGGATTTGGCGTGTCTGGCTTAAGAAGTTTTATCAGACCCCACGGTGGGCGCCAAATGTACTCGTAAAATACACCAATGATAACTCTACTACTGACAATCAATAAAGCTAAAGTCAAATTCTCTTTTCAATTGTGTATATATGTTCTTCTTGTGCTCTTTTCCTTATACAGTAACTTTGACTCGCCTTAAACAAAAGCTCATCAGAGAAAATTTAATTTGATCGCTCTTGTTCCTGAATCCCGAATAATGGTATCCACCATCAATCAAAATCATGTTCCTAATCATATCTCAATCAAATATTGGCATGTGCTAGACTTGGGTCAACAAGACCAATCTAGTCCATTAGCTATTTCAACCTAATCGTGTTCTTTTGAATGAATCATTAATTGAAGCCTCAATGCGCGTTGGAACCTCTCTCTCTCTCTCTCTCTCTCTCTCTCTCTCTCTCTCTCTCTCTCTCTCTATATATATATATATATATATATATATATATATATATATCCTATGATAATGTCATTTTTATATGAGAACATAAGAATAAATCTGAACTATTAGATTTTAAAATAAATGGTGGAGATTATATGTGGTTTTTGTTTTTCTCTCTCCACTATTATTAAAATAAATGATGGAGGATAGAAAAAAAACTGACACATAATCTCCACCATTTATTTTAAAATCTAATGGTTCAGATTCATTCTCATGTTCTCACATAAAAATGACATTATATATATATATATATATATATATATATATATATATATATATATATATATATATATATATATATATATATATATATATATATATATATATATATATATATATATATATATATATATATATATATATATATATATATATATATATATATATATATATATATATATATATATATATATATATATATATATATATATATATATATATAGGAGCATATCAAATGAGAGTGATTTTAAATGAGAGATGAAAGAAACAAATAACAACTATTAGATCAAATTAATAAGAGAGATGAAATGCAAGTTAATAAGAGAGATAAATTAATAGTCACATTAATAAATAAGTTTAATCATGATCTAATAGTTGTTGTTTGTTCATCTCATCTCATTTAAAATCTTAAATAAAAACATGTCTCTAAACCTTTGTAAAAGTAGATTAAATCTAATATCAAATATCAAAATGAGTTACATCCAAAATAAAAACATGATAATGTTACTTGGTACTTTGACAAGGACATACTCCATGATGACCATGTGGTGGGTAAGGTAACTATAGCTTTTTGATCTTTGTCTTGTGTTATGTTTTCTTTATCTTTATTACTATGCACATGTTGGCAGAGGAAAATAAATAAATGCAAGTTACCCCATATCCTTTATTGAGTAAGACAAGAGGATGAGGTGTGTATGTCAAATATAATAATATTCTTTTAAATCTTGTTTTCTTTTATAATATTATTGATTAAGATTATAACTATAATTATAATATTTCTATATTTGGATAAAATATGGAAGAGTTTATGAATAAAAATAATTTTCTATGGCGCACATTCGATTGGATATTCGGTCAACTTGTTTACTAGCTTAACTTATAGAACAATAATTCAATACTTATATAGTAGTAATATCAATTATCAATCATAAAGTTAATTAATGCAAAGACTTTGTAATGAATACTCAATCCTATATAAAGAAACTTGTTTAATGATTTGGAATACGCAAATACTATTAATACAAATATATTTTGATGAAGATGAAAAGATGAGTGGTAAAGATGTCTAGAGTTAACTTATCAACCCTAATTTAATATTAATATTTTTTATTTATAAATACTAATAAATTATTAATATTATTTTTAACTTTATGTACTATCTATTTTTTTATATCTATATTTTCATTACTATTAAATGAAAAAAATTATAAATTTTTATAATTTTATTTTTTATATAATAATAATTCTATTTTTAATACATGTAAAAGTATCAAAGTTAATTAAAAAAACAAAAATAATATCAATTAATAGTGACAGATAAAACTAAAAAATTAACATTTCTTTAGAATGGTTCAAAATCTCCTATAGTCAATTGATGGAAGTAAAGATATGTATCAATTTTTCAGAATATTCTTTATACAAATAATTTAAGAAATGGTATCATAGATGGTCTTTTTCTTAAACTTTTTGTTTAGATATTAGTGAAATATACCTTGGGCCGTCTTATCTACTATGTGAATTTGGCAATAATTTTAAATTGCACCCACGAAATTATACGTGACATCCCCACGTAGTTTTGTAATACTATATTCTTTTTTATATTTAATTGATTATATTTGTAAAAATTGTCTCTGACCTAAAGAATTTAGTAGTTAATATAAAAAATTTAGTATATATTTTTACTAGTATTTTTAAAAAATTCGGTGTGTATACAAAGTTTAACCGATTTTTTTTAAAATATTTGGCGTGCTGTATATTTTCCAACACCCCTTAAATATCTGGTAAGGTTAATTTGAACGGTTGTGATTTTTTCGATATTTTTGTGGGGTTGGAATTACACTGACAATTTTGTGTGTCAATAACTATTTAAAACATGTATAAATATGTCTCATATGCTGTTAGCAAAAATACCTCACAATGTCCCAATTTTAGTATCTTGTATTTGTGTATTTTAATGGTGTGAAACTTCTTGTTGATATTAGGCTCATAGAGAACACCCTTTTTATGTTCTGAAATTCACTATGGATAATCTCTTATGATATCCAGACAAGAGAAGGGTGGTTAAGGTCGAGTACCGTTCACCACTGATTGATAATTAAGGAAAAGTGAAGTTCAACAATTTTGAGTTGAAGACCGATGAAGATTTAAAAATTATGTGTAACACATATCACTGATATGAAACAAAGGGTCTGATCGAGGTGGATGCGGCAGTTGTAATATTTGTTGACGATATTATTAAGATGTTGAAACGTCCTAAATCATCTATTAATGTTTAAGTTTTGTTCATGTTATTTTCTTGTTAAGTTATGTTAAACAATGTTCATGTTAAGTTATGTTAATCCTGCAATAATGTAATGTTAATTCTCATCTAATGCAATATTAACGTAAAATGTTAATAATATACAAATGATTTATCACAAACCTAAAATTGTGTTAACAACAATAAATAGTGAATAAACTAATAAAATCTACGCATGTTCACCACATAAATAGTGGGCTATCCGAGATAACCCGATATAGACTTCACCATCTGGGTTTAACAAATCCACGAGGTTATCTAAAAGTTCTTTTATCTGTAGCTGCTACTGGATATAGACTCACCAAGATCTCTATTCAAGCACGCCCATTTCTAGTCACAAAGTCCCAACCATTGAGGAACGCAAAGTTAGTTAAGGAGTGTTACATTTGCTGCATCCTTTAGTGTCGTCAAACGAAAAAATGCCGCAATACCAATATCGACCAAGTCATGATGAAGGCATTTTTTCAAAAGTGAATTAACAGTGTTATAGAAGTTGATCAAAAAACCTATCACTAATTTGAGGGCTAATGTGCATGTTTCATAGAGCCGTGCATCTTGATTCGACTCATCATCAGTCTCGACTTCACTGACCGAGGAACTACTCCATAAAGGATTAATATCATGACAAACATAATAAAAAATAAAAAATAAGACTGATTAAAATACTTTTTCTAATAAAGACAGTGAAAATAGGTGGCCATGGTTGCGTAAGGTTTCAAATAGGACTTGCAAAGCACTCTGTCTTATCTCATGCATACATGCACAAAAGAGATAATGGTTAAGCACAAATTGGCCATGAGTACTAATCTTTTGCAGGTCTGATCTCCAGTTTGATTTTTTAAACATCGTTAATAAGTACTAATATTTTTATATCGATATTTTCATTATTATTAAATAAATAAATTATAAATTTTTATAATTTCATTTTTTTTATATAATAATAATTCTATTTTTTAATACATGTAAAAATATCAAAATTAATAAAAAACAAAAATAGTATCAATTAATAGTGACAGTTAAAACTAAAAAATTTACATTTCTTTAGAATGGTTCAAAATCTCCTATAGTCAATTGATGGAAGTAAAGATATGTATCAATTTTTCAGAATATTCTTTTTACAAATAATTTAAGAAATGCTATCATAGATGGTCTTTTTTTTTAAATTTTTTGTTTAGATATTAGTGAAATATACTTTGGGCCGTCTTATCTACTATGTGAGTTTGGCGATAATTTTAGATGGCACCCCCCGAAATTATAGGTGACAATTTCCACGTAGTAGTTTTGTAATACTAATTTTTTTAATATATTTAATTAATTACATTTGTAAAAAATTTCTCTGTTTTAAAAAATTTAGTTGTTAATACAAAATATTATGTATGTATTTTTACTAGCATTTTTAAAAATTAAATTCAGGTGTATACAAAGTTTAAACGATGTTTTTTAAAATATTCAATGTACTGCATATTTTTCTTCACTCCTTAAAAATTCGGTATGGTTAATTTTGAACGGTTGTGATTTTTTTGACATTTTTGTAGGTTTATGATTACACTGACAATTTTGTGTGTCAATAATTATTTAAAACATGTATAAATATGTCTCATATGTTGTTAACAAAAATACCTCACAATGTCCCAATTTTTGTATCTTGTATTTGTGTATTTCAATAATGAGAAACATATTGATATTAGGCTCACAGAGGACACTCTCTTGATGTGTGTGTGTGTGTGTGAGAGAGAGAGTACATTGTTTGGGGGAAAGAAAAAAAAACTTTTGAATTGGAGCTGACATTGGGAAAATAGAAAAGAGGAAAAAGAATTGCAATTGAACCATGTGATACCATCAATTGAACCAAACCTAGCAAGCAAAGGCATAATACAATAAAAATTTAGTTAGAATTGAACAATGTGACATCATTAGTTGCAAAAAGTAATTTTTGAACCAAAATCGCCCTCATTTTGGTGAGGTGGCAAATAAAGAGAAAAATGGCAAATAAATGTTTTCCACAATATCTAATTTTATTATATTATAGATAACATACTAGTTCTCATTTCTCCCATCAATCCTTAATAATCCTAATAAGATGGAGAAAGTGGTGTGGTTGAGATTAAATTGTAAATATTGTTCCCTAATGTGTAATTGAATCAAGAATACAGTTTTTATACCACTTTGAATTGTCTTTCTATTCACTTCTCTATTTTTATTTCCTTTGTGGTTTTATTGTTAATCAAGAAACCGATCATACTCTATTTTCTTGGATATCGTTTCACAACAATATATTCTTTTAGACCAAACACGTCCTAGGAAAACGTGATTGGTGAATTTTAAACTCTAAATAACCACATATGTCATATAAGGACACAATCTAATGGTGTGATAGAGAATTCAAATCATTTAACTTTGATTCTCTTAACTTATTCCATTAAACAAGTGTTCTTAAGGATAAATTATTTGATTCTTAATGGAAAATTGTTCAATTATATTACTTTTTTGTAGCAAACACATACTCTAAAATTTTGATTGGAGAAATTTAAATTCAAAACCACCACATACTCCATAAAGACACAATTCAACTGCGTGATAGATAATATAAATTACATAACATAAATTCCTATAACATTTTAGGTGAATGAAAGCTTTTATCAAAAATTTAGTAGAATAATGTACAATTTGTGCTGAACACATCTCGAAAAAAATTTAACCATAAAATTCCTACTCTAAACTACCACATACGTCACAAGGACACAATGCAACAGTGTGATAAAGAACTTAAGTCACTCTGATTTGATTCCAGTAACTTATTTAACTAAACAAACATTCTTATTAAGAAACTAGTAGAATGTTATACCCTTCTAGGCCCAAGACATACTCGGGAAGGCTGATCATAGAAATTCAAACTCTATACTACCATATATTTCATAAGAAAATATTCTAACAATGTGATATATAATTTAAATATCTTAAATTTGATTCCCATAACTTATTCCACTAGACATACTCCCTTACTATGAAATCAATTAATCAATTGCTATACTCTTTAAGGTGATTGATTGAGGTGATTATGGAAAGAGAGAGTTTAATGAGAGAAGTTGATGAGAAATGATGCATTTCTATTGTTTAGCAATGAGAAAAAAATAGAAAAGAGAGATGAATATTTGTGGGCCCGTTCACCTTTTTCTTTCTCCTCTAAAATGTGAAGAAAGCATGCATCAAAATTGAATTTTTATCTTTTACCACAAATACCCTTGTTCTTTTGAGTTATGTGAAAGTTTTATTAATTTATATTTTTGAGTTTAATTGGTATGTACTGACAGTGTAAAATGATTTTACATTGTCACGCAATGAGAATTTATCAATCTGCCATGTCATACAATTAATTTAAAGTTTACAATTTGATATGGCAGAATATATGAGAGTGATTGGTTGACAATGTAAAATAATTTTACACTATCAGTGTATACCAATTAAATTCTTAATTATTATACTTTTGAAGCACATAAGAGAAATGTTAAGTATTAACAAGTGTGAGTAGCGTATTGGATATGAATGTGGTGACTTGAACATTTATAAGTGAGAGAATCCATACACCTATCACCTTAAAGTTTTGGGTGAGTATGTGGTGTGTCTCTCACAAAGGTGTTGCTCTCAAAAGAAAAGTCCCACAATGTTCAATACTCCCTAGTGAAAATCTTCCCCTAACAGTGGTATCGAAGTCTTTGGTTCGAGTGAGGGGCCAACTTACTTGTATCAAAAGTATCTCCGCAGGTTGTGGGTTGAGTGTCTCGCTGAAGAGTGTCAACGACGGTACAAGGGTGTAGTTGCACAGTTGAAGCTTCCGCTTAAGAGGGAGCATTGTAGAAGTATTGTGGATAGACTCACACTTGAGGGGGGGAGTGTTAAGTATTAACAAATGTGAGTAGTATGGATAATAATCCCACATTGGATAGGAATGTGGTGACTTGAGGATTTATAAGTAAGAGAACTCATACACCTATCATCTTAAGATTTTGGATGAGTATCAAAAGAGTGATTGAATCATTTTAGTGAATTGAAACAATAATACCCTCATTACAACTAAATAAATTAAACTAGTTTAATTAAAATAAATGATCAAATTAATTAATTCATTAACTAAATTTAAACAAAATAATTTTAGCAGTATACTGATACTAAAAATCACGAAAAATAGAAACAACAATAGTATAAGCTTTAGAATGAAATAGGTAAATAGAACTTTTAGATGTGTAAGGAATAATAACCTAATAGATATTAAAAAAAGGATTTGTCGCCAACATCTGCATGAAATTTGGATTTTATAAAAACGTTGAGAAAATAATAGAGGAACATACTTTTTGATTTCAAGAATTCTAGTTTGTTCCATGTATTTGTATGTCATTTTCGTTGTTATCATGTTCTGTCGTGAGCTTGCTCCTCTGTCCGTAGTTCTTTTGCTTCTGCCTTCTTCTTTTTCTTCACAAGTTAGGTCTCATTAAAATTGTTCATGGTATTTTTAATTTTATTTATAAAGAAAATTGTTTTTTTTTGTCTCTTATCTTAATTTTTGGATTCATTTTGATCTCTTAATTTTAAAAAAGTTTATCTTGGTCTCTTAACTCTTCATAACGTTTATATTAGTCATTTTTTTTCTTATTAGCGACGGACAAATTTAAAAATTAGGCGCTAAATTCGTCGCTAATTAGACAAAAAAGATTAATATGAAACGTTTTGAAGAGTTAAGGAACTAATATTAAATTTTTTTAAAATTAATGAACTACGAGGAAAAGGGAGACATTTTAAAACTAAATTACCTTTTTATCCTTACAAATATTATCTTTAGTATTTAGTAAAAATATTCGTATTTAATAAAAAAAATTTTAAGTAAAAATAGTTTTGAGTAAATATCACCAAATAAAAACTCATTCACAGTGAGTTCTTAATGTTTTAACTCACTGTTCATTGCAATTTCACAAAATTCCCAGAAGTACTAGAGGATGTTATTTCTCTTACAACATCAAAAGTTCAATTATGATCAAATCAAGCTTTATAATACATGATTGAATCAAGATAAATTAGAGGTCCAACTTGTAATGTAATCCATATAAACTCATCATTATGTGCAGACAAAAAAAACAACTATATTGAACTTAAAGTTTTGTAAAGTTCACTTTGTAACTTATCAAATAAATTTTATTTAAATATGAAAATTGAATATAAAATTTATTTTATAATTACTCTCAAAGCATCCGTGGCATATTCAATGTTCATGGAATAAGAAATTTGTCTAATAATATATAACTATAATCAAAACAATCACAACTTTTAGTTAACGACAACCGAGCAATCATAATTTTTAGTTAACGGCAACCGATCAATCACCGGTTATAGTTATATGTTACACATATAAACAACATAAAATCAAAACTGAAAAAATCAACAAAACAAAAAGGAAAAAAAACGTAAAACAATACAGAGAAAAATCTAAACCTAATTTTTAATAATTCAATAAGGACAATTTTGAAATTAAAATAAATAATTGAGGATAAATTAAAACAATGAATCTCCCATCCCTTCCAAATTTTTTCAATTTGAAGGGCAGTAAAAAGTGGGTCTAAGAGGGAATTTGCTCCTCTTCCCTCCCCTCATAAAAAATGAACCAAACACGTATTTTTTATAAATATCTCCTCCCGTCTCGTCCCCTCCCCTTCATCAATCCCCAACCAAATGGACCCTAAAGGTTATTGAGTTGAGCCCGCATAAAAACTCTAACTAAGGTTATTGAGTTGAATTTGTGTAAATATTTCGTGTGTGTGGAATTTTTTGGTTAATCATGTGCAAAAGCTTATTTTATTTTTTTTAAAATTTTATTTGAGAAGATCTAATATAAAAATTCAAGATTATTTTAGTTAAAATTTCAAAGAAAAATTCTTGAGAATTGAAGTAGGTCGAATTAGGATAAATTTTTAGTGTAATTTTTTTATTATCACATTCTCTTTTATTTTAGTTATTTACTTTTTATTCGGCCTCTTATTTCTCTATCTCTTCTCATTTTCTATTATTTCACTACTTCATATCTATTTATTTATCTCTTCTAACGTAAATTGTTTTCAAATCAAAGCATTTTTATAAATCTGTTTTTGAAATCCGAAAATTGCGTAACTAAGGAATGGGATCCATCCTAGTTGTAGCATCCAGCAAAATGAAACTAAATGATTAAAAACTATGGTTCCTAATTTTGAAGTCTCTCTAGAAAGTATAGACATGAAGTAAACTCTTTGAGTTTGAGATCAAAAGTCTGACACATCCACATGCTTTTTCAATAATAATCTTAAAGAAATTGGCTTATATGGCCCAACTTCTTCCTACATATATATTTATGAATTTATGGACCACGTTTCTTATTTAATCAAACATAGTTATATCGTCCATAAATGGCAACCCGCCATGTTAGGTTCTGCTTGAAAAATGAATTTGATTAGTGGCATTAATTGCTTGCTAAAGTTGTTGATTCTAATCACTTTATCTCAAATTGGAAACAGGAATTTTTTCATTATGATTGAAATGTTGATATAAGAAAGGTTAAGTTAGTTATGGTGGGACTGTTTTAAAATAGCATAGTCTCTAACAAATTCTAACCACCATGACATATTATTAACAATTTAACTAACTCTTAACAACTTTAGTAACTTGTTATAGTCTATCATTCTTCTAACTAACTTGTTAGTTACAAGATAAAAGTGATATAGTGAATAATTTAGTTAGCTGATATTTAGATGAAACATAAAGGAGCTTATGAATATTAGTCTGCAATTTTTTTACAAACAATGTGACAATTAATTTCAAGATGCTTTGTTCTTTTATGAATGGTATGACTGACTCTAATGTGTATGATATTAAGGATGTCACAATAAATGGCATGAGTAATTTGTAGCATATGACTTGGAGATCATTGAATAAATATAAAAGTGATTGTAATTCACAAATGGCGGCTGCAAGGGCTCGATACTCATCATCAAAAGAGAATCGTGAGACAGTTAATTGCTTTTTAGTGTTACATGAAATTAGTGACATGCTGTTCGGCCAGATTTATGGCGAACAATCTCTAACCTCTTATTAAAGGATATTTGTAGAATTGACTACAAAATCGTAGACTTAGTGTGAAGTATGAAATGGTTATTTAAGTGTTTTGGGTTTGAAATGGTGGACAAGAAATTTGACGAATTTGCTTTCGTGTAGCTAAAGTAAATAAATGAGAAAAAACAAGACAAAAATGGAAAGGAATTGTGTGGAAATAACTCGTTTCTCTTAGACGCTTGTACTTTGTGTAGAAATAACTTGTTTCTCTTATACGCTGGTACTTTGAGTGTTTTCTTTGCAATGTTACAAAATGCGACCTCTTGAACTGAAACTAAATTCTACTTAAATAGGCATAAAAAATAACTGCTGGTTTACCAGTCGACTATTTACAGCTTACCATGTGTCCATCCATGCACACCCACGTTGTTTGTAACTTACCTATGTTCTCATCAATTGTAAAACATGCCCATTTTAGCTTGGCTTCAACCTCAGTCGAAATGGTTGTCCGTCGAGCTTGCTTCGACTTCAGTCTGAAGGGTTGTCCGTCAAGTTTGCTTCAACTTGGCCCCTATGTCCCTTTTCTTGTCTTGTTCGTCGAACCTCTTCAATGATGTCGGCCTAGTTCGACGTTTCTTCGTTTATGATGCAAAACTTCTCCCTTTGCTCCACTTCTCCTCCCCTAGTTGAAATTTTCTAGCTAACAAATTGCCCCCCTAAAAGGCCTATTTCGACCGAGATTATCTTCGACTGAGAAATGGCGTTTTATTCTTGTCAAATTTCGACTTTACGTCCAATTTGCTGACATCACGCATAATGATAACAACTTTCTGCATCATAATTTCCAAGGAACACTCCATCACTTTTCATCATGATTTCGGCTATTCCCTAGGTCGTGGTTCTCTCAGCTACTTCCATTAGCTTTCCCTCTACAGTGGAACAGAACAAACATAAACTGTCGTCGATTTCCATTTGGCTATCATTACCGTTTGGTTTCTATGATTATAGATACTCCTTCCACCTCTTTTATTTCTTTCCTTCTTCTTCTCCATGCTCGTTTTCTCGAATTTTTAGAGAAACATAACTTTCTTCGTTTTTCCTTCTTTTTCCTCACATTGCTATGGCCTCTACTACTCACAACACTGGTGACAACCCTATGGCATTCGTCCTTACTGAAAAAGAAGGTTTAAAAACTATTCCTCAACCACTGTTAACTTACAAATCTGCGGCGGAGAACTGGTAGCGACAAATTCTTATTCCTTTCGTTTTTGCTGAAAAACGTTTCGCCTTCC
The DNA here is from genome assembly GCA_963859935.3 of Lathyrus sativus. NCBI lineage: Eukaryota > Viridiplantae > Streptophyta > Magnoliopsida > Fabales > Fabaceae > Lathyrus > Lathyrus sativus. Next base: position 11,820,377 of record OZ012741.1, read on the forward strand.
ATGGTTCTTATCAAGACGAAAAGACACACCCAAAAAAGCTTCAATAATACTTTCCTTGTTATACTTTCTCCATTCCACCTGCTTTCAAAAAAATGGTTCTCTCGATTTGAAGTTCATAGACCCAAATGCCAGGGTTTTTCGGTCGATGCCCACTCCGGGCAACAAGGATTACTTGACTTGGCTCGATAGGGTTCAAAGCAAACGTCAAGAACAATGCAAAATAGTTGGCATCTTCGACACCATCCCAATATCGAGACATGCCCACAAAGTAATCGCTACATGCTGCTTGCTTCGATTTACTTCTGGGAAGGTTCGACTAACATCTTCCAACTTCCTTGTGGTATATAAACGCCTACCCTTTTTAATGCGACAACCATTACTGGCCTCTCACCTTTGGGCAAAACTTTCGACTCAATTCTTTCAATTGAGAACACTTATTCTTTCAGTCATGCAAGTCTCAAACATTATATTGAAGACCACCATGTCCAAGTTTTTGAGGAAGTTTCCGACATTGAACACATTACCTTTTTAACCCTTTGTCTCTCCTACTATGTGTTATGTCCTATCTCTTTGCAGATATCTAAGAGCTATATTATTTTAGCTACCTAGAACATGAGGGTCGACAAGTTTCCTTGGGAAAGCTTCTACTGGCGTCCCTTTACCTTTCTTTGGGTATTGCTTCTCTGAAGCTAAAACTCCTTCACGTCACTCCTAAACCATTGAATCTGTTGGGCCCCATATGGCTGCTGCATCATTGGTTGAATGCCACTTTTGAGTATCAACTAGGTGCTCATGTGTTAGAATGTATTATGCATTTGACACAAAGTCAACCTATTGAAGGCATGAGGCTTGCCTTAACCACCCGTCCAGAAACTCCCAACAAGTTCATTTTTATGAAGTATACTAATATGTTCATCGAAGCCACCACCTTTGTTTCGGCCATGGCTTCTTTCGTGGATCAAAGTTTTGGTCCGACTTGGTTCAGGAATCCTTTTCCTGGTGTTGCTCCAAAATCTACAGCATAATCGAATATTGTGTGGAAAGCGTTTCTAACTCCCACATGTTGTCTTTCAGAATCGAATCTAGGTCAAAGGGGTATGGGTTCATGAACTACCAACCCAACCTGGTGGCTCGACAATTTGGTTTGAGCCAAATGCTACCAAAGTATTTAGTGTCCCATTCGATTGACATTGTGTGGGCTGGTCGACAGTTGAATGCTGACGGCCACATGTCTTGCCTCAAATTTCACAAGATAACCTAGCACCTTGAACTTGTTGTGTTTAAGTTTCAACACTCCTTCTTCACCACTAAGAAATTCGACAAATGGTGGTTTGAATACTAGTGCCAGTATTTCCAGCTCCACTTTCCTCCAAAATTTAATCGACGCCTTTTCCACTCTGGAGAACAAACTACCAACTGTGAAGCCGACAACAGATGCTTCCGTCAAAACTATTCAAACAAATGACATTGATGAGACTCAGCGAAAGAAAGTAAACATTGTTTCTCAAATTTCTTTTGTTCAGAAGAAAAACAAACTGACTATTTTTTATACTTGTCCTATAAGGTCAAAAGCATGTTCCGACTTCGGCACCATCCCTAAATAAACCTCCAAAAAAGACAAAGGCATCTTCAATTCCGAAACCATATGTATGATGTGTTTTGGTGTCTTATGATGCTTATTTCGACGAATCTCTTACGTCTCTTATATCTTATGTCTCCGAAGAGGCGCCATCTGTTAAAGGTGAAGCTTCTGATAGCAGCACTCGTTCCCAAATTTTTTCCTCTGTGGAGGCTTTGATGCCTACTAAAGCCACTCGAACTAAGAAGAAAATAAATATTCTTCTTAAGAAACCGACCTTGAAAACTACCTCTTCGAGTGCCAAACCCTCTGGCCCCGATAATCTCCCTTCGACCCCCAAATATATTAGTCATGAAGATACAACTTTGACTCCTCATCCCCAACAAACAACTCCTAAGGTATTGAACGTTTTCGCTGTCTAACTACGTGAGTTATTTCTTGATATTAAATTTGAATTATTTCTATAGGGACCACCTACTGAGAATATGACAGAGACTTCAAATCCCTTGAGTCCCCAAAAACATTATGATTTTCAAGGCTTTTCGACCGAAAACAATCTGGATCTCGACATCCACAATGATGCAAATCAGGAGCCTTCGACTGTTGTTGCTGGAAACATGCCTGTAGAAGGAAATTCGAATCCACAAGCTTCTGCAGAAGGTGCCCTTCAACCCGCTCTTGCAAGACAATAGTTCCAATAGCTCCCCAAGCCAAGAAGAAATTCTGGCTATGAAGCAGAAGAACCCAGCTGAGACTTTGCAAAGACTTCGACAGGTGCCAACTGGTGCTCAGACCTCTGGCTCGACTCCCACTCATATGCCGAAAATGGATGCTTCTGTTACCCTCAAACTCCAGTAACTCAAAACATATTTGTTTGAGGGTGAAACTTATGCCGTTTCCAAAGAGGAAGCTATTCTAGGGGTTGATGTTCTCAAACTTCTCGACGAAATCTCTCAATATAACATTCCTGATTCCGTGGCTCAATACCTGATTGAGTTCGAGGCCTTTTTCAATAAACTTGTCAAGGATCTCTCTTCGATGAAACACTGACTTTCAAATCAAGACCAAGTCAAACGAGATGAGATTGAAATAGGACTTCAACGAAGCTTGTGAGAAAAATCTAAATGACTTTGAGGCCAAGAGCCAGGAACGTCTCGAAAAACATTGTGCCTTCAACCAGAAAATTTCAACTCATTAGGCTTAAATAGACGATCTCAATAAAAATATTGTTGAAGTCAATCAACAAAAAGCTTCATTGGATTCGTCTGAGGGCCTTCCGACTCAGGACGTTGTCGACCAGGAAATACTCAAAGGAACTGGTCATGGTGAAAAAGCCCTTAAAATCAAAGAAACAATTGCTCACTTGGCCAAGAGGAACACCCATCTCGACAACAGGATTGCTTATGAAAAGACTCTCTTTGAAGACTTTAAGTCTATATTCCCTGGTTAGTGATTTTTATTATCGAGACGATGTAATTATTTTTGAATATTTTGACTACCATTTTTGGTTTTATTCCATTTTGGCTGCCATTATTAATGATATGTTTTATTCCCTTTTGATTCGAATCTTTTGGAGCATTGGTTTATATTTTTCAAATATTTCTCGTTTACCCTTAAGACTCGTCGATCAATACCTAGTTCTTGAATTTCATAGGCATTATTCGTAAACGTTTGGATCACTTGAAATGGTCCTTCCCAATTTGATGACCATTTTCCTAAAGTTCGATCTCTTTGATCCATATGTAAGATCACTTTCCAAATGTAATCATTTGTTGCGAAGGTTTTCACCTTAATCTTTTTATTGTATGCTTTCGCCACCCACATTTTTTTATCGCAACAACACATCTAATGCAGCCAACCTTTCTTCGTCCAAGTCGACTGTTTCTTCGAACATCATGCTCCAATATTGCTCTGATGGAATCTCGTTTTTCTGTTGTATCCTAATTGATTGTAAACAAATTTCCACTAGCAATACAACACTTTGACCAAATGTCAAACGAAAAGGGGTTGAATTTGTTGCCTCCTTAGGGGATGTTTGACAAGCCCATAAAATTGGGTCTAGCGTTTTGTGCCAATTCTTAGGTTTTTTGGAAACATGTTTCTTGATCAACCCAATGGTTACTTTGTTAGCTTCTTCGGCTTGAACATTTTCTTAGGTGTAGTAAGGTGTGGAAATTATCAATTTGAACCTCATTTTGGTTCGTGGTATTGGTTTCAGGAATTCCATATATATAAATGATGTATTTTTGAATGAATTCAATCAGCATATCTTGATCTATATTTATCATAGGTACGACCTTTACCCACTTTGTGAAATAATCTATACGCACCTGAATAAATTTTTGTTGCTTCGATGAGGCTGGTCGAATTTCACCTATGATGTCCAACGCCCACCCTCGAAAAGGCCATTGTTTAAAGATTGCATGAAATTCGCTGGCTGACACATGCTGAATGTTTTCATGACTCTAACATTCCTGACACTCTTTGGTGAAATCAATACAGTCTTTTAACATGTTTGGCCAATATACACCTTGTCAAAATAGTAGCCATTTCATTATATGGCCATCTCGGTGAGCTCCACATGTTCTGTAATGTGTTTATGATATTACTAGGTATGCCTCAGTATCTCCAAGACACTTAAGTAATACACCTTCTGGAGTTTCTTTCAACAATCTGTTGCCCATACAAACATAACTTAATGCTCTATACTTGATTTTCATGTCAGTATTTCTGACTGAATTTTCCAAGTATTCTACGATTGGCCTTCGCCAATCTGACTTTGTCAATTTGTCAATGGCAAAGACTTCAAAATTTTCAAAGATCTCGCTCAGAGTTTCTGCCCCCTAACTTTTGGGATTGACACATTTGGTGGCAGTAATACGTTTGGCACCACCTTCTTTTTGACCTCAATAAAGTCTCTAAGCTAATCATTCTACACCTTATACCCAGATGCAATCTGTTCTAATTCATTAGCCTCTTGATTTTCTATTCTAGGCACATGTGTGATGGTGACTATCTTAAAGTAATCCAAAATCCGTTTTGCTATTGCGAAATACACTAACAAATGCTCTTTAATGCACTTATATTCTCGGGTAATTTGCTTGATCACTAGCTCCAAACCTCCCTTTATTTCGACCTTCTTTGCCCCTAAATCATTCAAGATTTTGAGGCTAAAGATTAGGGCTTCATATCCCACTTCGTTATTAGAACATCTTTCGTCTACTTGACACTTGAACTTCGTCGGAATGCCTTTTGGAGATAATATTAAGACCCCAACCCTAGTTTCGTTTCTATGACTTGACTCATCGAAGTACAACTTCCACGGGTTTGTGTCGATCATATTCAGTGACAGCTCGACTATTGCATGATCTACAATGAAGTCTGCCACAATTTTTCCTTTCATGGCCCTCAAAGGCATATATGTCAAAGAGAATTCAACTAATGCAAGTGCCGATTTCCCAATTCGACTATGTAAAATAGGTTTAGACAACATGTGTTTAATAACATCAAAATGAGATGAAACATAAACATCAACTAGTTTTATATATTGCTTCAATTTCATACATGAGAAGTACAAGCATAAGCACAAATTTTCAATCAAATTGTACCTAGTTTTAGCATCTATCAAGACTCGACTGAGGTAGTAAATGGGTCTTTCTACTCCGCTATCATCCTCTTGTGCTAACATACTTTCTATGGTCGAATCAAACGCAGTAATATATAATTTCATATTCTTATTTCTACTAGGGGAAATAAATGGGAGACTTTGTGAGATATTCTTTGATGGCGTTGAAAGCCTCCTCTCGTCCCTAGTGAAAATCACTTTCTTTCTTGATTTTGAGTAATGGCAAGAAAACCTTTGTCCTGCCACTATTAGAAAAGTTTAGTCGGGAGTGTTTTATCGTATCCATAGGGATTTTATGATAATATTTGATGCTTGTCGTTCAATATTGTAGTGACTTAAGAAAAAGGGTTTTCAAATGGTTTCTAGTTGGTAACATAAGTTTGCAAGAAGTAAAACAAGGTAAAAATTGGTTTTTGTTTGATAAAGAGCATGCAAAGATTAGGGTTCACCAATCCTTTTTAAAAGTATCCAATCAATCGAATATGTGAACTTAGTTTCAACCAATATAATCACGTATCCTCGCAAAACCGTTCATCTCTAAAGCGATTTTGTAAATATTATTGTTTCGACCGTTAAATGATCTCTCTAAACAACACCCAAAACAATAATCATTAAGATCAATACAACACGAACATCAACTTCCAAATCTATGTCTAGAATTTGTTAGTTGATAGATGAAGAAGTTAGGTCAAGACTTAAAAAACTTATGTCTAAAGAAATCCAAACCATAAATACAACAAAATATAGCAGATAAATTCATCTATTTTGATCAAAGCCTTATTCACATATAAAAGATTAAGAGGAATACATAAAATCAGAATTAGCTACCTCTAATCTTGACACAAAAAGGGTTTAGCCACCCATTTCCATGGTAGCTTGAGCAACAAGTTTCAGAACAAGGTTAATCAACATCCGAGTTGAATAATCAAGATTGGATGGGAATCCACCTTCTTTTTGTAAAATATGGCTAAGAGATGATGAAAATGTGAGAGCTAGGCTTTTCTTGCTGAAAAATATCTAAATATGAAAAGGTATGAAAAGTTGGTAAGTGCCAAAAAGTGGTCTCAAGTACTTATAGACATGTTGTTGTGTTGTCACCTTCGTACTACAAAGCTTCTGTTCACCTAGCGAACATCCAAATGTGGCACTTAAAGTGCCAGTGTACAATTAAACCGTCCTGAGACATTTCAACATATTCGCTGTGCGAACAATCCTTCATACTGTGAAGCCTTTGCTAGAAACTTCGTACATCGAATTCTTATCCAAATACTTACTGCCTCAGATCTGGGGCCATTTGCTAGCACTTCGTTAGGCCTTCGCTCCAGCGAACCATTCGCTATCTCCTTCGTACAACGAGTTCTTATCTCTTTTCTCTCTGTATGAACAGTACCATGCTCTCAAAGGTTTTCGCTGGAAAGTTCGCTGTGCGAACTTGTTGATGTTTTTTCTGGGGAAATTCGCTAGGAAGTTATTTATGCGAACTTGTTGATGTTTTGCTGCTGACTTGGTTTCCTTATCAAAGTTCTTGTGTCTTACTCTTCTTATTTTGTGTCTAATTCCTATACAATAACACACAAATCAAAGCAACCAAGGCATTTTCAAGCAATGAAGCATATCATCTAAAACTTGAGTGATTCAATTTAATTAATCTACAAAAAGAATGGAAGATGCCAATATTTGATAGAGTAAATAACCAAAGTTTGACATCTAACAACCACTTAGATTCGATATAATTCTTCTCAAGAAATTTATTTTCCCCAACAACGATTGTAGATGCTTCTTTGTCGAAGGAGGTTGGAGATCCAAAATTGCCTTTGTTTTGTTTTGGTTGATCTTGATGCCCTTTTTGTGCACTATGAAAACCTAGAAAGTCTCCTGCGTGTACACATAAAGCACATTTTAGTGGATTCGTTTTTAATCCATATTTTTTCATTCTCTCGAAAGAGCGTCGAAGATGGTCCAAGTGACCATTCTCAGATGAGGACTTTATCACAATGTCATCAATGTATACCTGCATAAACTTTTCTATAAAATCATGGAACATATAATTCATAGCTCTTTGATAGGTTGCTCCGACGTCTTTTTAAACCAAACGACATCACAATCCATTTGTATGTTCCTAAAGCTCCTGGGCATATAAAAGTCGTTTTAGGTACATCATCTTTTGCTATGAAAATAGGGTTAAATCAGAATACCCATCAAGCATACTGAGGTATTTGAAACCTGCAGCTGAATCGACTAACATTTCTGCCGCTGCCAGAATACTCATCTTTTGGAGTTGCCTTGTTAAAGTCTCTAAAATCTATACAAACTCGAAGCATTCCCTTTTTCTTAATGACATGTACAATATTAGCTAACCACAAATCCGAGCACAAGGATTCAAGGATAGTCCGAGCATTAGACATATCAATAATGTTGACATACTTAGAAGAGAGATAGAGCACCTATTAGAATGCAACTACCTTTGAAGATATTCAATAAGCTTCTTCTGAGCTGGTGAAAGAGATTTTTAAACCTTGATCATCTCTACACCATCAACTTCTATAGTAATACCTTTCTCAAGGTTATTCTATAGACATTTATCAAAACCCTTTATCAAGACCAATGAGTTAAAAATATATTTTGCTTTTCCATCATTTAAATTCAGTAGAATTATCCTTTGAATATGGTAGAAAAAACAATATGATATTTTTAATGTGGTACTTGATTCATTCTTAAAGAAAAGTATTTAACAGACATACTTTTCTTATTGGATCATTATTTGCGTCACTGTTAAGTGTTAAGCACATACCATGCTCTGATACCAATTGAAGGTGGGAAAAGTACACAAGAAGGGGGGTTGAATTATGTTTTCCTTTTTCTTAATTTGCGCCTGGTCAAGACTCATAATCTAAACTGGTGTTCAGATTATGATTATACTTAGCAGCAGATGTTAACAGAAGCAAATAAATAATAGCAGAAGACACAAAGATTTATACGGGTTCCTCTCAACTAAGAGTAGTCTAGTCCCCTTGCTTCACAAGATATTTTCACTATAATCAAATCATGATTATAATCGCTTATGCATTCTGCATAAGTCTTTTACAGTGCTTAGACCCTAGGTCCAAGACTTCTTTTTTAAGTCCTACAGACTCAAGACTTATGCTCCAGGTTCCATGAAATGAGGCTTCCTGCTCAAACCCCTCAAGTCCGAGACAAACTGATTTGACAATGCAACTTGCTTTATGCAGTACGAACAACTTTAGCTTTATCACCAACTCTGAATGATACCAGAAGTTAATTTCCATTCATCAAGTGTAGAGACAATTATGTTGCTTCTTCTAATGCTGAGGCCTTCAACTTCAGAGTCTACGTCAGACATCATTTAACAAGTGTTCTTCAGATTCTATGCCACCAGAAACTAGCAATTCAACTTCTCTCAAGTGTGCCTTTGTATATCAGGTTCTGTATATAAATATTTACAAGTATTAGAACCTTCATACAAGAAACACACATCAAATATAACCATTCTTCTTTAAATAATTTGTTATCATCAAAACCCAAAGAATATATGTCATGAACGAATCTTGTTATAACAAAGTAAATTGTCGTTTCGTTGTGTGTGTGTGAAGTTGTATGGCTAATGAATATGTTGAAGGAGTTGGGAAGCGAAGAGGGTGACGATGTAATGCTCATGGTTGATAACGTTGTTAGTATAAACCTTGATATGATCCCAATTGCACATGGATGAGCAAGCATATTAAGATAAAATTTCACTATTTGAGAGAACTTGTAAATAAATGAAGGTTTAGATTGAGATATTGTAGAAGTGAAGATCAAGTGGCCGATTTGCTAACCAAAGTAGTCATAATTGAAGTGTTTAAGAGATTGAAGAAGAACATAGACATGAGAGACTTGAAAAACTTGAATTAAGGTAATGTGTTATAAAAATAACATTATTCAAACGTTGTACTCGGGTACTGCGTTTTGGTACCCGGGTTACCATTGTATTGAAAATTGGCTTTTAAAACAGTTGTACTGAGGTATTGCTTTTTTGTACCCGGATACCACTGTACTCAGGTTACCTTTCACTTTCACATTGTATTTCTAGCTTAAAACACCTCTTGAACCTAATCATTTGTTCTTGTTTTAGGTACATATGGGATGTAACAAAGATTAATTCTAAATAAGAATTTTGGCTTGGAGATAGCTTGAGCATTAGGACAAAACAGGTCTTCCCTAAAGTTCACTTTTTGTTGTCATTGTTTGCTTAACCATTTTTCATGTGTATCCTATAGACCTGTCTCTGAGGAGTATGAATAACATAGATGTTATGACTTGTTTTGATGATACTTTTATCGCTTTTGAATTTTCAATGTTCATGAATTTGTGTAGCCTTTGTTGTCATTGTTTGCTTAACCATTTTGTTTAGCCTTTATCTTGTGTCTAATCATGCTTCATCATTTTTCATGTGTGTGAGCTTGGAGGATCTGGATGAGAGTATGGTGATCATGGAAGAAAACTTGGCATGAAGCTGCTATTGAAGCTTGGTATGGAGACTTGTTGCAAAACACACTTGTTGCAAGATAAACTGGTAGTAGCATGGTGAGGCACACTTTGGAATGAAAGAAGATTTTCCTACTGTTTTGGTGTGATGGCCTGAACTCTAGTTGTTGAACACACCTTTTATTAATTTCATATTATCTTGTATATTATACTATGATTCTACACATGCCTTACCTTGGAACTTAGTATAGAATAGTGTGTCACCTTGTCTTATTTATCACACTTCACTTATATCTGCAGGTTCAATATTATTGGCAATGACTTAGAAACTAATGTGCAGCTTGATAAGGATGCAAGCAAGCTTCAAATTGATGTGGATCACTTTCAATGGATGCAAAAACTTGGACTTCACCAGTAACTGTAGCTATTTAACAAGGCTCCAATCGTTTTTTTCATTTGTAACCTCTTTTGCTATAATTAGCTAGAATAAAGTCCTGATATATGGAGCTTTTGTAAGTCTTTTATCAGCTATAATTTATTTGTAATGTTATGCTCTGTAAAAGAAATTATGCATAGAATTTATTTGTAATGTTATGCTCTGTAAAAGAACTTATACACTGCTTTAGGAGGATTAACTGATAAATATTGCAGAATGATAAGCTATTTGTGTGATTATCAAAAAAAAAAAAAACTTCTTAGGTCGGTTAATTATACCCGACTTAAGAAGTAAGTTCTTAGGTCGGGTATAAATGGTTTCTGCAGGCTAGACTTATTAAGTCGGGTTCTGCCTAACCGACCTAAGAAGTTGTTTCTTAAGTCAGGTCCACAACCGACTTAAGAAGTCAAAACTTCTTATGACGGTAATTCTTAGGTCGGGCTCGGACCCGACTTAAAAAGTCATTTTTAACCGACTTAAAAAGCCTTTTTTCCACTAGTGAATGTTATTATTTTGAAGCAAATTGGGTGCATTGTTGCCTAGCTGTAATTTACAGATCATGTTAACTAGTCATATGCACATTTCATTATTATAAGTCATTATTATTATTTGGAATAAGCCAACTGTTCCAGCCTTCAAGTTCAAACCAAACTTATCTACAAAATTAATAGCAAAAAAAAGCATTGTGTAATTAATTACCAACAGTCCCATATGCCACATTGTTGCATCTGCATCAGTACTATATTTGTCATCATAACTGTTAATGTATTACACAGTACTCAGAAATCAAATCAAATCTCAAAGATGTACTAGATTTTACAATTCACATAAGTAAACCATTTGTATTCATCAGAATAATAAAATAATAATGTACATATTAGTTATTTTTAGGGCACAAACACAATTTTTTTTATAAATTAAACATCATGAAAAATGACAATAATCACTATTAAAAAAAATGAATTTTAAAAAAAAAAAATTAAAGACAAAATAAATTTAATCTTTCATTCCGTCATTTTTATTTTTAGTGACAGAATTAGAGACATTTTTTTGTCAGTAACTTTTTATTTAAAATTCAATTTTTTTAATAGTCAATAGAAAATCGAAATCAATTGTATTGTTATTCTCGATTTTAATCTTTCTTCTTGGATCCAACGATTCCGTCGGTTCCTGCAAGCATAGCATACTTATCCTTCCTTGTTAAATTGGTACATTCAAATCCAAGAGTCCCTCCAAGAACCCTTTGAATATAATTTGCAACTTCGATCGAAGATTTCCCTCCATTGCAAGTCAACTCCAAAGGCAATTGATTCAAGAAAGTGATCTCATAAGTCGGCATAGGGTTCATGAACACAAAATAAGGATCCAACAATTTGTGTCCCCGAACCGATGTCCCATAAAACATACTTTGTTTTGTATTGATTGCCACAGGAACAATCCTATCCGTTAACTCAGCGAAAAGAGCACTAAACCTCAACAAAAACGGCTCTCTACAAGTCGTTCCTTCAGGACAAATCACTAAATCACCTTCTTCAAGTAATTTCTTTATATTCGCAGCGTCTCTGTCTCTCTCCCTTGTAAGCGCGACCGCTTTTATAGGCGAAATAATCTCAGTGAACTTACTTATACTATAAGTTACGCAACTTATTTTTCTTCCTAATGCAACTGCTGTAACAACTGGATCTAAAACTGTTCTATGGTTGCAAATAAATAGTACACCACTTTGTCCATTTTTTGGTGGTGGTGGAGGTGTTCCTTTTCTAATTACTCTTATTCCAAGTAACTTATAATTGTACCAAGCAATTTTTTCAGGTAAAGGTATGTTGAGATAGACCCTTAAGATTGAAAGTATGATCCCAATTGGCATCCATAGGAAGGTTAAGAGTGCAACTAGAGGGGTTGGTTTTTGGACTAATCTACCCTCATGAAAAATTATTGGGCTTAGAAGCTTGTTTCTTGGTAATGGCTCACATTTGGTCCTTGGCACCATGTAACCTTCCTGTAAAATGAAAAATATATAAACTCAGCATCTTTGTGATGATATATTTTTGCAGATTTAGATATATAGGAGGGACCAGTGCAAAGGTTGAGGCTATTAAATACTTGTTCCTAAATATAAATTTCTATTGCAAAATTTTCTATTTTATATTATGGAGAAAAAATACATAGTGTTTAATATGTTCATTTTATTTATCAACACTTAACATATCTTTTTATACATGTATATAATAAAGGACTTGATTTTTTTTATATGAAATTTGTGATTATATTTAGGACTCAAAGAGTATAGAAAAAGACATGATGCAAGATAAGAGAACAGTTTACAAGAAAAGACAAAAGAAAAGAGGAGGTGCAATGTTGAACAACATGTTATGTTCATTAAAATTCTCACCCAACATTGAAAAATTAGGGGCCAATCTTATTTATTAATCACCATGTTAGAGTACATGCTAGTTTTGTAGGGTAAAGAAACAGCTCATGAAAGTTATCCTCTTAATTGAGAAAGAAATTTGAAAAAGAGACATATACATATATATATATATATATATATATATATATATATATATATATATATATATATATATATATATATATATATATATATATATATATATATATAGACACACGCACGCGAGAACATATACGACATTGAACTGATTTAAATGGTTGAAATATCACAAATTTAAACTCATTGAATGTTATTGCAATACTATTATCTAATTTAGTTTAAGAGAATGATAAGTGATCTATTTAATTTAAATTATGTGATTTTTATCTTTAAATATTTTTTATAAAAATAAGATTTATTTAAAATTACTTGTTATTTTTAGAGTTAATTCTAATTTTGCTCTTTTATTATATTTTAAGATCACTTAGATTTGGTCTTTCATTTTATAATTTTAAAAAAAAAACAATGATACACATATGTTTTAAATGACATGCTAAATAATATATAATATTTAAAAGAATTAATTAATTATTTATCTTTAATTAAATTAATAATTTTTAAAATTGAAACTGAAGTTTGTAAGATATTTTTCTTGCAATTTCTTTGATACTAATTATTTTACATCATCATTAAGTTATATGTCATATTCTTATTCTTTTTTAGTATAAAAAAAATAGAGATCAAGTAAAACTAGATTTTAAAATAGAAGAAGTAGACAAAAATATAATTAAAATTTGTTTTTATTATTAACTTTTCTAAATATTAATTATTTAAAATTATAAAACTGTTTTATATAAAAAGAAAAAGTCAGAGATATACACCTCCATCCCCAAAAGAATATTTTAAGAATATTAACCTATAAAAAACAGACACATTAAATACACTAGTCAATTTTCCTAATTTTCTTGAAAATAATCCCATATACATAAATAACTAAACAAAACGATAAATAGACAGGTGTATATTTATATATTAGGTGAGGGAATTAAATTTCCTACAAAAATAAACATCAATGGCCCATACAACTTAACTTTTTCAACCATCCATTCTCAACTATACTATCTTATATTAATTAACAAACATAGTTATTTCTTTATATAAGATCAAAATAAGTCAAATTAGGGTCAACTAATTATGATTAATTAATTTTGAATATTAATCATTATCCATCTAATATTTAACTATCATTTTCCATCTCATGCAACATGAATGCAAAATTAGGTTACATAATTTGATGGATTAATTTGATGGATTAGTCTATGACAGTTTCATGCAGATATTAGTCTATGCGATTTCATGCGCAGAAATGATATATTAGTCTCAATAGTTTTACGTGCAGAGATATTCGATTTATATATTTTTCTTATAAAAAAAAAGTTTAACTAACCTTGCAAATTGACATGAAATCAGAGTCAGTTACACTGTCTCCAAGTCCCAAATCAGGCAAGTTGTTACTTCCAAATTCTTTCATAACTGCCTCTTTCTTGTGTTCACCAACAAGAACTCCAGGCTCCTTAACAAACCCTGTTGCTCTCCCTCTTTTTGTAACCATCAATTCAGTTCCAAGCACCTTATCAACTCCCAAAAACGTCTTAACAAAAGGCTCAACCATAATCCTCGGGCTCGCGGTAACAACATACCGTTTCCCGAACGAGTTAAACACGTTCCACGTCACCGGATGCACGTCCTCGGCGTAAAACCTAGGCAAAACCGACCGAGAAACAATCTCAACGTCTCTTATCCTTAGTCCCGCAAATGTGACAAATATCAATGTTTTGATCGCCAGCGTCTCGGAGACGAATAGGTACGTGAAGTATATGAACGGGACTAAGGATAAGAGAACTAACGCTCTTAGAATGCTTCCGGCCTCGAGTGCGACGAGCATGTAGTAGGGAAAGGCGCTCCGCGACACGAGAAGCGTGCCGTCTAAGTCGGATGCGACGGTTTGGTTTGATCTATCTTTTGTGCTACATTTGGAAATTGGTTGGAAACGAGGAAAGACTCCCATGACAAATTGAGGAAAGTTTTTTGAAGAAAATTTTGAGTTTTTGCTAAGATGTTTTGGGAGAGAAGATGGTTTTATGAGAGAGAGGGTGAAGGGGTTTTTAAAGGACTAAAGAAGTGTATGGTTGTGAATTGGTGAGCAATTTTGAGAAAGTAAATTTATAATTCAATGTAATATACTAATAATAATATGTGGTGCCAACTTTGAGAAATAAATGTGAAGTTTAATACTATAATATAATATATACTATATGAAGTTCCAATAAATATTTATAAAGTAAGAATGCAACTAGTATTCTATGAAATTGTGTATGAATAAGCTTTGCTTAATTATTTTTAACAACTTGAGACTTATCATAATTCTTTTTAATGAATAATATAACTTAAGAAATTAATTCTCATCATTCTTTTTGGCTTAAAAGTACTCCTAATTTTTTCAATTTAAATACTAATTTTCTCAGTTAAAATTAAAATATTAGTCCACTTCTTTTAGAAATTAGTTTTTAATCTTCAATTTTTTTTTAATTTTCCACATCATTCTCTTTTTTGAATCGTCTATGTTGATATGACGTATTAGTTCATTAATGACATAAATACAAATAATTAATATTTCAAAAAAGCAATGAGCTCAAAACAGTTATTATAATAATTGCAAAATGGAATGAGACTCATTGCTAAGTTAATTTTATATTTTGTTTCTCTTTAATTTTTTGTTTTATTTTAATATTTTGGTTAAATTATAGTTTGCTCCTTTTATTCTATCTAATTTACAAAATTAATTTTTTTATTTCAACTTCAAATAAATTGAGTTTTTTTTCTTCACAATAATATGTGGTAGATAAACATTTGATGTTTTCTATAAACAAAGATATAAAAACAGAGAAGACTTTAGTAGAATGAACATGTTAAAGGAGTAAAAGTAGTGTGTATTATTTTTGGCGTGTGAGATAGGGAATTAGTTGTTGAGAAGAAAATGTGATAGAAGTAGTTGAGAATATTCAATTTGAGCCTACTTTTTAGTTTATAGATGATGTCCTTTGCTGCCTAATAAAATCAAAGTTGAACGGTTTGCTTTTAAAGTTTGTGTTTTCTTCATTAATTTGGCTATCTAACTTTATTAGCCAATTTAGGCAATACTAAATGTGTAGATAGATTGCTTTCTTAGTGTAAAATATGTCTTTAGACAATGGTGTTGTTGTACGTACCTTGACAATTCAACACTTCTTTATTATGGTGGGATGACTTTGGTCATTTCAAATACATATTGCCTTTATTTAGATTTTAGATTTTTTTAGATGTTTAGCTTAGTTTTAGTTATTTTTAAAAGAATAGGATGCGGGAGATACCATCTTTTATATCTGATAGATTTTAAAACTCGGTCAACACTAATTACTAGAATAATTCGCAAAAATGTATGGTTTTCTTTTTGGAACTCAAGTGTCTTCCTCCTTTTATTATGGTGACTCTTTTGACAACTCTAGGAAGTTTTCATCTTCTTTTGGATCATATTGATCTTCTCAAAAGTTTGTTGTACAATCTCAGGTCCAATAACTACACTCTAGCCTTACTTATACCAAAACATAGGTGTCTTACACCTCATACCATACAAAGCCTCGAGCGGGGTCATTTCAATACTTGAATAAAAACTGTTATTATAAGTGAACTCAATTAACGACAAGTAGCTATCCCAAACACCTCACACACAAGCCCTTAACAGATCCCGCAAGGATTGAACAATCATTTATGTCTGAGCGTTCGTCTGCAGATGATAAACAAAACTCAATCTCAATTTAGTATCCATCACTTCCTGCAAATATTTCCAAAACCTCGATGTAAATCTCAAATCTCTATCTTACACAATACTCAATAAAATATCACAGATAATAACAATCTTTCGAGAAAAGACAACTCTACTAACTGATAAATATTTCAAATATAATATTTTCTATGCGTGATATGGGAAGTGCCAAGATTAAGGCGTGAGGCGGACATGTGTATTTTAAAATTAAATGTATATAAACCTAATTACATAATGTAGTTTCCATTAGATTTTAAAGACAAATAACATCAAATAATTAAGTTTTACAGACATTTCTCACTCTTATTTCTCTCTCGTGATGATTCCAACTCAATCATTGTAAATATATGAGTTCCACAACACATTGTTCATGTTTGGTATTACTATATGTAACTAATTTATTTAAGTTAAGATTAAAGATAAGATTTTAAAGCTATTTGAAGTATGTAATTTATGAAATCTAATTTACACAATTAATATTTATCATTATTAAGTTATTTTCTTGGGTAAAGTTAACATATAATAACAAATGAAATGTATTAATTCATATTTAATAAAATATTTAATAATAAAAAAAATATAGAATAATAAATGTAATTTAATAATCGATTTTGTCTGTACTATCCCATCAATTCAATTGTTTTTAAATTTCAATGATTAAATTCCAACCTGAACTTTGTTTATGATTATGTTTTTCTATCTCATTGGTCCTTATTTTTTATTTCCTCAACATAGATTTATACTGAGTATATTATTTTTACAGATTTTTCTTTTTATTGGGCAAATTCGGCAGATTTTGACATCTAGGATTTACATATATAACATATATTACGGTCAAGGTATAATATATTTTTTATTTATTATTTAGATTCAAAAATTATATTTCAAAATTCAAAATAAAATAAATAAGAGACTCGAAAAAACGGTTGGGTTGCGCCATACATATGAAAGAGTATATAATAACGATGTATTTGCCAAATCAAATATTATGGTAAAATTTAATAATGACTCATTCGGATTAATTGATAATATTAGTTGATGGATCTTTTGTAAAAAAGTTTTATTAACTCTTAAGTTATATCGAGTAGACCTTGATGTTGCTATAATTCAATTCTTAATTCATGTGTTGAGTAGATCGCCATTGAATTGGTTTTAAGAAATAATTCACTACAAGCCCTTAGTATTATAACTAAACATAGAATAAAAGTTAAATAGTAGTTTTGTTAGAGATATCAAATTATGAAGTGCGATAAGAAAATTTAATGATGTTAGTTGTTTCACCTAAGGGTGTGTTTGGTTCAGGGTAGATGGAGGGGAGGGGAGGGGAGGGAAAATTTTTAATTAAATATGTTTGGTTCAAATTTTAGGAGGGGAGGGGAGGGGAGCAAAATCCCTCCAAAACATACTTTTTGTTTCTCTCCGAATTGGGGGGATTTGGAGGAGAGGGGAGGAAATATGAGTTTTGATATTTAAAAATTATTATATTTACTAAAATATCCTCAGTTTAATTTTATTATTTTAAAACTATTTGTTATCTTTTGTGTTACTGTTTTTTCTCGATTGTTTTCATCATCTTATTATAATTGTTTTCCACCTTCAAATTATTTTATAATTTTTATAATTAATATAAATCATAATCATTGTCTTTTTTTTATATAAAAAATTATGTTTCGTTATATTCGTTTTTTTCTTTTAATATTGTTATGTACTCTATCATATTTTCTTTTATATCAAATTGTAAACCATATCATTTTATTTATTTTTGTTTATTCATTTTATTAAATATTTTGAACCATTAATATTTAGTAATAAGTTATTTTATATATTTGTTTTGTGATATGATTCATCACAATTTAAACGATGTTATTCGCATATAGTTTAATTTATGTTGAAAAGTTATAAGTCGAATCGATTGTACTCAATTTTTTTAATTTTATGTGACAAATAAATATTTTTTTAATCACTCAATATTATAAATTTTATTACCAACAAAAATACGCACGAATTTTTCACATTTTAATATCATATGACTTATATAAGATCATAAGGATAAAAATGTAAATTATTAATAAAACCCCTCCCCTCTCCTTCTGAACCAAACACATTTTTAATTAAAATTCCTCCCCTCCCCTCCCCTCCTCTCTTTTGAACCAAACACTTATTTGATTAAAAAATTCCTTCACCTCCTCTCCCTTTCATTAAAATCCATCTCCTCCCCTCCCCCTCATTTGAACCAAACAGACCCTAAAAGTTCAAGGTTTAATGATAGATAAATGATACCTTAAACTAATAAATTGGTCTTAGTCTTTCTTGTTAAATTATCATCATCATATGTTTATCAATAGTGGTTAAAATCTCTATTATCAAGTAGCAACAAATGATGGGATTTGAACAATCCTACTCGCTTTATATTATGATAAATTTTAATCAATTTACTTTGTATTGTAAATCAAATAAAGTTCCCAATTTTTTTTTAAGTATTTCTATAATTTATTAAGATATTAGATATAATTAAAGTTGAGTCATGTGATTTAAATTTAAAGCGTCGTATCCTAAATTTTGATAAATATTTAGCAGTCAGTTGGTCATCCCAATAACTTAAAAAGTCAAAGAAAAACTATTTTAACTTTATATCCTATTTACTATTTTTGAACGTAATAAGTTAGGATTTACCATTTTATTAAGGATTAACAGTTAATTCCTACTAATTTTACTACTTGATTGTTATTATTTCAGGGTCATATTATTTATATAAGGGGTGTTATTAAAATATTTTAAGGCTATTAATATTTTTAAACTAATTATTAGGATTATTATTAAATATTAAGGGATGGTTAATTTAAATTAACTATAATTTAGTTCTTATATTAAGTTTATTAATATTATTAGGTTGGCTTAATTATAATTTATTATTATTATTATTGTTAATTTCGTATTATGGGGAAGGGTTGTTTTTTAATCAAAATTAATTTGGATTATTATTTTATAATATTAGGTTATTATTATTTATTAAAATATTTATTATTTGGGGAGGGCGGTGGTTTTAATTTTAACTAGAATATTTCAAATATTAACATTATTTTGGTATTTATTAGAGTCATTATTATTATATTATTAATATTAAATATATTTAGGATTCACTAGATTATTACTATTATTCTGTAGTTTAACAAGTTATTTGTAGTCAAACTTGTCGACCAAACAAACTCTAACTTGCGTGAAAGTGCAAATCAGAATGAATCAAAATCAAAATTTTATTAACACTTTTCATTAACACATAGATACAAGATGCGCTACAAATTGAAAAACCCTAAATATGATAATATACAACGAATTCAAATTAATTATAGAATCAAATATACACAATCTCATCTAAATTTCTAAATGAAAATCAATACAACAAATTGTAACCTAAATCTAATCACTATATAAGACTAAAAAAATTAGATGAAGAAAAAACTCTACACTAATCCAATTGCTGCTGCCATCACAACCTTTCCATTAGAACTCTTAAACACATAAAGGACTAGTGTTCATCATTAGAACCTTATATCTTTTGAGCTTAGCCACCTCCAACAATGGAGAAAGAGAGAGATCAGTAGAGGAATCCATAAATCTAACAAAGGACATAACGAAAGAAGGGAATAAGCGCGTAGCTTAATCGGTCACGACTTGGAGATGTAGGTTTTGTTATTTTACTTTTGAGACCGAATGTATAATTGCTTGATTGTTGCTTGATACATTGCCATTGTTGTGTGATTTGGTCATTTTGGAGTGACTGGGGTTTTCTGGGTATGAATTTGGGTTAGGGTTCATAAACGTTAAGGTTAGGGTTCTTCATATGAGACCTATGGTTCATCTGGAAAGGGTTAGGGTTCATTAGGAGGTATGGTATTATGGGTTAGTTTAGAGTTTTTGGGTTGAAGGTAGGGTTAGGGTTCATCTTATGAATCCTATGGTTCATCTAGGGAACCGAGATATAAGGGTAAGGGAAGGGTTCTGGGTAGAATTTCATAACCCATATGAACATCAGTTAAAGGTTTGAAGTTTCCGGTTGAGAGTCAATGTGGTGGCGAGAGATGGAGAGTAGAGAGAGGATGGGAATGAAGAGAGAAAAAAAACAAAAGAGAAATGAAAGAGTTTTGAAGGGAACTCAAACATATACTTCATCCCTTCGCTGCTAGATCAAGGATGCTTGGTGTAACACCCTAATTTTCCCCCGTAATATTTTAAATTAAAAAAACATCAGAGTAGTTAAACTAAACACACACAACTTAGGATGTTACAGTCAACATACAAAACCTGCTCATCTGATAGATTATGTAACACTTATATTTTAATATAATCATAAAAACTCGAACATTACTTTTATTGCAGCGGAATATAAAAAATCATTTATCATCTCATGGTGTATAAAATTTATCATGGAATTACACAATTCATCGAAATAACAGCTAAACGTAATAAGAGAGATGTCCACAATCTCAAAGAAACTATGAATCAAAAACACGTTCCAATGACTCTCTAGTGTTACAATCAGAGCAGACGCCAACTACAAAGAAAAAGAGTAAGGAGACTCCATCTTCAACTCACATCTGAGTCCTACTGCTGCATATTATCCACGTGGAAGCAATATTCAAACAGAAGGGGTGAGATATCATAATAATTTAAAGGAAAGTATGATAAACAGTATGCATTAGGATATCACATGTATTGTCACCCAATCTACAATACATCAGACTCAACATCAACAACAAGTTACCTAAGCATAAGGACAAAACAACAACAATTCAGTTAAACATCTCATATTAATCAACCAAAAACATCATTACTAATTATTCAGGTTAATCACACAAAACAACATATTTAGCAACATAGCAACATATATAATGCAATAAGACTCACAACCTGAATCAATGCATATGTATGTGGTACCGATTTTTGTGAACACTCAGGTTAACTGTTCCGATCCCCACCTCCTAGGATCAGAGCCACTCACTGACCTATCATCTCCGAAATCAGCTATTGTCCCAATTTACACGATGGGATTTTAGGCTCGCCAACAATGGACAATTGTCCACAAATGTATGCAATGCGACTATTTATACATACAACAACGATAACATCACTGTGCACAATAATCCAGCATCATGTTTATTGTACACCGCGGAAATTGGCCAACAAATACAAGATATATGTCATACAATATATATATATATATATATATATATATATATATATATATATATATATATATATATATATATATATATATATATATATATATATATATATATATATATATATATATATATATATATATATATATATATATATATATATATATATATATATATATATATATATATATATATATATATATATATATATATATATATATATATATATATATATATATACACACACACACACACACACACACAAACACACACACACACACACACACACACACACACACACACACACACACACACATATATCTTTTATGCAATCATAACAACTAAAAATAATTATCCAACAACAAAATATCAATTCTCAGGTTCTACAACCCATATAAAATGAAAGTATGTGCCCTCAGCTTCATGGTGTTTTGAACGACGCCTCAAACGAACTTACGAATCAAAAGTCACGTTCATTCTACCATCACTCGCTACAAGTTCGCTATTGCTCGCTTCGCGAACTTTCGCTACGCGAAATCTCGCTACCCCCGCTTTCATGAACTCATTTCAGAATGTAAACCATGGACTTTCGCTACGTAAACTCTCCAGGACAGCAAACCATAAAAGTGTGATTTTTGCAGTTGGAGGCCTTCTGGACCTCCGAATTCGATTCTATAAAAAGTCTCAGTCCTAGAATTTGAAATACTATCATGATATAACAATTATATCAGCTTAAAAAACCTGTTTAGAGGTCCTAACATCATACATACATCATGTAATCATCAATTCATATATTCAACACATGATTCATAATCCACATGGTCAACAAATAAGATACGGAAAAATCATTATAATCAACAATCCAACACAACACAACAGAATAATGCAACATCAAGATCAATAAGCTCAACAATTTTATCAATAATCATTATAATCAACAATAACTAACAAAAATCTGAACCATAAATCTACCTTTTCTTACATCATTCATAAATGACACCAAATACCCACTATTCATTAGAATATCCCTTAGAAAATCAAAACCCCACCCTTATCTTAGATTGAAGAGCTTTTCCTTCTCTAATCGAGTTCTTCCTTCTTCTTTGCCCTAGCCTCTTTCAACTTCTGTTCCAATTTCACGTACGATATAAAACTAACTCTAATCTTTTTCAATTCCCTTTATAAAATCCCTCACTATGGTTTACCTCATTTTTCCTCACTCATCCTCATACAATTACCATCATGCCCTTCAAATATCTACACACTTAGTATTTTATTTTATTATATTATATTATTATTATTATTGATCCCATCGAATTAAAATAATGATAATAATAATTCCCAATAATTATTTAATTGAATTAATTTCCATCCAATATTAAATAATTAAATAATTATCACTAATATTTCTATTTAGTTTTACTTTTCACACCACTAATCTCTACTCAAAGGCTCACACACTTCTCCACCCTCAAGGTCTACTCTTAAGATTACTACTCCATGCCAAGCGTATTCCCAAAACTCAACAAAACACACATAATCACATTTATACATACAACTTCATATAATTAAATTACGAAAAATAATTTAAAATAAAACGGGGCGTTACACGTGGCCCTCTTGATGACCACACGATTAGGTGACTTTCACTCATTCAGTGAGTGTGTGTATATCGTGTTCCCTTAGTTGAATTCTAATCTTAGCCTTTTGTATAGCCTATTTTGATTGGTATGCTGATCTGATGCCCCTCATGGGATCTACTTTGATCTCGTTGGATCAATCAAACGCCCCATAGAGAGTCAACATTTGCGCACTTCTTCACTTCTTACACAGAGACCCTTGTAAGAGGAAGCAATTTCTTCATCGGTGATTTCTTCATTACTGAAGTCTTTATCTGAGATACACCTATAGAGAGCAGTAACTTTTCTACCAATTTTGTCATTAATGTCATCAGACTCATCAGTCCCGAGAACAAGGTTCTCTTTCTTCTGATTTTTAGTAGCGGTTGGACATTCTGATTCATTTTGACCAAGACCCTGAGAGTTATGAGAGTGAACAAATTGATTTGAACTTTGTTCCTTTTCTGTTCCAACCTTTTTCTGAAGACCATCATTGATGTATGAAACAATATCCTTAACTTCTGTTTCAATTTTCTTATCCATATTTTCCAAAATCTTATTGAACTTTTTCCCAAGAAAAGCAATGGCTTTAGAAATTTCTTCATCAATGATTTTTAGAGTTGTATTCTTGGTCTTCTGTTCAAATCTGTTACTCATGTATAATTCAAAGGTTTGGAGAGACCTAATGTGAGCATAGGCCATACAGCCAAATATTCTCAGTTTGTCGAGATCTGGTGGATGTCCTGACCGAAATTCTTCAGGTGTCTTCATATCTAATGAAGTTGAAGGACATCTATTTATCAGATATGTTGCTGTTAAAACAACCTCAGCTCAAAACACCTTCTTTAACCCAACACTAGTCAACATGCATCTAACTCTTTCCAAAATAGTTCAATTGAACCTTTTCGCCAAACCATTTTGTTGTGAAGTACCTGCAGGAGTTTTATGCCTTGCAATATTCGAGGAAACACAAAAGATGACGAATTCTTCATTGCAAAATTTAAGGCCATTGTCGATTCTCAACCTCTTGACCTTTTTGCCAGTCTAATTTTCGACCAGAATCTTCCAACCTTTGAAATTCTCAAAAGTTTCATCCATAACTTTCTGGATGAATACCCATAACTTTCTGAATAATCATCAACTATAGATAAGAAATACCTTGCTCATGAATGTGATGGACACCTTGCAGACCCCCAAAGATCAACATGGATATAATCAAGGGATCTATGTGTTCTTTGTTTGCCTTTATTGAACTTCACTCAGCAAGTTTTTCTAAGTACATAGGGTTCACAAAATTTCAGCTTTTCAACTTTTTCTCCCCAAGTAGATTTTGTTTCCCCAATTCGACCAGACCCCTTTCACTGACATGGCCCAATCACATGTGTCAAATTTCTGTCTTTGACAAAGGTTTCATGGATGCAACATTTATCGAACCACTTACAATTTCAGCCTCAAGGGTATACAAGCCTTGTTTCCTCACGCCTCTCAAGACTTCCTTCGACCCCTTCATGACTCTTAGGATACTTTTCTCTCCTTGAAAATCATATCCCTTCTTGTCGAATTCACAAAGAGAAATCAAGTTTCTCTTTAAAAATAGGTACATACCTGACTTCAGTCAATATCCTTATTGACTCATCATGAAGCTTGAATCTCACAGATCCAATACCTGTAATTTTGCAGGTTTTGTTGTTTCCCAGCAGCATTGATCCACCATCTTGATCATATAGCTCCTCGAACAATTCTCTGTTTGGAGTCATGTACCAAGTGCAACCTGAATCCATAATCCACTCTTTTCTTGAGTCGCTTCTTGAAACCACAAGGACATCAAATCAGTTGAAGTCATCTTGAATAATGATTGCGTTACCATTATCCTTACCTCCATGATCTTTCAGGCGCTCATGGAATACCTTTCTTATGTAACCCCCCTTCTTACAATGATAGTATCGAATACCAGATGCCTCGCCACTACAAGACTTCTAATGACTTTTACCTTTCTTCTCGTCGAACTTACCATCCTTTCGCAAGAATTTCCCCTAATGGCCAACCCTTCACCAATCGTCGATGGTTTATGCTCCTTTCGTTCATTCAAGTCCTTAGAGTATAAGGCTAATTGAAATTCTTCAAAGCTCAGGGACTCTCTTCCATACAGGAGAGTTTCTTTGAAGTGAGCATGTAATATGGGAAAAGCGCACAACAACAACAGGGCTTGATCTTCATCATCGATCTTTACATCAATATTTTCAAGATCAAGAATCATCTAGTTGAACATATCCAACTGCTCAGCTAACACCTTGTCTTCACTTATCTTGAACGAATATAAAGCTTGCTTCAAGTAGAGTCAATTCACCAGAGATTTGGTCTTGTACAAACTTTCAAGTTTCAACCATAACCCTGATGTCCTAGTCTCCTTTGATACCTGTCGGAGAACCTTATCACCAAGGCTCAACAATATTGTGATGTGGTCTTTCTCTATCATGATCGTCTTTTCTTTTTTTGTTAACACATCGTCCATGGCTATCTCTCCCTTCAATGCTACCAAACAACCCTGCTGAACCAGTAGAGCTTTCATCTTCAAGCGCCACAGGCCGAAGTCGTTTACTCCGCTAAACTTTTCAATCTCATAGTTTGTTGAGAGCATCTCCTCCACTCTCACCACACCAATTTATTTTGAAAAATGATGTCTTGAAACAAAGTGTAAACGATTACTTTATGATCAAGAAACAAACAAGGGTTAAGATTAATAGAAAAACAAGAAGAAGAACAATAAGGATTGATCATAACTGCTATTCTTTACTTTCTCTTTAAATAGATTACAAGTACTCAAGAATAAAAAATAACCCTCTCACCCTAATTAGTATTTGCCACACTTAAGATGAGAGACTAGTATGCTATCTATAATAAAACTAACATACTAAATAATGGGCTTTTTAACAATTGGATCTTTGACACAATACCTAATTCGACAACTACATGCTAAAACACATTTTGACTACATCATGTAGGTCTTCGACAATAACATGTGAGCAAACTTCGGTGGCATGCTAAACTAGAGTTTGATTTAATATCTCACAATTACCTATTTTTAAGCAACAAAGACACATCATTGAAGATTTTTCTTTTAGAGTACAACCTTTTAAAATAGAGTCATCCTCAACACAACATATGCCTATTTTGTTGATATTACTAACTACATTAACTATATAAATCATTAAAGCCATCTTTCTTCACCTTATTTCATTAGCAAAAAAAGCTCTTAAAATTATTGTCATACTTTTTTAGAGTTTCATGTGTCAGGTATAAATTATTAAGAATTTTAATTTAAAATAGAGTTTTTAGTTTTCAAACTCTAAATCCCATTTATCAAATTATATTCTTTATCAATTATTATGATATGATTCGCATGAAAAGTTTAAAATTTCTTGATTTTCTGTGAGAATTATTTACCAGGTCTTTTACAGTAAAAGTTAGCTCAAGTTTAGATAAGTTAGAAAATACTTCATTTTTTGTTTCATTATTTACATTCTTCTAGTTATCAACAATTGTATCCTTAAATGTAAAATATGATTCTTCATCATCCTCTTATTTTTAAACACATATACCATGCTTCCATGAGATATTTCTTATTGCTTCTTTCAAAGTTTCCGTCTTTAGATTTTTCCTTTTGAAGCTCAGGACATTCATACTTAAAATGTCCTAGATTGTTGCAACAAAAACATATCTTCTAGTCTTCATTTTTTATTCCTATATGATAATATTTTATATGGTTGAGAAATTTATCTAGGAAACTTTATCCTTATGTACAAATGTTGGATCTTGTTGGTTAGAAAATTCAGTTATTCATGATTTGACCCTTCAACCCCTTCATCCTTTAGGATTTTATCATATGACTTCAATGTATTAGCTTGATGTGATACCTTTTTACCTTTTCTAATATCCAAAATCCTCTTAAGTGATATATTCCTTGTTAGTTGGGACAAATTGAGTAATTAGTGAGCTCAGGTGAGACTTATTAGTAAGAGATAACATTTTGGTAATTTTGTAGAGTTGCATTTTGAAGGTTCTGATAAGGGTATAATGGTAAAAGCACATATAAGCTCATTAAATGAAAAAGGACTTGTCTACTTATTATTTTCCATCTTCTTTTCTCTTCATTTTTCCTCAATTTGCAAAAGTTGGCAAGAAGAAAAAGAGAAGAGAAGAAGGAGAAAGTCATGGAGGGAGCATCATCAATCATCATCATTACCAACTTCATCTTATAAGGTGGATTCTTAGATAGTTGTAGCTTGGGGGAGGGGGGGGGGGGGGGGAGGGAGCATGAAAAGTATTGGGTTTTAGGGTTAGTGGTTTTCTATATGTTTGTAAAATTTATGCATAATTCTTATTGTGTTGCATGTTGATTGTAACACCATTTTCTACCCCAAATATAATGGAAAATAATTCACATTTATCAGAATAATATTTTAAACATAATAAAAATTACCTCAAAAGGCGTACATTTCTCAATAATTCAAATCAAAGTCAATGCTCCGTAAACAACGAGTTTTTTCAAAATTACTAAAAAATTGCTCAAATGGCAGTGGAACTCAAAAGGGTAAATCCAAAGTTTTCCTTGCACAACAACATAATCAAAATATCAAAAATCAATAAAATATGGTTTAACTCAAAGACCCCAACCTGATGTTACACTATCAGAACAAAACCCTCTAACTCAACCCAAAATGTCAAAAACTCCAAAAAGTCCTCGACGACATCCAAGGTTAAACTTGGTCATCTGCACGTTACCCACGTGGAGGTAACATTCAAACAGACAGGGTGAGTAAAACCATTCATAATAATCAATATAGTGATTAATATATAAAATAACGTCATTTTCATATTCAACATCATCATAATCATCAAGGAAACATCACAAAGTCATAATATCATAAATTACACCAAATTATCACGTAAATGCAAATGCAACAAAACTCATGCATGTGGTACCAATTTAACAAAATTTGATGGACACTGGGCCATCAATCCTCCATAGATCCCCATCAATAGGATCAATTCTACACAAGAACCAGAGCACAATAAAATACTTCACATTCGCACAATGAGACTGAAGCCACAAGAATCAAACACTAGACCGAAGTCCGGAATGCATATGAATGCATGATACACACGTCAATATCATCCTCATAATACAATCATTAGGTGCATCATGTAACATCCTAATTTTTCCATACACTAAATAATATATCTAGTTAGATTTGAGATTTTAACAATGCTAGTTATTAAAAATTAAATGTTGAAACTAACACTTATAATAATTAATTTATTAATTAATTACTTTTTATATTTATTACTTTTATTCTTCAATTTGAATATCATCGTTTCATTTTATAAACTAAACTTTGAAATTTAAATTGGTACTTAAAACCCTTAACTTTAAGTTAATTAATTATTCATATTATTATTATCATTATTGTTGTTCTTGTTTTGTTATTATTAATTGATTTTATTTTATTTGAATATTATCATTTTACTCTATAAACCAATTAATAAATAAAATAATCTTAAGACAATAAAAATATCAAATAACTATCCTTTTTACTATTTTTATTATTATTAATATTATTAACATTTTACTTTTTATAAAAGAAATATATATCTCATTTTCTATTAATATCCTACATAATATTATGTCATGAAATCAAGCTCCCATACCTTTGTCATAAATTATTTTCACAAAGTCATACTAGAACACCTAAAGCACTATTGATGAAAGATTAGTAAATATTTGATAGAGACATATTTACTAGCAAGAGTTGAAAAGTTGGAAGGTATGGGCAAAAGATGATAAATTATGTTATTTTAATATTTTACAACTAGTATAAATAGGGGTCTCTTCCACCCCATTTTCATTCATTCATTCACAAATCATCTTTCTTACTTCTTTACTTCTTTCCTTCTCTAATTTCTTCA
This sequence comes from Lathyrus sativus, assembly GCA_963859935.3. Lineage (NCBI taxonomy): Eukaryota > Viridiplantae > Streptophyta > Magnoliopsida > Fabales > Fabaceae > Lathyrus > Lathyrus sativus. The sequence goes on from OZ012741.1 coordinate 11,849,519, forward strand.
TATAGCAATATTAGTTTTAGTTATCGAAGTTCCCACGATATCGGTTCGTAACCTTTAGAGTATTTTGTGGTAAAAGTTCTTCTAAAGTTTCAAGGGAGTTTTATACGTCAAAGTTCTGCCCAAATCATTTTCATAAGTAATCGGTAAGCCGTTATAATGTCCATTTTATTTTAATTATATTATTTTAATTATGTTATTTATATAAAGGTTATTTTAAATTTTCTATGCAAATTCCGTTCAGACGTCGATATATTGAACTTATAAAGTCCAAAATAAATTTTACCATTTTAAGTCGTTAAATTTTATTATAATTTAAATGTTATTAGAAATATACTCTTGACAATTTTCTAAAACAAACAAATTCAAAAGGAGGTATAATATAATTTATATTTGAATTTAATAATTATTTTGGAGGTTATTATGATATATTTAAATAAATAAATATTTCAAGTTATAACGGGATTATGTTCAATTAACCATAAATTATATTCTAATTATTTCATAAATTTCGTACAATCCAACGGTTATCGTAAATTAGGTTCTTGGCAAAGATCGAAGACAACACTTGTGGACTTTCAACAACACTCAACAAAAGGTGGGGGCAAGATTTCGTATACGATTGGGACGGTTAGCGTAAAATAACTTAATATATATGTGTGTAGTGGTGACCTAAGCCCTACTAGCGATAAATAATTAAGGAGAGCCTATTCTCAAATAATGATTTTCACAAATCACTAGGCGAGGTTACGCCGGCCTTAATTAATTATCATAGGAATAATCTTTGACAATTTGGTATTGTATTGTGCTTGCATTATTCGGTTAATTTTATAATTGTTTATTTTATTTATACTTGAATGATTGTGATTGATAGATTAAGGAAATAATCGGTTAATGAGAGAAAAACATTGCTAGATATTAAGTAATTGATCCCCATTAACATAAGGAAAGTTGGATACAATGAGTAGTTATATTTGGTTGGGTTCTGGCTAAGGAAAGACTTGGTCGACTATGCCGTTTACAGTCCACCTCTCTTACCTGGGAAGTTAACCATACAATTACCCATTATACAAACTGAACTTATTATGTAAGGACAAAGATCAAATATGGCAAGACATTGGATGGATTTGGTACTCAACCTAAGTATCTAGATAATAAGTATAACTTGAAAAGTTGATACGATAATTCCCCATTATTAACTTAATACTTATGGCTAAGAGTTGCCACAAGATGAGTGAGTGATCATATAGACTTGCATTAAGGAATGTGTAAGTCCACCGCCGTGCGGTATGGGACGCACGAGGTTGATCAGTCGCCTGCAATCCCGACGGGGATTATTATCTATGCATGCTAGGCAAGACAAGGTTCTTGGCCTGAATTCTCAGGGACGATCGACTTATAACACCTAGGCTCCATGTGAAGTTAGGTGGCGTAGCTCTTGGTAATTGGGAGTACGTTGGTGGCATGTGGTCTAGTGATATCTGATCTTGGTAAATGGGATAGATATCATTGACAGCGTTTAGTGGCCTGAGTCAGCATATAGTTCAGGGATGCATTAGAATAAATAAAGTATATGTAATTGTGGGTATAAGATACGCTTGTTTGTATAAATATGGTTTCCATATATATTATTATTTTACACATTCATTCCCACTTTTAAACTTGTACATGAATCTTAGCCCTGTGTCATTTTTGTTTTGCATTTTGGATTATTTTATGACGATCAGACGATGAGCTCGAATCTTGCGTACTTCCCGACAACTCAGAAGGAAAGGATATGAAGTGACGTGGAGATGTGTTACTATAACATCTAGATTGGGAGCTGTTAGTGTTTTGTCAAACGCTAATCACATCCCTACTACTACAGTCAGTATAAGTGTCAGTCTTGTTGGACTTAGGAGGTCCCTTTTGGTATGCTTTCTTTTTGGTTTCCTTTCTGTACTTTTATTTTATGTTTTATCTATGTGGCAAGGCCGCTAGTCTTAACGGTGTCAAACTCTGTAAAATATATTTGAAGCATATGTATGTGAAACAGTATGTTTTTAAATAATTAAGTATTGTCCTTTAAAAATTTCAAATTTTTCTGTATTTTTATAAGGTTTCATTAGAATTCCACTAATGGGACATAGGCTGTCTCATTTAATGGTATCAGAGCTGGTCGATTCAGCTCGGACCGTAAGTGTCTAGAATTATACTGACTGTATCAAGTTGGATTCCAAACTGGATGATAACTTTTCTTCTGTGCATTGAGTCTTCATCTTGAGAGCCTTCTAGTATAATGGTCTAGGAAACTTATTTAGCACACTTTATTTTTCCTCCCCAACGGTCACAAACCCAACGGTAACGTAACGGACACTTCACAAAATTCACTTTATAAATACTTCACACCCATCCATTATTTTCATATCAATTCCTAAATATTTATCTATACCTTTCAAATGGCTAAATCCTTTCTTTTATTCATCACTCTTCTTGTCATTATTTTGTTTGTTATTGGTATCATCAAGCATGAAGAATTAGGTAAAGATTTCGTAGCAATAATGATAATTATAGTTTTACCACTATTAGTCTTAGCTTGGTTTACAAGTAGAGGTTTTTGAATGAGACATGGTCACGATTTTTGTAATCGTTGTTATTAAATAAATTGATACATTTTTGTTTATACATTAAATGTTGATTATGTTTTCCTGAATTCTAGTTATATTTAAGATATTAATTCAACATTTTAGACACAATTATCCCTTGCCTGTGGGAGACTTGATAAAAATCCTTATCGATGAATCATTCATTGGGATATAAATATACATAATTGTTATGTTCTTTATGTCTTGTGAATGATTGAACCTAATAACTATTCCTTTTCAGGAAGTTATGGTTCAGAACGTCAGAGGTGCGAGGCGTGGTAGGAGTGCTGCTAGAGGCACTACTAGAGGTATACGTAGGAATGCGAGTGATGAAGTTACTCCTGAAGGAGCACCTACCATTCCCATTGGACGAGAAGATCATTCCCAAACTGGAACGAACTCTCAAGCTGACACTCGAGATGTTCGTGAACTTGCTGCAGCTGTGTTAGTTCAAACACAACAAAATGCTCAAATCCTGCAAATCACTCGAGATCATCAACTCTTTCAGCAACAACAAAGGGAAATGGTGCATGAGGATACAGGATTGAACTCGTTTCTGAAAGGAAAACCACCACAGTTTGGTGGTGACTTTAATCCGGAGGGTGCTGAGAAATGGTTGCAAGAAATGGAGAAGATATTTTCTTTCACTCACTGTAGAGAGAATAGAAGGGTTGGTTATGCAACATTCATGCTGACAGGCGATGCTGAAGCTTGGTGGAGAGGAAAGTATAGATTATTGGAAGAGGAAGGAAGAGAAATCAATTGGACCTTGTTCAAAGAAGAATTTTTGGGGAAGTATTTTCCAAAGTTATGTAGGAAAGAGAAGGAGAGAGAATTTCAGAATCTACGTCAAGGTGTGATGACGGTGGGAGAATATACTAGGAAGTTTGAATCCTTGCTAAAGTATTCTGAGTTTTACCGCTTGCATCCAAGGGAAGAATGGATGTGTGAAAAGTATCAAGATGGATTGAAATATGATATCCAGAGGGCAGTTTTACCTCTGCATATTATGCGCTTTGGTGAGCTAGTAGAAAGGTGTCTGGAGTTGGAAGGGATTGACAATAGGAAGAATCAATATGGATCAGGAGGATCAACCCAAAACAACAATCACAAGGGCCACTTTAACCGAGGCCACGGAGGAAGAATCCAACGAGGGGGTAGGCCATATCAAAGGCCTACACCTTATCATAACCAGGATTCTAGAAGGTTAATGTTCAAGTGTTACAGCTGTGGAGGGGCACATCTTAACAAAGATTGTCCAAATAGAAATATTGGAACTTGTTTTCGCTGTGGTCAGAAAGGCCACTTTCTCAAAGATTGTCCCCAAGGACAAAGTCAACCAACAGGCCAGAGGAGCGGCCTAATAAACAATAACAACATAGGGAGAGCAAGAAATGGAGGCCCAAGTGTTGGTCAGAGACCTCAGAATCAAAATAAGCCAACCACAGGAAGAGTATTTACAATTAGAGGAGCTGAGATCTCAAAGTCAGCTGGGTTAATTCAAGGTATGTGTTTAATTGGAGATAAGTTGGTATCAGTTTTATTCGATTCAGGAGCTACACATTCTTTTATATCTACCTCTTGTGCTGAATTTTTGGGATTCGAAATTGTTGATCACGATTATAAGTTGACTATCACAACTCCCTCGGGAGAAAGAATGGTAACTTATTCAGTCTGTGTAGACTGTCCAATAATCTTAGAAAATAGAAGATTCTTAGTAGATCTTGTGGTACTCCCGCTACAAGACCTAGATGTCATCTTAGGAATGGATTGGTTATCAGCCAACGATGTCAACTTGAGATGCAAGGAGAAAATTTTTACATTTGGAGAAGATAGTGGAGAAATCAGCAAAGCTGAAACCCTCACTCAAAGTTTTATGATGCTATTCTCCATGTCAGTAGGAGAAACCCCTAGTGTGGAAAATTTTCCCGTAGTCTGTGAATTCCCGGAAGTCTTTCCAGAAGAAGTTCCAGGTTTACCACCGGTTAGGGAAGTGGAATTTTCTATAGACTTGGTTCCAGGAACTGGACCAATTTCTATATCTCCTTATCGAATGTCACCCTCAGAGCTTGCGGAGTTAAAGAAACAATTAGACGAGATGTTAGAGAAAGAATTTATTAGACCAAGTGTATCGCCATGGGGAGCTCCAATCTTGTTTGTGAAGAAGAAGGATGGTTCTTCTAGACTTTGTGTGGATTACAGACAACTCAATAAAGCCACTGTGAAAAACAAGTATCCTTTGCCTAGAATCGACGACTTGATGGATCAGTTAAAAGGAGCATCAGTATTCTCAAAGATTGACTTGAAGTCTGGATATCATCAGATCAGGGTGAAGGAAGATGATATTCCAAAAACAGCTTTTAGATCCCGTTATGGACACTATGAGTACTTAGTTATGCCATTTGGTTTGACTAATGCTCCAGCAGTATTCATGGATTACATGAATAGGATCTTTAGGTCATACTTAGATCAATTTGTTGTAGTTTTCATTGATGACATTCTGATTTATTCCAAGAATGAGGTAGAGCACAGAGAACATTTGAGAATTGTGCTACAGATATTAAAGGACCTTCAATTGTACGCGAAATTCTCGAAATGTGAATTTTGGTTGAAGGAGGTACAATTTCTTGGTCATGTAATTAGTAAAGAAGGTATTGCAGTAGACCCAAGTAAAGTCGAAGCAATAACAAAGTGGGAGAGTCCAAAGAATGTTGGCGAGATTCGAAGTTTTCTTGGACTAGCTGGATATTATCGGAGGTTCATTGAAGGATTTTCAAAGATCGCTTTGCCCATGACTCAGTTAACGAGGAAAGGTAAAAACTTTGAATGGACTAAAGAGTGTGAAGAAAGTTTTCAGAAGCTAAAGGAAAGATTGACTTCATCACCAATACTCATCTTACCAGACCCATTAGGAAATTTTGATGTGTATTGTGATGCGTCATATCAAGGTCTTGGGTGTGTGTTGATGCAAGAAAGGAAAGTGATAGCTTATGCATCAAGACAATTGAAGGTGCATGAGAGGAACTACCCAACTCACGACCTAGAGTTAGCGGCAATTGTGTTTGCCTTAAAGATTTGGAGGCATTATCTTTATGGATCAAAGTTCACTGTGTTAAGTGATCACAAAAGCCTGAAGCATTTATTTGATCAGAAAGATTTAAACATGAGACAAAGGCGCTGGATGGAATTCTTGAAGGACTATGATTTTGAGTTGCAATATCATCCCGGAAAGGCCAATGTTGTAGCAGACGCTTTGAGTCGAAAGAAACTTCATGTATCTGCAATGATGTTGAAGGAAGAAGAGTTGATTGACAAATTCGTGGATTTAAACTTAGGAGTACATCACAATGAAGGAAGTATATTCATAGGCGCTATTGTCGTGTCTAATGAATTTCTGAAATGGATCAAAGATGAACAACAACTTGATGACCGTCTAGTGAGCATAAAGGAAAATATAAGAAATGGTCAAAATGGAGAGTTTAACATAAGGAGTGATGGAATCCTAAGGTTTAAAGAAAGGTTGTGTGTACCTCAAAATCAGGATATTCAAAAGTTGATTTTGGAAGAGGGCCACAAAAGTAAGTTGAGTTTTCATCCAGGAGCCACAAAGATGTATCAAGACTTGAAGAAAATGTTTTGGTGGGTTGGAATGAAGAGACATATAGCAGAATATGTTCAAAGTTGCTTGGTATGTCAGAAGGCAAAGATTGAACATCAGAAGCCAGCCGGATTGCTACAACCTTTAGATATTCCAGAGTGGAAGTGGGACGGAATAGCCATGGATTTTGTAACCGCTTTGCCTAAGACTCAGAAACAACATGATGCAATTTGGGTGATCATTGATAGGTTGACAAAGAGTGCACATTTCATTCCCATCAACCAGACGTTTAAATTAGAGAGACTAGCTCAGGTATATGTAAAGGAGATTGTTAGATTGCATGGAATACCTTCAAGTATAGTCAGTGATAGAGATCCCAGATTCACATCAAATTTTTGGCATCAGTTGCATTTAGAGTTAGGAACAAAACTGAGGTTAAGTTCAGCTTATCATCCCCAAACGGATGGCCAGTCTGAGAGGACGATTCAATCGTTAGAGGATTTGTTGAGAGCTTGTGCTCTTGAACACAAAGGAAGTTGGGACGAGTTCTTACCATTGATTGAGTTTACTTACAACAATAGTTTTCACTCAAGTATCGGCATGGCTCCATATGAAGCATTATACGGAAGAAAGTGTCGTACACCTTTATGTTGGTATGAGGTTGGAGAAAATAAAATATTGGGTTCAGAATTCGTGCAACAAACGACAGATCAGGTTAAACTTATTAGAGAAAAAATGAAGGCAGCACAGGACCGTCAAAAGAGTTATAATGATAAGAGGAGAAGACCTTTGGAGTTCGAGGCAGGAGATCACGTGTTCATTAGGGTAACTCCTAGGGCGGGAATTGCACGAGCAATCAAAACTAGGAAGTTAACACCAAGGTTTATCGGGCCTTTTCAAATTCTACGGCGGATTGGACCTGTAGCGTATCACATTGCTTTGCCGCCAAACTTGTCTAATCTTCATGATGTATTTCATGTATCACAACTGAGGAAGTATTATCCGGACCCTTCACATGTCATTGAGCCTGAAACTGTGGAACTTAGAGATAATTTGGAATATGAGGCTATACCTGTCAAGATCTTAGATCATCGTATTAAAGAACTTCGTGGAAAGCAAATACCATTGGTTAGAGTCGTGTGGGATGATGTAACTGGTGATTCTACTTGGGAAAGAGAAGAAGACATGCGTCAGAAGTATCCACATATGTTTTAGGTACGCTAAATTTCGAGGACGAAATTTCTTTTAAGGGGGGTGGTAATGTAACATCCTAATTTTTCCATACACTAAATAATATATCTAGTTAGATTTGAGATTTTAACAATGCTAGTTATTAAAAATTAAATGTTGAAACTAACACTTATAATAATTAATTTATTAATTAATTACTTTTTATATTTATTACTTTTATTCTTCAATTTGAATATCATCGTTTCATTTTATAAACTAAACTTTGAAATTTAAATTGGTACTTAAAACCCTTAACTTTAAGTTAATTAATTATTCATATTATTATTATCATTATTGTTGTTCTTGTTTTGTTATTATTAATTGATTTTATTTTATTTGAATATTATCATTTTACTCTATAAACCAATTAATAAATAAAATAATCTTAAGACAATAAAAATATCAAATAACTATCCTTTTTACTATTTTTATTATTATTAATATTATTAACATTTTACTTTTTATAAAAGAAATATATATCTCATTTTCTATTAATATCCTACATAATATTATGTCATGAAATCAAGCTCCCATACCTTTGTCATAAATTATTTTCACAAAGTCATACTAGAACACCTAAAGCACTATTGATGAAAGATTAGTAAATATTTGATAGAGACATATTTACTAGCAAGAGTTGAAAAGTTGGAAGGTATGGGCAAAAGATGATAAATTATGTTATTTTAATATTTTACAACTAGTATAAATAGGGGTCTCTTCCACCCCATTTTCATTCATTCATTCACAAATCATCTTTCTTACTTCTTTACTTCTTTCCTTCTCTAATTTCTTCATATAGCAATATTAGTTTTAGTTATCGAAGTTCCCACGATATCGGTTCGTAACCTTTAGAGTATTTTGTGGTAAAAGTTCTTCTAAAGTTTCAAGGGAGTTTTATACGTCAAAGTTCTGCCCAAATCATTTTCATAAGTAATCGGTAAGCCGTTATAATGTCCATTTTATTTTAATTATATTATTTTAATTATGTTATTTATATAAAGGTTATTTTAAATTTTCTATGCAAATTCCGTTCAGACGTCGATATATTGAACTTATAAAGTCCAAAATAAATTTTACCATTTTAAGTCGTTAAATTTTATTATAATTTAAATGTTATTAGAAATATACTCTTGACAATTTTCTAAAACAAACAAATTCAAAAGGAGGTATAATATAATTTATATTTGAATTTAATAATTATTTTGGAGGTTATTATGATATATTTAAATAAATAAATATTTCAAGTTATAACGGGATTATGTTCAATTAACCATAAATTATATTCTAATTATTTCATAAATTTCGTACAATCCAACGGTTATCGTAAATTAGGTTCTTGGCAAAGATCGAAGACAACACTTGTGGACTTTCAACAACACTCAACAAAAGGTGGGGGCAAGATTTCGTATACGATTGGGACGGTTAGCGTAAAATAACTTAATATATATGTGTGTAGTGGTGACCTAAGCCCTACTAGCGATAAATAATTAAGGAGAGCCTATTCTCAAATAATGATTTTCACAAATCACTAGGCGAGGTTACGCCGGCCTTAATTAATTATCATAGGAATAATCTTTGACAATTTGGTATTGTATTGTGCTTGCATTATTCGGTTAATTTTATAATTGTTTATTTTATTTATACTTGAATGATTGTGATTGATAGATTAAGGAAATAATCGGTTAATGAGAGAAAAACATTGCTAGATATTAAGTAATTGATCCCCATTAACATAAGGAAAGTTGGATACAATGAGTAGTTATATTTGGTTGGGTTCTGGCTAAGGAAAGACTTGGTCGACTATGCCGTTTACAGTCCACCTCTCTTACCTGGGAAGTTAACCATACAATTACCCATTATACAAACTGAACTTATTATGTAAGGACAAAGATCAAATATGGCAAGACATTGGATGGATTTGGTACTCAACCTAAGTATCTAGATAATAAGTATAACTTGAAAAGTTGATACGATAATTCCCCATTATTAACTTAATACTTATGGCTAAGAGTTGCCACAAGATGAGTGAGTGATCATATAGACTTGCATTAAGGAATGTGTAAGTCCACCGCCGTGCGGTATGGGACGCACGAGGTTGATCAGTCGCCTGCAATCCCGACGGGGATTATTATCTATGCATGCTAGGCAAGACAAGGTTCTTGGCCTGAATTCTCAGGGACGATCGACTTATAACACCTAGGCTCCATGTGAAGTTAGGTGGCGTAGCTCTTGGTAATTGGGAGTACGTTGGTGGCATGTGGTCTAGTGATATCTGATCTTGGTAAATGGGATAGATATCATTGACAGCGTTTAGTGGCCTGAGTCAGCATATAGTTCAGGGATGCATTAGAATAAATAAAGTATATGTAATTGTGGGTATAAGATACGCTTGTTTGTATAAATATGGTTTCCATATATATTATTATTTTACACATTCATTCCCACTTTTAAACTTGTACATGAATCTTAGCCCTGTGTCATTTTTGTTTTGCATTTTGGATTATTTTATGACGATCAGACGATGAGCTCGAATCTTGCGTACTTCCCGACAACTCAGAAGGAAAGGATATGAAGTGACGTGGAGATGTGTTACTATAACATCTAGATTGGGAGCTGTTAGTGTTTTGTCAAACGCTAATCACATCCCTACTACTACAGTCAGTATAAGTGTCAGTCTTGTTGGACTTAGGAGGTCCCTTTTGGTATGCTTTCTTTTTGGTTTCCTTTCTGTACTTTTATTTTATGTTTTATCTATGTGGCAAGGCCGCTAGTCTTAACGGTGTCAAACTCTGTAAAATATATTTGAAGCATATGTATGTGAAACAGTATGTTTTTAAATAATTAAGTATTGTCCTTTAAAAATTTCAAATTTTTCTGTATTTTTATAAGGTTTCATTAGAATTCCACTAATGGGACATAGGCTGTCTCACATCACCATTCATCAAAATTATCATAATAATCATGTCATCATAAAATCATCAAAACCTCGTGAAATCAACATCATAAATCATCATAATTACTCATGGGAATTCATCATACAGTCATGTATTAGTCTCATAAAAATCACAATTATACTCATGGTAATTCATCAGAGAAATCACAACATCACAACATCAAAACATCAAGGCAGCATGAACAAGAACACAATTTGTAAAACGCTACTACGTTCCCTGGAAAGTTCGTCGTGCGAGTTTGGGGCGAACTCGCGATTATAGCAAATCACTGCTATGCAATAGTAGCAAAAATAGTCCAAAGGTCCATACGATTTTCTTCCCCAATGCCTCCAAAACATCCCCAAATCATTACTAGGGTATTATGGCGATAAAGACACAAAATCTACGACTTATTAGGCCAATCCCGTATCTTATTTACGCCTCCAATTCCTATAATTTCTTACAAATACCCCACAATCATTAAAGTTCTCACAATCACTTACCCTATACGGTTAAACAACCTCAATAACAGATTTGGCCACGAAGGCCTAATTTCCCTTACTCTCAAATTAGCCTCAAACCTATCAGAACATCAGTTCAAATCTCTTAAACTCATTGAACTCATCACTAGAAAGGCAACAACAATCCAATACTCAAAAATTCCTAAACCATTAAATCGGCTTTAAATACATTGAATCATATATTGAAAACAATAAAGGTAATTTTGGCCACGAAGGCCTAATTTTCTCAAACTCAAAAACCTCCTAAATCCTTAAATCGACTTTAAATACATTGAATCATATATCGAAAACAATGAAGGTAATTTTGGCCACGAAGGCCTAATTTCCTTAAACTCAAAAATCTCAAAAATCCTTAAATCGGCTTTAAATACATTCAATCATATATTGAAAACAATGAAGGTAATTTTGGCCACAAAGGCCTAATTTTCTCAAACTCAAAAACCTTCTAAATCCTTAAATCGGCTTTAAATACATTAAATCATATATCGAAAATAATGAAGGTAATACTCCCCATACCTCAATTTTGTTGATTCCAAGCCTTTCTCCTTTGAGTTCTTGGAAACCTCACGAGACCTTGCCTCTATCCTCTTCCCTCAGAGCTCTGGCCTCTTTTTCTTCTCTTTTCACGGTCTAATAAGAATGAATCCTAATTCCCTCAAAATTCCTTTTTGTTAAACCTAACCTTGGGCCTTTAAAATGAGCTTTCCAATTTCACCCTCACTAACTCCTCCTCAAATGTCCACTTTGCCCTTAAATTAAATTATATTTATTTAGATTAATAATAATACCAAATATATTCATATTATATACTATTATTTAAATAAATAACTAAAAACTCCATAATTCCCAATATTTACACCAACCACCGAAAATCACCAAAAATACGAATATTCATATTTAAATAAATTAAATAAATATTCCAAGAATTTGGGGTGTTACATTGATGATGATCAACCATGGTGTTGATTCTATTTATGTGAAGTATGAAGCTAATTGGTGACATATTGGTGTGTTTTGATTGATTTTTTTTCCCTTCATGCATGTTCTTGTTTCACGTTGAATTTTATGTCAACCTCGCTAAGCGAAGGAGTTGCTCGCTAGATGAGAGATTATTTTTCCTGAATTTTTATTATGTCATGGTCGCTAAGCGAGGGCTCGCTTGAAGACTGCCATGTCATTACTAAGAAACACAGTGGAAATCTACAGTTTGAACTTTCTACCTCGCCTCGCCTAGAGCTTGCTAAGCGAGAGTTATGAGATTGTGGGTAAATTTCTACCTTTCATGTTTCCACCATAAAACGAGATTCTTAACTATGATTAATGCATTGGAGAAATATTCCAATGCTCTAACACTGAGTGAAGAAAAACCATACTTGAATTCCAAATATTGCACGATTAATGATGATGAAGTGTGGTTGCATATGTGTTATAATGTTAATTTCATGGCATGAAATGCTTGAGTATGTTATGACACTATTGGATATAGTTTATATGGTTAGTGTTTGAAGAATATGAATTTAAAAGTTATATTTTTGGGATTCTCTCCTGTCAATCTCGCCGAGCGCCTGAAATCCACGCCTAGCGAGATCTGTTGATATGAAAAATCTAGTAATATTGAAAATAACATATCTTGAGTTTTATAAATTGAAATGAGACACAGTCAGATGCATTAGAAAGATAACGTAGATAAATATAACATATTAGAGTTTATATATGTTATTATTCCATTCTAATTACCCATTATATCTGGTTACCCCCCCATAGGATGATCGGACGTGCACTTGCTATGTGACGTGTAAGTGGATTAGCTTAAGCTGAAGTAGGTTGCATGAAAGCTTCCCATAATGCTTAGTTAGAAAGTTAATTGAAGAACTTGTGAGGAAAATGAAATTTTGGTATACAGATCTCAGATGTCCCAAGAGATTTTGAGACTTTGATCTCTGCATAACTAAACAAGGACATAACAAAACAAAACAAAACAATCTGATATCTCAAAGTCATAACAGTGTCATGACAGATGTTTCAACATCTATTTGAACATAAATTTGAGAGTATAAGAATAACTGAAATATACAACAGAATGATAAATAACACTAAGATATGATGACCCAGTTTGATGTACAACAACACCTACTTCTGGGGGCTACCAAGCCAGGAATGAATTCACTATTAGTAGTATTATTTCAGAGCTAAACAACCTCTGGTTTACAACTCCTTACTTAATCCCTACCCAATGCAACTTCTACCTAGAAACACGTCTAGATAAGAGAAACCTATTTCAATTCCTAAATCAAATCACTGATATCTAACAGTCACATCATCCGGTGACTGTATCAAACTGTTCAATTGAAAGACACACCTTTCAATAAAATATTTAGTCAATTCTTATGACTAACACTAATACTTAAATTTTCTTAAAAGTTTCATCCAAGAACAATATACAATTCATTACCTAAAGGTTTCTATATATGAAAACTATGTCTACCACAATGTATCAAACCTGATACAAAGGGTGACTTATGATACCAGAAAGTCACATAACTTTCAAAACACTAAACCCTTATTTTTACTTTACAAAAGTCTTAACAAGGATTTGTGTTTTGCTCTAGGTCTTGGTCTTCTTTTTATAGTCTTCAGCAATCCATGGGCTTCAAAATCTCTATCCAATCATTCTTTGATCCATGTTCTATTTCCACCTTAAATCTTGGAACAAATATGCAACAAACCTACTGTATTAGACCAAGATGTCGAGTCCTTAAGATAAGACATCTTGTCTGACATGTAGTTCTTTACAGATTTATTTATGTCAGAACATCTTGTTTTACCAAAATTTGGTCAAATATTAGAGCCTTCAATCCCCCCCTTTTGCATAATAAACCCAGAAAATAAGGAGTAGAAGGAGTAGAAAGTCCTGAAGTCATTTGAGCCAGCCTATAACAAGACTCCTGAAATCTTTCATTCTTCTTGTACAACATGCACCACCTGTTATATGTCGTGTACCTTGAACCCTGCTGTACATGAGGAAGAAGACACGTGACACCCCCCCTCAAAACCAGTCCTAATTTACCACCCTCCATTATCCATATCATGGCTTAGAGGACCAGACCGCAGTTCCAAATAACTCAGAACACAAGACACAAATGTGTTCATAACTCAAATCACAAGACACAAAAAGAAGACTCAGAACAAAAGGAACTGAAACACAATCAGGATATTAGAGCATCCTATCCAAATCCTTGCAAAACAAATGCAAGAAAAGACTCAGACCACACAATGAGATTAGTCATGTGTTGCAAGGAATAACACATAATTGAGATAGACACACAACCTATCTCCCCCTTTTAGCCAAAAATTAACAAAGATGTCCAAAATAGTTCCATACCCAAATAGTACTCACCCAAACCCAGAGCCATAAAGACTCGACACAGAATAAGAAACACAACCTGAGACAAAAGAAACAAGGACCCCCTTTTAAATACCCGAGAAATTTCCTTAGGAATTAACGACCCATTGAAATAATTGAAAGACAATTCAATGAAAGAGTAAAGTGAGAAAGATAACTTCAGCTTAAATGAGCGTGCATCGGCCAACTCAATTTTGATTGTTTCTTCTTTAATGAGAACAGTCCAAAGACTATATATGACCCGAAGAAACATGTCTTGCACGCCTTCTTTAAGGCACATTTTCCACCGTCCAAGTAACACCGTCCACATAAAGCCACGAGTTCTAAACAATGTTCTGATACCCAGTCAATACTTGTTTACTCACTCTTGTAAATTTTGAAGCATAGTCACTATGACTTCCAATGAACTCTAAGCATACTCCTTTCTTCCAGAATTAGAAGCTCCTAACCAAGATGTCAAGATAATATGTGTGACATCTCTAATTAATCAACAAAATCCTCCATGGACCTTATCCCAATCTACAGAGAAAAATAAGTTCTCCCAGACAATATCCAATCTAAGCTAAAGTATCAACACACCACGATGTCAAGACATCTTATCTGACATCACAACCTCACATTAATCACATGAATATTTTCATGCTCATAAGTGAGAAAATACCAGGATCACAATCCTTGTACCATAATCAATAAACTCTTAGATTGAGGTCAAATAACACCATTGAACACTCTCCCCCTGAACACATCCATACATTGTACAAATCTATCTTGAACCTTACAGCCATAGACAACCTTGTTCTTTGAAGAAAAATCCAATCAATCCTTGAATGCTCACATCCCTGAAAGAGACATACAAATTCTCTTAATTCCTTGGTTAGCCAAGATATCATCCCTACTTGGAAGACATCAAACCCCTTCACCAAATGAAGAGAGATACATCCTCAACCTACTTCATTTTCAAGATTTATCCTGATACATCCTTTTCTAGAAATACTTCTAGCAAAGCCTACAATTTACTCACAGAAAATCATAATCCACACAGTCTTGCCCATACTCTACATTGAATAGATAATTAACTTCTGATCCAACTGGTGAGTAACAATTTTCCTTTATGAAAAATAACCAACTGAGATGATGTTTCAAACATTAGTTAAGATATCACCCTCAATCAAAGGAACTATCTACTTTGGTTCGGGAGTCAACATCCATAGGAATAATTATTTTCATGGTAATCCATACACTTCCATTTGCAAGGGATACGTGAGGATCCCAATAGATCATAGATGCAGCAAATCACTGACCATCATAGAGGATAGAGTACCACATAGAGAAATAAACTCTCATGAAGCTTCAACCCTGAAGCAAAATGTTCAGACATCCTGTCTAACATCACAAAGTCAGCACCCATCCTTAAGCAACCAAAAAAGAGTTTCCCTCTAATAGATATCAGTATGACTGACAATAAACATAAGGTATAGACTGAGCATCATACCATAAGCAGACTTCTCAGCAAGGTCTGCTTCACTTATGCCCTTTAGTACTCTATCCTATAAAACTCCACATTGCAAGACCATAATAATTCCATAAGATGAAGTACATTAGCATTTACAAAGGCTAATGTTCCTGTAATAAGCTTGAGCATTTAGTTCCTTGAGGCTCTCACAAAACTAAGGTTATTTGACATATCTCCCTCCAAAGAGACAAATAAGAAACCCTTACATAAGGTCCTTAATTACGAGGGAACCACAACAGGACTATATCTTCCAATGCTAAAACCTTCTTACTCCAGATAGACATCTGGATCACTCATTCCAAACAACTTAGATTAGACTCCAAGAAGAAGATATGAATACACCAAGCAATCATCAACTCCCTTGAGCTTTTTCCATTGCATGATTCACAAAGGTTGAGATAGACTTTATCACTAGCCATACAGATGACGAGCACATAAGCCTAAAGAGACCAACCTTTAACAAAAAGACAACTTCAGTGCATACTTTCTTCCTTTAGCATGAGCATTCTGATGCTCAGTACAATGTCAGGATATTTGAATGACATCAATGACTTGGCTAGTCAATTGATGAACCATACTGAGTTCCATCTTAGTTGATACAATAGAGGATCTATCCTT
The DNA here is from genome assembly GCA_963859935.3 of Lathyrus sativus. Taxonomy (NCBI): domain Eukaryota; kingdom Viridiplantae; phylum Streptophyta; class Magnoliopsida; order Fabales; family Fabaceae; genus Lathyrus; species Lathyrus sativus. The sequence continues at coordinate 11,865,956 of OZ012741.1, forward strand.
TTAAGGCTTCCGAACACCTTTTCACAATGAATAACTTCCCCACCTCAACAGAACAAGATTTCATAGACATGATGACATAATGCTTCAACCACAATTCTCCAAGAGAATCATCAAGACTCGATCAGAGTCAACACCTATCCTTAGAAGAATCAGTCACAAGATAGACACACTATCTGTAAGAACACTCAGGTACAACTTTGAAAGACCAGATAAGTCTCCAAGATGTCATGGTGAATGTCCTAGACATTTTCCCCTGACTTCCATATGTACAAAATCTGGTAGAGATGTCTTTACAGTCCTCTACTAGAAATTAGAACTCACACTCTTATAGGAGATACAAAAACATATCTTCTGCACCCATATACGCCTAGATCAGAAATAAACTGACCCAACGAATGTTCATCAAGATGACCATGAGTTAATCTTGACTTCCACCAGCACACCTATCCATAGCAAGATTCTTGGATAAAGGCTTCCTAGATGCAAACCAAAAGACTCTTCAAGACCAATCTGAAGAGGATTCCCAACACAATTGATAAACACACATTTGTTTATCATTCAGAACATATGCTACATCTATCCTTTGTCTGAGAAGTCCACTCCTTAGATCAATAAGATTCTGCACACACTCTTCTGAAGTGATGTTTCAACATCTGGTTGAACATCAGTTCCTATTCCCATGAACACATCATTGAAATTGGTTCTTGAGCTCTTGCAACTGTATGATGATACACCTCCAGGTGTGCCATTTTGACATTATCTTTCTTAAACAAAAATCAAAAGGATAATTAGTTAATTACTTGCTAAGGCCACAAATAGAAATCGATTTTAAATCCCAATTATGTATTCTCCAAACATAAAAACAACCTTGAAATAAATATTCTAGGCATAAATCTTCCTTAGAAGACCATCTTCTCTTCTGAACTCTATTTATCAAACACATTCAAAAGTGCCTCTATGAATGGACTTGAGAGAGAACTCGAGTATCTTGGGCCACCTTTAAACAAAGCATAGAGTGTTTACCAAATCCATAGATCTTGAATTTGATGAGTAAGACCTCAACTCAACCTTTTCATCCTATTAACTTTCATTGTACCTGGTTGACACCGTCTCCTAAGCAACAGGAAGATCCTTCAGTGGAAAATAGATCACAATGCTTGCTCATTTAAATAACTCCCAACTAGTGATGGTATGAACATCTAGAGAGGACGACACCATTTTCAGCAAGCCAGGTGAGATGTCATAACATTTTAAAAAGCATCATGGGTAACAATAACATCATTATTAGCAGCAGCGAAAGAATCTACACAGAAGTATCAAACAACCGACAAAAGTTGTCAGGCCGGTTTGAGAAAGCTATCCTCCGAGCTTCCAACCCCCTTGAACACTATAGTAATGGATGGTCTAACCAAACAATCCCCTTCCTTGTTCAAAAGACCAGAAAGTATCTTCCCTAGAACTCATCCAGAAATAGAACATGATGCCTGCTCCGATACCAATTGAAATTTTAGTATACAGATCTCATATGTCCCAAGAGATGTTGAGATATTGATCTCTGCATAACTAAACAAGGACATAACAAAACAGAACAGAAAGACAAATTATTGAGTTAGATAATATGAATCATGTTCATAGTCCATGGATTTGGATCATTCAAGGAGAAGTAGTCTAACTATAGGAAGCTTGTGACTCGCGTGTCTTTAGTCCTTAGATTGGGATCGACTAAGGATAAGAAATTCCTTATTGGGTAAACATTTGTGACCTGTTTCCATCGTCCATAGATTTGGATCGTTCTCGGAGAATTTGTCAGAGGTAATAGAGATCTGTGACCCATATCCATAGTCCTAGACCAGGGGTTTTCTAGGGAGAAGATACTTTTTTGTTGCATTCCTGAGTAGTGATTCATTGAGTTATATGAACCCTTGTTGTGTGTTTCCATATGAAGCATAAATACCTAGAATGCTCAAGTCCTTGTTACATTTATGAGTGATACAAAATTAACGTAAAGAGGAAAAGCTTAAGTTAAGAAATTGATAAGAGAACCTTTAGATCCGATTAGACCCATAAGATAGGAGAACCCACTGAGATTATCATCTCACCCTACTATTATTGTTGTTTTTTTTCATGCAGTTCTTTTCCGTTTAAAGGCAAAGATAAGCTTACTTGATAATGTTCAACGACTTGAATTTTTTTGGTTATGATATTCCAATGTGGATCATGTGGATGTTTTGACATAAATCCTAGTTTTAGTTTAGGCATTCTTGTGTATTATGTTCCATATTTTGTATATTATTCATTTTGGACCTGCATATATAACGACGTTGATTGGCTCTTATGTTGTATTAGCACATGTTACACTATGTATAATATATTTTCTAGATGTATATTATACGTGGGTGTTACAGTTGGTATTGGAGCAAGTCAATTCTCAACCCAGCCTTGAAACATCATAAGTAAATCAATTCTTGCCTCATATGTATGTTTTTCTGACATGATTCTTAATGTCACGGTATATAATATTGGTTCTACTCAACCTAATTCTATTTGCATGGTAGGTAGGAGCATGGTTGAGCGACCATGAGGACTCCGAAGGTCTTATATTGTTTGTTTTTAGTGTGTATGACTACATGCACCAAGAATTTTGGAAGTAAGGATGATTGATGGTTTGAATTGATGCACCAATGATATTAACGAGAGGTTGTAATTTAGGTAATGTGGAAAGTGTAGGGTGGCACATAATTCATGCCATCCGGTAGTACAAGAGGAGTAAGGAATTTAAGGATTCTACCAGATGAATTCATTAGAATTTTAAGAAGTGTGTGAGTCTGTTAGTAGAACAAGATTGACCACTCGTATGGAACAAGTATTACAAGTAATTCCATGCACTAAGGGTAAAAAGATAGTTTTATCAGACGTATGCCATAAAACTAAAAAGTTAGGTGGTGTACCGGTGTCTGAGCTCGTAAGGCCAATAAGCATCTTGAATGAATGGAAGTACCTAAAGGATGTATGTTTAGGATGGTACCTTATAAATGGTTAAAGGCTCAAAAGGTATTCAAATTCAACAACTTCGTCAAGGGTCTATGGCAGTAGCAGAGTATGCAGGAAAGCTTGAGAACATGACTGCCTACTTAAAGAGAAACATTTATGCAGTGGATGTAAGATGGAAGGTAGACCAAATCGTGTTAGCCTTACCATGGGGACTAAATTTAGGGTATCTCGACAGATATTTAATGCTAATACAGAGTTGCTACGAAAATGTTATGACATCCATAAGACAATTGGATGAGATTCATGTAAGCGGCTATGCAGTAAATGATTATACAAATCTGAATGATTGTTTAGGGTATCCCCTGAATGCTTAAGTCCTTGTTACATTTGTGTAAGTGATACACAATTAACGTAAAGAGGAAAAACTTAAATTAAGAAATTGATAAGAGACCCTTTATAACCGTGTGGACCCATAAGATAGGAGAACTCACTGAGATTATTATCTCACCTCACTATTATTGTTGTATTTTTCACGTAGTTTTTTTAGGTTAAAGGCAAGGATAAGCTTACTTTATGATGTTCAACGACCTGACTTTTTGGTTATGATCTTCCATTATGGATCATGTGAAAGTTGCACATAGATCCTAGTTTTTGTTTAGACACTCTTGTATATCATGTGCCATATTTTTTATATTATGCATTTTGGACATGTATATATAATAATGCCGATAAACTCTTATATTATATGAGTATCAATTACACCGAATATAATGTATTTTTTAGATATATATTATATGTGGGTTTTACAATCTTTAACTTTAAGGCAATGCATTTCACCTTTGTTCATTCGTGTTTAGATAAATATCATGACTTCTTAAAGAGTCTATTGTTTTTCCAGCACTAGGTTGTTTAATTCCTTAGCTTCCTGGATTGCTTACCATAAGTATCCATTTTATCTGTGGAATTATGAGAAATTTTCTTTACATGATATTCACTTGTATAACTCTTGTTTAAGAGTTGAAGTCCTAAAATCAGAGTTTGAAACCTTGAAAACAGGGTTTCAATTTCATAATCATCTAACATCTTAAATAGTTCATATAGTTGGATTAGTAACACAACTTTAACTTCCTTAATCTATTGATATATTTCTTAATTGCTTACCACAAAATCGTTGATTCTCTTGGCAATGAATTGATCAAGAATGTTAAGAAATTCTTTGACATTGTGTTCACCATAATTTTTTTTTCTTTTTGAGGGAGGTTGAAATTTGTAAGGTTTAAAAAGTATTTAAATCACAAAAAAAAAGTATAACTAGTGAAAAAATGCAGAGAAAAAATTCACACAAGAATTTACAATGATTATCTTCACAACTTGAAGCTCATCTAGACCCTTCACACTTGAAGGATTTTGACTATACTAGTCTTCATTACAAAAATAACTATGTTTCTCTAGTCCTAAATTTCATGTCCAAAACATTTAAGAATTTTCTTGTCTCACACCACATGACTTCCTTGAATTACAAATGAATTATTGTTCAACATAACTTAATCATAGAAATAAACTCATTAAAGCTCAAGTTATAAGTGAATAAATTTTTTAAGAAAGAGTATGATAACAACACTTATTTAGTTGTGTTTTTTCTAATTTGACAATATAATGCAAAGTACAACAATTACTTAGAATGTTGTGAATAAGTTAAGTCAAAAAGTATGTTGTTCAACATTTGAATTTGTTCCTGTTGAATATTTTATTTTGTTAATCAACTATAAAATAATGGATTTTTTTAGGATATATTCACTTATTTTATAAATGTGGGTTTTTAACAACATGCATTTTATGGTGTATTTAATAAATTTCAAGTTATTAATTATTAGAACACTCCTTTAAAAAAATAAATAGGCATATTTAAAAAATATCTATAAAAAATGCTAACTTAGACTTATTTATTTTTTAAAATAAGTGTTTTAATAACATGCACCTTAAAATACATTTATTAATTTATTTATTAGTTTAAACTGATAACACACCTTCATATATATATATATATATATATATATATATATATATATATATATATATATATATATATATATATATATATATATATATATATATATATATATATATATATATATATATATATATATATATATATATATATATATATATATATATATATATATATATATATATATATATATATATATATCACATTTTTAAATAAAAAAAAATATAGGAGATGAGTTACAAGAGCAACTCTAAATATAAGATTTTATAAGTGTCTCCTATGACATTTAAATTACTTTTCATTACAAACACATTTGTGAGAATAACATCTCACAATCAAAGTATGAAAACACAATTGGGGTGGGCAATCCGAATTCTTCTTGCATTCTATCTGTGTCCATTTACTTGCTATAATAAAAAAGAAGAAATAAATATTACAAAAAGGATGAAAGATTTTGTATAAAATAAACGAGAAGGTTGAAAAGGATAAGAATATCGTTTACCACTAACGTCAGTTACGACAAGAAATAAAAAAGTAAAGAGGATTATATAAAACACCATTTTAATAGCTTCAGCCATAATTTTACACTATAAGCTTGTAACATTTAGAAATTTATTGACCACTTTATACTGTAATTTAGTTGTCTCTTTAGTTAGCTTAATCGATAAGGGCAACTTTTCATTATTTTTAATTTTTTATTTAAAATCTTCTTAACCTTTCATGATAGATAGAGGACAAAATAATAATAATAATAATAATAATAATAATAATAATAATAATAATAATAATAATAATAATAATAATAATAATAATAATAAAATAATAATATTTGTAAAATCATGCATTGTAGATTAAAATTTTTGCTAAGTTCAAAACTTTGTTAAGTCACATTATAAAATAAAAACATTTCTAAAATTACAACAACAACAACAATAACAACAACAATAACAACAAGAAAGGAGAGTTGAATTCTGCTTCGCGTTTTCTTTAATTTAACTTTTGATCAAAGTTTCAAAATCAGAACTGATATTCAAATTCTGTTTTAATTCATTGGCAGCGGATATAGCAGAATCAAATAAATAACAGCAGAAGACACAAAAGATTTATCCAGATTCCTCCCATAACTGAGAGTACTCCAGTCCCTTTTACTCAAAAGAGATTTTCATTATAACCACTTCATGATTACAATCACTTATGCTTCTGCATAAGTCTTTTACACCTGCTCAGACCAACTGTCTGAGACTTTCTTGCTTAGAGCACATGTCTAAGACTTTCCTTTCTCATACCTTCTGACTGAGCCAACTGCTTCAAAGATCCTATGGTTGAGACTTACCTTTACTTAGAGCACATGTCTAATACTTCTTACTCACATCCTCTAACTGAGCCACCTTCTCTTATGACCATTCAAACTCAGACTTCTTTGCTCAAGTAACACTTAAGACTTCCTCCTCACGCCCCTCAGACGGAATCTTAACCTTGCTCAACCAGACTAACTGAATAAGAATTTCACAGCTCAAGAACTTAAACAATGAGACTTACGTGGCTTAAGCATCTTAGCTCAAGACTTGTTACTTGAATCCTAATGAGACAAGACTTA
>OZ012741.1:11873051-11885551 GCA_963859935.3 Lathyrus sativus
ACGGTTAAAGATAGCGCAAATTAACGAAAAAGCTAAGTTAAATACGATTAAAGTAAGGAACGTATATCAATCACATTAAATCAAATTTTTTCTATAAGAAATGAATTAAGCAAACGAAAATTATAGAACAAATTGGAAAGGAACTAAATTAAATCGAAATTGATAATAATCTCAAAGTTTTGTGGTATTCAAATTCAGCAGATCGCCCCTTGGGATTAGTTTGCCATGATATTCGTACAAAGCATAATAAAATTCGTAAAAAGAAGGTTATGAATAGTAGCACGACTGCTACTAGATATAGGGAAGCATCACAAAATCTGGTTCTAATCCAACTAGGTCGAAAAACATAAAAGACTTGACCCAAAACTAAATATTTCTAATGGCAGATTTCAGGTACTGATTTCAACGAATTATTTGAGTCCTCTACACTCCGTATCAGCTTTTTACTCAAACATGAAACTTGTAGCTCTCTATCTTACCTTTCCAACACCTATTAAAAAACTCAAATCTGATTCTCGTAGCTTCAGTTATGGTCCAAAAAATGAACATATATCAAATAACTACAAAAGTTGAAAATAAGATGCGAAAATAGATTAAAGGCAAACAAAGACTTAATTCTAAAAGTACAATAAAACAATATAATAAACAAAACAAACTAAGGAAATGCCTAAGTAAAAGCATAAGAGAATATGCATTAAGATGCACTGATCACGACGCTTAAAGATTTAGCAACAATCTTTACTTCCTTATTACCTCCACTCACACCTAAGTCATCCTTGCTCATTGGTTTTTTCTCTCTTCCTCTCTACCTAGGTTTTTCCTTTCCTTTACCACCTCATTATCCTTTCTAGCATCACTGCCCTTATTAAGGTTGGAAGATTCACAAAGGTTTTTGCTACGACTACCCAATGTTTGTTCCTTCTTAGGTTCATTGGAGTACATTGGTAAGGGATACACCCTTATCCAAGACCTAACAAAAATATCATTCTCTTCAATTTTACCGAATCTTTCCACCTCACTGTCACCGAGGTCCTCAAGATCCTTGAGCTGATGTCAATCCTACCACAATAAGAAGGTTCATATTGAAGTTCCAAGAACCTCCTTTAAGCATCGTATCAGTGTTACACTTGGTTGAAAATCGAAATAGAAACATATTCTTACCTAGATCTTGCGCCTCCTCACTATTCTTAAGCCACCACACCTAAATCATTGTTTCCATGAAAACTCTAACATTAAAAGGGTTATCTGTCCAAAACATCCCTACTAGGGTCCTATGATAAGCTTCATCTCATAACTCAACTTCCACATTCACCGTTATTCCTTCGTCTTCTTCTTCTTCTTCTTCTTCCAAAAGGGGAACATTCTTCCATCAATCCATTCTAAGGTTCGAAAAGTGAGGGATCCCATGGAGCTCTGTCGTTGAGGCGAAAATGAGAAAGTGTCAAACCAAGAAACATCACCGAAGAGCCAAAGAAAAATATCTCAAGAGAGAACCCTAGAAAGATGCAGCCAAGAAAGGTTAGAGAAGGAGGACGATAAAATCCAGATGGAGCCACACCAAAGGTAATGGAGATGTCAGGATAAGATCTTCTCTCTAAAACACGTGGGTTTTTAGAGGCTTTTGAAGTTTTAGGATGGTCAAAAAGCCAAACTTAACGAGCATTTAACTTGTCACCCCTTAGTTGTACCTGACATCCCCGTGTTTTCATAATTCCAAAATTATCCTTACTATTATTTATCAATCAAATTTTACTTTTCTTCAATTTTTTTACTTTTACTAACATCCCAAAACTGAAATTTCTAGTACGCATTTTTTGAAAATCTCGCATTTTTACCAGAATTTTGTAAATTTCCGTTGAAGGAATATGATTTTTTTTGAAAAATCCGATATATTCCTAGAAAATCCCATACCCACACTGAAAATTATTAAAATTTCCAGAAAACTACAAAAAACTTCCGAAAATTTAAAATTTTCGCGTATACCAGAAGTTTCAAATTTTCGTGTACACCAGAAATTTCAAAATTTTCGATATACCGAAAATTTTGTCCATACTCAAAATTTTCGGTGGCAGTGGAGAAAAATGCTTTATTTGTGTAGTCCAAAGCTGACAAAGTATTCTATAGATTCATGTATAGATTTTACGCATTTCTTTTCACCATTAACACAATATGTTTTCTATGTAACAAGTTTAATTTAAATGTTTTCCCGCTTCTATATGATATTAAGAATATACTTTTTATATGTTGTAAATGATAGATATTTGAGTCCTGATTTGAAGTATTAACATGAACACAAACTATTGGTAAATAACATGTTATTATTATTGTGACAATTTGTTCTGATACTGTAAATGGTAAGTGAGATAGAAAAGATAAATTGATTATGGGTTGTGAGAGAAGGAAACTACAAGAGAAAGAATGCAGCTGAAAGCAATAAATCCTCAAAGTACATTTATAGTGTGAAAGTGAAATATCCTTTTAGGCTGGAATTTGTGCCAATTGGTAACAGTTCGAAGGCGATAGTTAGGCGTGGGTTACAGAATCATAAACTCTATTAGGATTTAGAAGGCCATGACATATTGGGTCGTCTAAAAGTTCATGAAAGACAGTTTGTGAATGACATGACAAAGTACAACATGACTCCACGGTACATAATTGCTATTTTGAAATACAAAGATTCAGAAAACCTTACTAGTGTTACCCAGATGTATAAAGCTAGAGCTACATACAATGCGAGCAAGAGAGGTCCATTGACGAAAATGAAAATGTTGTTGAGTCTTATTCATAAAGAAAAATGCATGTGCTAGACTAGAAATATGGAAGACTCAAATGTTGTTGCTAATATTTTTTGGACACATCCTGATTCAGTGAATTTGTTGAATATGTTTCATTTGGTGTTGATTTTTTTTATTGTACCTACAAGACAAATAGGTAATGATCAGATGTTGATTTTTGATATCTTTTTGATTTATCAGATTTTTGTTTATGTGCATCATGATGATACATGTATCGACTACCACTGCTTAAGATTATTGATGTTATGTCAACAAAGTTGACGTTTCCGGTAGACTTTTCCTATTTGGAATATGAAAGGGAGGAGAAATTTAAATGGACATTAAAGAAGCTCAAAAAGTTGTTCTCTTACGAGGATTTGCTTCTGAAGGTTGTGGTGATGAACCAAGAACTTGCATTGATGAATGTCATGGAAGTTGTGTTTCCAAATTTAGTTCATATGTTGTGTTTGTTCCATATTTAAAAAAATTTTAGTATGAAATGTAAATAGTATGTTAAATTAGAAAGATAAGAACATGTCATGGATCTACGGAACATCATGTATGCTCATAGAGAAATTGAGTTTGTCGAACACTTGAAGCACTTTGAGACTGTTTGTCGAACATCAGTATAAATTTCCAATAAAAAAATAGGTATATTTCAAAAATTTCGATATTTGATAAAGGATATAACAATACAAATGCTCTAAATATAAGAGTATCCGATACAATCGTGGAGGTTGCAAGTTAGATGCTCAAAGTAACATACATAAATTTAATCTTTTTGAAGTTTCACAAATTTAATCAATTATGAAAAGAGAAACAGTTCTCCACATTTTGACTTTTTAGACAAAAAAAAAAACTAACAAAATACTCATATGTCCGCGCAAATAAATTTATTTAATACAATATAGATTTTATATAGATATATAGATGCAAATTTGAAATGAGTTTATAAAATAAATAATGATAATATAAATTTATTTTGACATTTGAACATAATAATTCTGTGTCTCAAATAAAAATAATTGTTAATTAAAATAAAATAGATTTTTTTGATAATAGTGACCGGTAAAAAAAATAGAATTTTTAACATTTGAAAATAACAATTTTGTGTTTCAAATAAATATAATTGTTAATTAAAATAAAATAGATATTTTGTTGATTGTGACATGTGAGAAAAAGAGAAATTTTGACATTTAAAAATAAGAATTTATTATTTTATTATATATATTTATACACCAATAAATATTTAATATGATAATTATATATTATAATTATAATGATTGAAATAAAAAAAATGAGATATTAGTTATTTATTTATTTTTAATATTTTATTAATGTAAATTAACGTAGAAGAAAGATAGGAATTAGACTATATATCACTTTGGTAGAGTGTATTAGAAAAAAATTAAAATATTAGTTATTTAATTTTTTTCTTTTTACCTTTTAATAGTGTAAATCAATATTTAGGAAGCAAAGATTTTAGATAGTTTGAGAAGTTAATTTTAATAGATATATTTAGTGAGAAATTAATTTGTGTGATTGATACGATAACACATGACAAATATGGAAAGAAGGTAAAGTCTTAAAACCCTAGCTCCACTGGATCTGAAAATCAAACAACTATAGCTTCATTTCACGAAATCTCAAATCTTCCATGTCTTCCCGAAGTCCATTTTCCGGTGACGACGAAGAAGATTTGGTTAACGATGATTTCCTAAACTTCCCATTCTTCGGTTTAGATATCCCCGCCAGAATCAGTAGAAAGTACGACGTGTTTTTGAGTTTCAGAGGCGAAGACACTCGTGTATCTTTCACTTCACATCTCTCCGCTGCTCTTCAAAACGCCGGAATCATAGTTTTCAAGGACGATCAATCGATTCAAAGAGGAGATCACATCTCAAAGTCACTACTGCGAGGAATAGAAGATTCTGTGATTTCTATTATTGTGTTCTCGAAAAACTACGCAGATTCACCCTGGTGTCTTCAAGAGTTGGTTCAAATTATGGAGTGTCACAAAACTATTGGCCAAGTTGTATTGCCCGTGTTCTATGATATGTATCCGTCGGAAGTTCGTAGGCAGACAGGGGAGTTTGGTAAAGCTTTTCAAAGTCTTTTGAACAGATTTTCGGCGGCTGAGGAGTTGTACATGGAGCAAAGTTGGAGATCGGCACTTCACGAGGCCGCAGGTCTCTCGGGGTTTGTTGTACTAAGTTCCAGGTTATTATTGCATTTATGCTCTTCAATCTTCTTTTTATTTTAAGGCTTTGCTGATTTTTATTCATTAAGCTAAGTATATAATTCATCCGGAAGTACCGACACCTCTGAAAATTTAAGCTAAGTATATAATTCACCCCGAAGTACAAACAACTCTGAAAATAGGTGGGTCAGAGTTGTAATTTTTTCATTTTTTTTTAAATTATTACTGGTGGTGTCGACGTGGTGTTTCTCTGCTGTCCTGCTTCATAGATAATGCAACTTAATAGTTTGTAATAATCAGAAATCTTTTCAAATTATTCTTAATCTCATGACCTATCTAAAAGTTTCCTACAAAGTTAGAAATAATTTGTTTACTCCATTGTTAGTCCTACAAATTAGAAAACATTATGTTTTTAGTTCCGTTTTAGGAACTAAAAGTTTTGTAGTATCTACAAACTAAAGGTAACTAAAAGTGGAGTAAGATATTAAAACAAAAAATGTAAATTTATAAGGACTCTTATTGTGGTTGGAAATCTTTTATCTGGTAACTAGGATTGGTCTTCATATCCGGTTATAAAAATGAATTATACATAGGTATGGGTCGGTCATATGGTTAAACCCCCTTACTCTTCACTCTCACAATAGCTAATGTGGTTAAACCAACCATGAGCAACCCTACTCTCCATTCTCCCAATATCTAATGTATGCTGGAGTCTCCCATCATATTAACTTCCCAATACAGAAGTTTCTTAAGCCTCCCTTCTCATAGTTACCTAGTAACTGGTATTACATGGTAGTTCTTAGGTCTTGCCATTCTTTTAGTTGTGTAAACCTTCTAAATGATTGGTTTTCTAGAATCTAGCAAATGACCCTCCTCCAACCTATGTAGTACCAACATTTCAGCTTAAAGTAGGTCTGGTGTTTGACACAAACATGTGATTACATTCAATTACTCTGATTTTCTTCAATCATTATCGGTGGTATCTACATGTCAGTATGTGTCTTGTGTTCGTGTTGTGCCTGTGATTCATAGCCACCAACTCAACAAGTTAATTAGTTTTTTTGATGCGTTGACTCGACATTCGTGTCAGGTGAATCCTTTCTTGTTTGCTTAAGATGTGACATAATAATAGTGTATCCTTTCTTGGTCAATACTTTCAATCTAATTACAACTTTTTGATGTGATTCAGTTTGCACATAAAGACATCCAACAATACATTTCTTACTCAAATTTCCCCTGCAAATTTAACATACATACTTAACATACATACGTTCATACATTGGTAATTACTTATGATACATAATTCACAATGCATGTAAATGTACCATTTTTTACAGGGACGAATGTGAGATTGTCAAGAGTATTGTTGCAAATGTTACACGTTTGCTTGACAAGACAGATTTGTTCATCGCTGATAATCCGGTTGGAGTAGAATCTCGAGTGCAAGATATGATTCAACTTCTAGACTCTCAACAATCAAATGATGTTCTACTACTAGGGATGTGGGGAATGGGTGGAATTGGTAAAACCACCATTGCAAAAGCCATTTACAATAAAATTGGCCGCAATTTTGAAGGTAGGAGTTTTCTTGGAAATGTTAGAGAGGTTTGGGAGCAAGTTACTGGACCAACATATTTACAAGAACAACTCATGCATGATATTTTCAAAGAAACAACCAAAATACAAAGCCTTGAGTTAGGAAAATGTATGTTTAAGGAAAGACTTTGTCATAAAAAAATACTTCTTATACTTGATGATGTAAATAAATTGGACCAACTAAATGCTCTGTGTGGAAATCGTAAATGGTTTGCTCGTGGGAGTAGAATAATCATCACAACAAGAGATAAGCATATACTTAGAGGGAATAGAGTTGACAAAATATACATGATGAAAGAAATGGATGATAGGGAATCTCTTGAGCTTTTTAGTTGGCATGCATTCAAGCAAACAAGCCCTAAAGAAGATTTTTCTGAAATTTCAAGAAATGTAGTTAAGTATTCTGGGGGATTGCCGCTAGCTCTTGAAGTCCTTGGATCCTATTTATTTGATCGAGAGGTATTAGAGTGGGATTGTGTATTGGAGAAACTCAAAAGAATTCCCAATGATCAAGTATACAAGAAGTTAAAAATAAGCTATGATGGCTTAAATGATGATACAGAGAAAGAAATATTCCTTGACATAGCCTGTTTCTTTATTGGGATGGACCTACATGATGTTATTCATATATTAAATGGTTGTGGACTTTTCGCAGAAATTGGAATACGTATCCTTGTTGAGCGAAGCCTTGTAACAGTTGATGATAAGAACAAGCTAGTCATGCATGATTTGCTGCGAGATATGGGAAGAGAAATCATTCGGGAAAAATCACCAAAGAAGCCTGAGGAACATAGTAGGTTATGGTTTCACGAGGATGTGCTTGATGTATTATCTGAACATACTGTAAGAGCTTCATATACTTTTTTTAAACTCTGGTTTAAATTGTTTTTTAGGTAAATAAGAAAATAAAATTTAAAATATCTTAAGCTCAAAGAAGGAAAAAAAGAAAAATTTGAGTTAGTAGTCAACATTCATTTGTGCGGTCTAACACAAAAGCTTTGAATATTAGTTTGGTTGTGGATTGTTTTGTGCTTCCTCGTTCCTAGTAACAATGATTTTAATCATCTCAAGTTTTTTTATCTGCCTTGTATCTTTTAGTTTTACACAAATGATTGTGCTTCTCCATAACATGTTTTACTTTTTGGTCCATTATATTTCACAGGGAACAATTGATGTTGAGGGACTGATATTAAAGCTGCCAAGTTTTAGTACACAATGTTTTAGTACCAAAGCATTCAAGAACATGAAGAAACTCAGATTGCTTCAACTTTCTGGTGCACAACTTGAAGGAGATTTTAAATATCTTTCAAGAAATTTGAGATGGCTGTATTGGAAAGGATTTCCTTTAACATACATACCTTCAAACTTTTATCAAAGAAATTTAATTTCCCTCGAGTTAGAAAACAGCAATGTCAAACTTGTGTGGAAAGAGATGCAGGTACTACTTTTGAGTTCAATTTTTAGTATTTTGAGTTGTTTTCACTTTTCATGGAGTCCCATATATCGTTTTTAATGGATTAAATAATACTACATATGTTCATTAATATAGGACTCTGTTGATTAAATCACGAGAATTAAGAAAGTTGATAGTAGTATTAGTTTTTTTTTTGTCTATTGGTATTGCTTTACATATTCCATCATAAGTATTTATTGCGGGTTGCAGAAAAAGATGTAACATCATTAGAAATATTTTTGGTAAAGAAATAATTAATGCAGTTGAAAATTTAATAGGGGTCCTATTAAATATAAGAAAATATCTCAAAAAGTCTTATTTTAGAGACAAAGGTAGTAACTGCTAGACTGGTCAAGATGTTATACTGAGTTGGTGGGATTGCAAGTGTCTCATGTGATTGCACGATCCTGTGGTTTTTGAAGCACCATCCGTACTGTGATGCGCTCAGAATCTGAGCCTGTTTCTGCACAAAACCCTATATTTTTAATTGAATCAGACCCTGGTGGGGTTTTGGGATCCTCAGATTTATGTAAGTTTAGGACAAAGAGTTGGTATGTTACTTATGATTCAATTTACGAATACATTAAGACATTTGGTTTCATTCATGTCAATTACAAATATAATTCTCAAGTAATCAATAATTTACATTTTCTATTGATGCTGACCATTTACTCTAATACTAAACCAACGTAGATTGGTATTAAAAACTGTTGGTACATTAATATTTTACTCACCTCTCTCAAGGTTGGTGATACATTGTAAATTGTAATTGCTTCCATTTATCTTTTTATACATTTAAGTTCTCTACGTTTTTGTTCTTGCAGAGGATGGAGAAGCTGAAAATTCTCAATCTTAGTCATTCTCATTATCTGACACAGACCCCTGACTTTTCATACTTGCCTAATCTTGAAAAACTGGTACTCGAAGATTGTCCTAGGTTGTCTGAGGTATCCCATAGCATCGGACATCTCAATAAAATTCTTCTTATAAATTTGAAAGACTGTTTAAGCCTTTGTAACCTTCCAAGGAACATCTATACGTTGAAATCTCTGAAATCTCTCATTTTATCCGGTTGTTTAATGCTTGACAATTTGGAAGAAGACTTTGAACAGATGGAATCTTTAACCACTCTGATGGCAGATAACACAGCTATAACAAAAGTGCCCTTTTCAATAGTAAGGTCAAAAAGCATTGGATACGTTTCTTTGTGCGGATACAAAGGATTCTCACGTTATGTGTTTCCGTCCATCATTCAGTCTTGGATGTCACCAATAAATCATCTGTCACCCCCTGTTCAAACAACTACTGGCATGTCATCTTTTATTTCTATAGGTTCATCAAGCAGAAGTTCCCACGATCTATCATCTATTACCATTTCCATTCCAAAGCTTCAAACTCTTTGGCTAGAGTGTGGATCAGAGTTTCAACTTTCACAAGACAAAACAAGAATTTTAAATGCTTTAAGTGCATTGGAAGACTCAATTGCAACTACATCGCAAGTATCAGATGTGAAGACTTCATTGATAGTTGAATGTCAAAGTCAAGCGCATGTTTCAACTTCCAGAAATTCCACGAAGTCTCTTATAATTCAAATGGGAATGAGTTGCCTAATCACCAACATTCTGAAAGAGAGGATCTTACAGGTTTCAATCTCCCCCACACATGCATGTGTACTTTTCAATTCTTATATGTTTTAATAAGACAGGGTGTGTTGGAACGAGCGCATGTTGTAACTTTTAAAATTGAGTAATGATTTCCCCCCTTTAAAATATCATTACGTCAGAACTTTTTCAATTAGAAAAAAAAAATCATGATTTTTATTCATAGAAATGCAATTAATTATCTTATGAGGACTATTATATATTTGATTGTTGGATAAATGATAAGGTCGTATGAATATATTGTTAAATAAACTTTTGAGCCTATTTTGTAACTTCACCTTTTTACAGAGTTCGATTGTCGATGGGTGGGGTTATTTTTCGCTCCCCGGTGATAACTACCCCAATTGGTTATCTTTCAATTCAGAAGGATCTTCTGTAATTTTTGAAGTCGCCCAAGTGGAAGAACGTAGCTTGAAGACAGTGGTGTGCATTGTCCTTTCTTTAGGTCCAGACGAAATTACATCGAATGGTCTTAAAAATGTATTGGTGATAAATCACACAAAGGCTACCATTCAACTCTACAAGAGAGAGGCGTTATCCTTCTTTGAAAATGAGGAATGGCAGAGAGTCGTATCAACTATGGAACCCGGTGACAAAGTGGAGATTGTTGTCATTTTTGGGAACGGCGTTGTTGTGAAGAAGACAGCAGTTTATCTTATATATGATGAACCATTCTGCAAAAAAATGGACCAATTTCATGCGCCAGATAAGAATGCTGTTCTTGGTGGTCATGAAAATGAATACGCTGTAAAGAGGGTCTCTCCTCAAGTAGAGCCCTCAGATGATTTTAAACAAAAAGAGAAAAGAAGAAAATAATAGTATAGTGTTTTATAGATGGACATGCATTTATCAAGAAACAAGCTGTTATCACAACTTCAACTCAAAAGATCTTTGGGACATAGGCATCTAACCCTTTCAAGTATGGGTATATTGAACATTTAAGCTAGGCCATTTTAGTGGGGTGTCCTAACAATTGATTTATGCCTAGTTTTTCCCACCTTTTGCGATAAACACTGAAAAGTAAAAACAGGATTCAAGATCAAGACCATTATTTGAATGAAATCTTTTGATTTTTCTTTCAATTTGATTCTCGTCAATTCTTGAAGGTCTCATAAACCTCATCTTTAGTTTGGAGAATGGGAATCCACAACATTCTTGAGAAATCATCTACACAAGTCAGGAAGTATCTTACACCCGAAGGAAATAGAGTTATAATTGGTCCCATAGATCAACATGTATCAAATCTTAGATGCCTTTAGTTCTTTGTTAATCATAGAAGTTTAGTTTCTTCACTTTGTCACCAAACCTTTTTACTCACATGTCCAAACCTTCTTTTACTGGAAAATAATTTATTTATCTACTTGATTTGTTTTTGTTTATTTTTATTTATTTTCTTTTATTTTTTATTAAGGAGAGAATTAAGTGTATTGATTGTATTCTCATTATATAAATTAGTCTTTGGTTGAGGAATAAAATATAACATTTTATCTATTATCTCTAATATGGTATCAAGAGCATTAGGTTAGAATTTATTGGAAACCTATTATCTTCGTTTTCTTACACGACCGCTTCAAATACCTGTTTAGCCTCATATGGCGAATAATAACAATAGGTGGCATTTCCTAGCACAGGCCTTCACTGGACACAACCATGGTGAACAACCGCAACCTGAGTTGGGTGTCGGCTGCGGAAACGGTGGTGGCCGCGGAGATGACACACAAGATGAAACATCGGTGGACACAAATATTGACTGTAATGGGGGCAATGACCAAGAGGGTTCCTCATACTCCCTCAAGGTCAATATTCCTAAGATGAATGAGAATAACTATAAGAATGGGCACAAGCTGATCGTTTGATATTAGACAACAAAGGGAAGCTTGGTTTCTTAACATGAGCAGTAGTTAAACTGACAATAGGAGACTCGTTACAAACAATGAAAGTCTGAAAACTCATTGATTATTGCGTGGCTGGTAAGCTCTATGAAAACTGGAATATGTAAGTCTTATATGTTTTTACCTTCTACAAAGGATATGTGAGAAGCTGTTAAGGAAAAATACTCTGATATTTAAAACTCTTTCCAAATTTTTGGTTTAAAATCAAAGTTATGGCATGCGAAACAAGGTGATAGGAGTGTAAATGCTTATTACAATGAGCTGTTGACTCTGTGGCAAGAGTTGGATCTCTATTATGATGACAATTGGAAGTGTACATAAGACAATGTTCTGTTTCTCAAGAGGAAAGAAAATAATTATATGTTTCTCGTTGGGCTCAATAAATGCATTGATGAGGCAAGAGGTAGAGTTTGAGAAAAAATACCAATGTCAACTCTCTGTAAAACTTTTGCAGAAATAAGAAGTGAGGAGACACAACAAGGAATCATGATAAGCAAGACACCATAAAGCTCAGAATCTGAAGGCTTAACTTTGCCTACTAGGAACCTTGATGAGAGAAAATGGTCACACAAAGTTCCTTGGTGTGATCACTGCAAGCGCAAATGACATACACGTGAAACTTGTTGGAAGCTCAAAGACAAACATCCTAACTGGAAGAAGAAAGGTGGTCGTGCATTTCAGGCTAGTAATTATGATCAAGGGAAGAAATCCCCTTCGACTTAGCTTCCACTCACTACGGAATAACTTGTACCAAAAAATTTAGAGACTTTTACATCTGTATTAACAGAAAATGACCATGTTTTTTTTTTTGATCATACTTCTGTTATGAGTAAGGAGCCTTGTGAATTCGAGCCTACATTTCCTCTCATAGAAAATAATGAGAATCCTGAAAACGATAATAATGATGATCTAATTGAGATGTCA
>OZ012741.1:11890551-11947313 GCA_963859935.3 Lathyrus sativus
CTATTTAAGAAAATAAAATAAAAATCTAAAAATTTAAAAATCTGATCAATAAAAATAATTATTAATTAAAAAAATAAAATAAAATTCAATAAAAAAGAAAAAATTAGACCGATATCGAAGTGCTAAAATAAAATAAAATGAATACACAAAAAAGATTCAGAAAAATACAGCATTTGGTTAAATTTTGAAATAAATTTTACCTGGTTAAATGACTTAAACTGTCCAAAAAAATGACCGAAAAGTGGTCGAAAAATCTAAATGAACACACTAGTTAAACTAAGTGAAACGTAGATTAATATCACTAGAATTTGCAAGCTCGATTTTAAAATTTTTCGTCCACTGATTTTATGCACATTTGACTTTTTAGTTTGACCGGTTCGACTGTAAATCCAACAAATTTATTCCAGCTGATAAATTGAGTATTATGCAAGATGAAAGACATGATATGCTATGTAGACGATGCAAAAAGTCGTGAGATCTTAGAGTAAAAAATTAGGGTATGATAGTGTCTATCTTCACCAATGCTGATTGGACAATTCAGTCACAGGTCGAATATCAACCTCTGGATACTGTACCTATGTTTGAGGTAATCTTGTGACATGGAGGAGCAAAAAACAAGGAGTTGTAGCAAGGAGTAATGCAGAAGCCGAATTTAGAGCTACGTCTCAAGGTATTTATGAAGGATTATGGACCCTTAGAGTCCTAGAAGAACTTAAGATAAAAATTGAGCTTACATTGAAATTGTACTATGAAAGTAAAACTGCTATTAACATAGCTCATAATCTAGTTCGACATAACAAAATCAATCATATTGAGATTGATCGACACTTCATAAATGAGCATAACAAAATTAATCATATTGAGAAGTTAAATGCTAGAATCATATGTTTACCTTTCATGACTTCAAGTCAGCAAATTGTAGATATCGTGACCAAAAGTTTGACAAGACCTACCTTTGAGCATTTGATAGAGAAGTTGGGCATGATAGATATATATGCACCAACTTGAGGGATGGTGGTGTTGGAAAATAATTTATTTTTCTGTTTGATTGTTTTCGTTTATTTTCATTTATTTTTCATTAAGGAGAGAATTAAGTGTATTAATTGTATTCTCATTGTATAAATCAACCTTTGGTCGGGGAATAAAATGTAACAACATTTTACCTATTATCTTTAATATATGTCATATATTAGTTATTGACATCTCTTACAAAAACTGAAGTTACTGATCCAACTAGTACCTCACCTTCCAACGAGTATAATTCGTGCTTCCTTATATCCCTCATGAAAAATTTTGAATTTTTCATAACCTCCAATATGTCATTTCACCTTTAAATGGACAAACTTTTTATATCTAGTTTATCAAGAGAAATTAGATTCTTCTTATTTTTAAGAACAAATCTCACCTCTCAGATAATCATGTTAATTCCATCATGCAATTTAAACCTTGTTGATCTAATACCTTGAATCTTACATGGTTTATTATTTTGAAGTAACACTTACCCTTATGTAGATTAGTGAACTTCTCATACTAAGAATTATTTGGTGTTATATGGAAGAAAAACCCATAATCCATAATCCATTCTCCATTAAATTTCCCAAAGGTTTCCATTAAAGCTTCTGCAGATTCACACCCACCCTATCTTGGACTACAACTGTATTTCCACATCCCTTTGATTTGTGAAAATTGTAACTATTTTGCCTTTTAGAACATAATATTCAAGTGTGACTTTCCTTCTTACAGTGGTAACATCTTATATTAGGCACGTTACCAATATTTTCAGACTGTGGCTATGATTTCTTCTTCTCATGATGGTTGTATTTCTTTGTTTGTTTTTTTGGGACTATTAAACCTTCACCACTCAAAGAAGTCTTTTGCTCATTTCTTTTATTCAATTCCTTTGAGTTGAGGGCTTCTTGTACTTCTTCCAAGGATAAACATTCTTTTCTATACAAGAGAATTTCTTTCAAATGAGAGAAAAACTTAGGTAAAACATACAATAACAATAAGGTCTGACATTTATCATTGATAGTCACATCTATATTTTCTTAATCCATAATCAGTTTATTGAATACATATAATTGAGATCCAACAGGTATTTCTTCTTGCATCTTAAATGAAAATAAGGCTTGCTTAAGATAAAGATGATTCATTAGAGATTTGGTCATCTACAAACCTTCAAGTTTCAACCAAATTCTAGTTGGTGTCTTCTCCTTTGAGATATGTCTCATTACTTTGTTTCAAAAACTCAAGATGATTGCATTGTGAACCTTATCCATCAATATCTTCTTTCATTTTCCTCCATCTTTGCATCAAGAATAGTTTCACATTGCAGAGCTTCTTCAAGACCCTGATGGACAAGTAATGCTCGCATCTTCAATTGCCATAAGCCAACATCATATTGGCTTATGAATTTTTCAACCTCATACTTCACATATGCCTTGGTTGAATCAATCCACGTTTTTCGAACCAATTTCTTATCAATATTTGATAAAATCACAATTGATCAAACACATCAATATCAAGACAAATAGAACTTCAATAATATACTTAAAGAACACAAGAGAATAAGAGAAATTTGAGTAAGTTCAACAATTTTTTTGTTTTATGTTAACAAGTTGCACTCCTTTATAAAATGTCAAACAAAATACATATGCAACCAATTACACATGGGTTTTAGTTTTATTGTTAATTAATTGTACATCATATCTTGTATTGTTGTATAAATACACTTGTGGTATCTTGTGAGAAAATTAATGAGAAAATGACTATACTTTTCACCCTAATTACTTATCTCATTCTCTCTCTCTCTCTCTCTCTCTCTCTCTCTCTCTCTCTCTCTACACTCAACCACTCAATTATTTTCACCAACCTTGTAGTTTCAATTTCTAACATTTGGTATCGAGAGCCTAGTTCGATATATTAAACACCTTGTGTGTAATAATGAATTCAATCTTCAATGAAGGAATCCCCGCAAAATTACCCATCCTTGATGCGAAAAATTACGAAAAATAGTGCAAGAAAATGAAGGTGTTGTTTGGCTGCCAAGATTTTCTTGAAGTGATCAAGAACAATGTGAATCCTCTTGTCGAAGGTCCAACAGATGCACAACAAGCTTCACACAAGAAAGAGAAGAATAAATATTTTAAGACGCTGTTTTTAATCCATCAATGCGTTGATACACATAATTTCGAGAAAGTTGGTGATTGCGAATCATCGAAGCAAGCATGGGAAATCTTGGAAAAAGCATACGCATGGGTTGACAAGGCAAAATTTGTGAGGCTACAAACTCAAAAGCTTCAACTTGAATTGATTCAAATAGAGGAGAAAGAGACCATCAACAATTTTACAATGAGAATTACTCGGTTGGTGAACCAAGTAAAAACATGTGGGAAAACAATCACAAAGTAGTATGTTGTCGCAAGCATCTTGCATTCTTTGACGATAAAATTCAATACATAGTCGTAGAGATTGAGGAATTGAAGGATCTTACGATGATAAGAAAATAGGAGTTGCACAACTCTCTCGAGGCAGATGAGCAGAGAATAGAGGAAATGAATGTTGATAAGGAAAAGACAGAGATAACTTGCAAGCCCGTTTAAATGAGAGAGATAAGAAGGAGAAGGGAAAGTGTCCCATGAACAAAGGGAATTTTGGTGGAAAAGAGTCCCAAAATTCTAAAAATTCAACATTACAAAAGAGTGAAAACAATGGTAGTAGAGCTACTGGATCAAACAACTTTAAAGGAGGTTATGAAAGTGGTAGGGGTCGAAGAAGAATGGTTGACAAGAGTAGGGTGCAATGCTTTAATTGTCAAAATCTTGGCCATTTTGCAAGAGAGTGCAATTCCAACTAGAAGGAACCTCAAGAAGATGAAGCTAGAGTTGCAAGACAAGAGTTTGATGAGGAGAACACACTTTTGGTCATGATCACAGAGGGAGAATACAACAACAACAAGTTGCAAGATATCATAAGTAGTTTGAAAAATGTTGTAGAACTGAAGTGCAATCGGTTGCACAATTATGTTAACTGATTGCATACTGAAGAAAATGTAATGGTTACTTTGAAATGCAACGATCAATGGTATTTGGACTCCGAGTGTTCAATGCATATGACAGGGAGAAAAAATTGGTTTGTTACAATCAATCGTGCCTTAAAGAACAAAGTCAAGTTCACAGATGATACCACTCTAACAGCGGAAGGGATCAATGATGTATCGATCGAGAGAAGGGAAGGTGGAAATTCTTTGATAAAGGATGTGTTGTACATTCTAGGAATTAAATGTAACCTTATAAGTATTTGCCAATTGCTTGAGAAGGGTTACAAGATTCACATGGAGGACAAGGCGCTACGAGTTATATATGCAAATGGGGTTTTGATCTTAAAAGCTCTTATGGTTGCCAATAGAAATTTCAAGATTGAGTTGAAGGTTATGAAACATAGGTATCTTGCTACAATAACTAGTCGAGAATAGGGGATATGACACTATCGACTTGGGCATCTCAATTTTCGAGATCTCAATGCCTTGCAAAAGAATGAAATGGTAACTGAGCTATCATTGATCAACATATCGGCTGTAATTTATGAAGAGTGCGTGCAAGCGAAGCAACACAAGGGAAAATTTAGCAAGGATACATGTTGTAGAACCAAGTGTCACCTTGAGGTGGTGTATTCAGATGTGTGTGGACTGATGCAAGCTTATACGATTGGTGGCAATATATGTTTTTATCACATTCGTCGAAATTTATAGCATAAAACTGTGGACATACCTAATCAATAGAAAGTGTGAGGTATTTGACGTGTTTAAGAAGTTCAAGCCCATGGCTGAAAAGTAAAGCAGTCACAAGCTTAAAGTTCTCAAAACAGACGGTGGAGACGAATATGTCTCAAATAACTTTAAGAGGTTTTGTGATCAAGAAGGGATAATACATGAGGTAGTACCACCCTATACACCGTAGCAAAACAGAGTTTCCGAAAGGAAGAATCGATCGATTATGAACATAGTTGATAACACGAAATCGTATATATATATTGATGCATAATTCAACTAATGTTTGACTGTTTTCAATCCGATTTCGGGTTCTTTCCATGTTATTTGTCTGATATTTTGCAGGTATTTGATGATCATGTCTAAACAAAGCAATATGAAGAAAAGAAGCAATTACAGATGAAATATGGACGAAAACCAGATGAAAACAACATGAAAAACGCAGAATGCACATTTTGCTGTTGTGACGAACGTCACACCTCCATGACGACCGTCACACGGGTGACGACCGTCACACACCATGACGACCGTCATGCAGGCAAAAACGCACAACTTCAATTGAACGTGCAAAATACAGTTCCAAGTCCCAAATAATGGACCACTACTCCCTGATATTTCTGCCTCCAAGTCCACCTTCTTCAAATTACAACCGTTAGAATTCTACTTCTATAAAAGGGGAAGGAGGGGAGCTGAGAAAGAGAGCCGCATTCAGACAATGAAGTGCTGCCCAAATTTATTTCTAGAGCAAAAATTTAGTTTTATTCTTTCTGTTTTTGTTTCCTTTCCTTATTCCTGTATTCCATTTCTACAATATTCGTTTGTGCGCTCTATTGGTTTGAAGACATAATCCTGCCGACATCGTTGGGATTTGGCCAAAAGCCAATTGGATACGTTACAGGTTTTTCATTATTTCGTTAATTGTAACTTTAATTCTCAGTAATATGAATATTCTAAGTTTCTGTTTTTATTTATGTTTTACCTTTCCCAAATCCATGTCTAGCTAAATCAGAGTAATCGATATGTAATAATAATTCAGACGGGATTTGATAATAACCGGTTGAAAACTTTCTTTTTCAAAAGTTGTTTATGGTCTGAGTGTTTAAACTTATTTACTGAATAAACGTTCGTCGCGAAAGCGAGAACTTATTTAAAAGTAGTTTTGCCACGACAGTGGGAAATTAATTAAGGTACGAACCAACAAGCGACAGCTGTGGTAAGACCAGATAGTAAACACTAGGCATTTGTTTTAATAACAGCGAAAGCACTTTAAAATGGATTAGAACTTAGAGATTTCCAAAAAGTAGTTTTAACCCCGAATGGGACAGCGAAAGCGTATATTCGGCCCTTAGAATTATGACTAGCGTCAACAACCATCGTGAGACGAAAGTCTTCAGATCACTATTTTCTGCTTAAATAAATTCTGAAAATTATTTCATATACTGGCAACTTGTCAAATCCCCGAAGAACACAATTATTGCATATCGATTCGCGTAATTATAATTCAAGTAACGTTTTTAGTTCCCTTTAGTGATATAAATTATTCCCTTAAACATTATCTACCTAGCTAAACATAGTAACTCCCGAGAACACTAGTTTGATTACGAGTCCCTGTGGGATCGATATCGTTTATTACTACGCGATAGACTGTGCACTTGCAGTTAAGTTGTATTAGACATAGAAAGTCGCGATCAAGTTTTTGGCGCCGTTGTCGGGGACCCGTTTAGTCAATAGTGTAACCTTCTGTTACGCCGTATAGACTAGGTTAACAATTTTATTTTCCCTTTACTGGTTCTGTCGATTGTATGCCAAGTAATCGCCCACAAGGCGATATCTTAAAACCTTCAGTCGCAGAACTAGAGCGCTTCTTACATTTAAGAAGTCGCATCATTGAGTACCAACTAAAACATAACATTCCCGATCCTCTCACTCACATTCCCAAATCCGAAGAAGAATCAAAGATGGCCGAAGGACCTCAGAACAAACCGCTGAAGGCATACGCTACACCCTCTCAGATGGAGCCTAGAAGTAGCATTGCCGCCCCAGCTATTACTCGAAACAATTTTGAGCTGAAACCCTCATTGCTGTCAGCTGTACAACAAAACCAATTCTCAGGAAATGCAACCGAGGATCCAAACGAACATTTAACGAAGTTTGTACAATACGCAGACACAGTGAAAGCAAATGGAGTAACTCCAGACGCAATAAGACTTCGTCTGTTCCCTTTCTCTCTTAGAGACAGAGCGTGGACATGGTTACAATCCTTACCATCCAACTCCGTTACGACGTGG
Organism: Lathyrus sativus; assembly: GCA_963859935.3. Classification (NCBI taxonomy): domain Eukaryota; kingdom Viridiplantae; phylum Streptophyta; class Magnoliopsida; order Fabales; family Fabaceae; genus Lathyrus; species Lathyrus sativus. Next base: position 11,897,608 of record OZ012741.1, read on the forward strand.
GAACAGTTGAAGAACGTCTTCTTAGCGAGATATTTTCCACCAAGCAAAATTGCTATGCTTAGGGCTCAAATCAACGGATTTCGACAAAAAGATACTGAATCTCTTTACGAAGCATGGGAACGATTCAAAGATATGATGAGAACATGTCCTCACCACGGTCTAGAAGACTGGGTGACGATCCATACTTTCTATAATGGGCTTTTATACAATACCAGATTGACGGTAGACGTCGCCGCGGGCGGTGCACTTATGGATAAGCCATACGACGAAGCCTATCAACTAATCGAAAACATGTCTCAGAACCACTGCCAATGGGGAGGTGAACGCATTCCAACAGAGAAACCCGTAGTGAAAGGTGGGATGTACGAGATCAGCAGCCTTGAAAAGTTCAATGCTAAAGTAGATGCTCTAGCACAGAAGATTGACAGTCTGACCGTTAACCCCACTGCAACCGTCGCTGCCGTAACTCCAAATTGCGAGTTATGCGGAATCACCACTCATAATGCGCCCGAATGCCCCTTGCTGGCCGGAATCCCACCAGACCAAGTAAATTATGCTCAAGGAAATCCCTACGCAAATACCTACAACCCAGGTTGGCGAAATCATCCAAACTTTTCTTACAAAAGCGATAATGCATTGCAAATACCTGCTGCTCCGCCAGGATATCAGAAACCAGCTGCTGCTCAGACTGCACCTAGGAAATCAAACCTCGAGTTGATGATGGAAAAATTCATAGCTACTCAAGCTCAAACAAACAAAGAATTCCTGAATCAAAACATACACACTAGCGAGCAAATCAAACAGCTTACCGGAAAAGTAGACGCTTTAGCCACCCACAACAAAATGTTAGAAACACAGATATCACAAGTGGCTCAACAACAAGCCTCTGCTGCCGCACCCGCTGGCACATTTCCTGGACAACCCGAACAAAATCCAAAAGGTCAAGCAAATGCTGTAATACTAAGAAGCGGAAAAGAATTGGACGAACCGATCGATCCGAGGACCGAAAACTCAGCCATGCAACAAAAACCAACTGAACAAGCAGAAAAGGAATCCGAGTTAGAGAAGAAGGAAGACAACGAGAAGGAGGATACCGCAAGTGAAAAAACACAAGCACCTCCAGCGCCATATAAACCACCTATCCCTTATCCTCAAAGATTAATAAACTCCAAAACTTCAGGACAATTTAAGAAATTTGTAGAGCTCCTTAAACAGTTGAATATCACTATTCCTTTTACAGAAGCGATAACTCAAATGCCGTCATACGCTAAATTTCTCAAAGAAATCCTGTCAAATAAGAGAAAGATCGAGGATAACGAAACAGTTACACTTACTGCAGAGTGTAGCGCTATTATTCAAAACCGCATGCCTCCTAAATTAAAAGACCCAGGTAGTTTCTCCATACCCTGCGTCATAGGAAAGTTCGTAATAGACAAAGCTCTATGCGATTTAGGAGCCAGTATCAGTGTTATGCCTTTATCTATATGCAAAAAGATGAATATGGGAGACCTAAGACCAACCAAAATGTCCGTACAATTAGCTGACCGATCAGTAAAATATCCCATCGGAATACTGGAAAATGTTCCAGTACGCATAGGACAATTCTACATCCCAACCGACTTCATAATCATGGACATCAAAGAGGACTCTGTAACCCCAATTATCCTAGGAAGACCGTTCCTAGCTACAGCCGGAGCTATTATAGACGTGAAGAAAGGAAGGCTAACATTCGAAGTAGGAGAAGAAAAGATAGAGTTCATTCTCACCAAGTTCTTACAAGCACCAGCCATAGACGATACCTGCTATTTAGTAGATGTAATTGACGAATGCATAAGAGAACTTGAAAATGAAGAGACCACATATTCAGAAATAATAAAGATTCAAATACCCGATATTTTTGAAGACGATGATTGGCGTAAACCGTATAAAGACGACAGCCTAAGCGAAAGCTTAGCACTGACCCCAAACCATATGCCAGGTCCGAAGAACCCATCTTTAGAACTTAAAACACTACCTAAAAACCTTAGATATGAATTCCTAGACGATGAACTAAAAAGACCAGTGATAGTCAACACCGGCTTAGGACAATTAGAAACCGAAAAGCTATTAGAAGTCCTAAAGAAGTACCCCACCGCGTTAGGCTATAACATAAGCGATCTAAAAGGTATAAGCCCTTCGATATGTATGCATCGAATTACAATAGAGGAAGACTGTAAAACCTCTAGAGAGCATCAGAGGAGACTGAACCCCATCCTAAGCACTGTAGTCAGAGATGAAGTAAAGAAATTGCTAGATGCAGGAATCATCTATCCAATCTCCGATAGTGAATGGGTTAGCCAAGTTCATGTCGTACATAAGAAAGGAGGAGTCACAGTAGTTAAGAACGAAAAAGGCGAATCAATAACAAAACGAGTTGTGACTGGAAGCAGAATGTGCATTGATTATAGAAAGCTTAACAAAGCCACACGAAAAGATCACTTCCCTTTACCCTTCATAGACCAAATGTTAGAAAGATTAGTCAAACATTCATATTTCTGCTATCTAGATGGCTATTCAGGATTTTTCCAAATTCCCATTCATCCTGACGACCAAGAAAAGACTACATTCACATGTCCTTATGATACTTTTGCTTACCGCCGAATGCCGTTCGGACTTTGTAATGCTCCAGCAACCTTCCAAAGATGCATGATGGCAATCTTCGCAGATTTCATAGACGACATCATGGAAGTATTTATGGACGATTTCTCAATATGTGGACAAAGTTTCGAAGGATGTCTACAAAACTTAGAAATGGTATTAGAACGTTGTGTAAAAGTGAACCTCGTCCTAAATTGGGAAAAATGCCATTTTATGGTCCGACAAGGAATAGTTCTAGGACATGTCATATCAAATAAAGGAATTGAGGTCGACAAAGCTAAAATAGAGATTATAAAAGATCTCCAACCTCCAAAATCCGTACGAGAAATACGGAGTTTTCTAGGACATGCCGGTTTCTACCGAAGATTTATAAAAGATTTTTCAAAAATCACAAAACCTTTGACCGGCCTGTTGATGAAAGATGCTGAGTTCGTCTTTGACGACAACTGTCTAAAAGCATTCGAAACATTAAAATCAACCCTTATCACCGCACCGATTATGCAACCACCCAATTGGCGATTACCGTTCGAAATCATGTGCGATGCGAGTGATTATGCCGTAGACGCAGTTCTAGGACAAAGGAAGGACAAGAAACTCCATGCCATTTACTATGCCAGTAGAACTTTAGATCCTGCCTAAATGAACTATGCTACAACAGAAAAGGAACTTCTAGCAGTTATATTTGCGCTTGACAAATTCCGTTCTTACTTAGTAGGAGCAAAAATTATCATATACACAGACCACGCTGCCATTAGGTACCTAATAAGCAAAAAGGATGTCAAACCAAGATTATTGAGATGGATCCTGTTATTGCAAGAGTTTGACTTAGAAATCAAAGATAAGAAAGGAACCGAGAACGTTGTTGCAGATCACTTATCCCGAATAGAAGACATCAAACATGAACCAGTACCGATAAATGACGATTTTCCGTACGAACATCTGATAGCCAAATTAGAAAGTGACATGCCTAACTTAATCTCGGAAGATCCAGAACTCGAAAAAGCCGTAGAAGCCGTCTATGCCCAAGTCACACTACCGTGGTATGCTGACATCATTAATTACCTAGCTGCAGGCGTGCTTCCACCGGATCTCACTTATCAACAAAAGAAGAAATTCTTCCATGATTTGAAACACTATTATTGGGACGAACCTCTACTCTTCAAGAGAGGGGCCGACAACATATACCGTCGCTGTGTCCCAGAGAAAGAAATAGAAAATATCATTTCCCAATGCCATTCAGCACCATATGGTGGTCATGCTAGTACATCCAAGACGTGCGCTAAGATTCTCCAAGCCGGCTTATTCTGGCCTAACCTCTGGAAAGACGTTCACATCACTGTGCTAAAATGTGATCGATGCCAACGAACTGGCAACATCTCACGACGCGATGAAATGCCTCAGAAAGGAATCTTAGAGGTAGAAATCTTTGACGTATGGGGAATAGATTTCATGGGACCCTTCCCACCTTCTTTTGGTAATAACTATATACTCGTCGCTGTAGACTATGTGTCTAAATGGATAGAAGCCATTGCTGCTCCAACAAATGACGCACGAGTAGTAATCAAACTTTTCAAAAACACAATCTTTCCTAGATTCGGTGTACCCAGACTCGTCATTAGTGACGACGGATCACACTTCATATCGCGAATATTTGATAAACTTCTTTTTAAATATGGAGTCCGACACCGAGTAGCTACACCTTATCATCCGCAAACTAGCGGACAAGTAGAGGTCTCGAACAGGGAAATAAAACAAATATTGGAAAAGACTGTCGCTACCTCAAGGAAAGATTGGTCATCAAAGCTAAATGAAGCTTTATGGGCTTATAGGACCGCTTTTAAGACACCAATAGGTACTACACCCTACATATTAGTTTACGGTAAATCCTGTCATCTCCCTATAGAATTAGAGCATAAGGCCTTCTGGGCCATTAAGACACTTAATTTCAACTACACCGAGGCAGGAGAAAAACGAATCTTGAACTTACACGAATTAGAAGAACTTCGCTTGGACGCTTACGAAAATGCCCGTATCTATAAAGAACGAACTAAAAGATGGCATGATAAACGTTCGGTCAAGAAATAATTCAGTGTGGGAGACATCGTACTTCTATTTAATTCAAGATTAAAACTCTTCCCAGGTAAACTAAAATCTAGGTGTTTTGGACCTTTTGAAGTGACTAAAGTACTTCAGAGTGGAGCTGTTGAAATTACCGATAAGATGAACGCACCGTTTATCGTAAACGGGCAACGTCTAAAACATTATAATAAGAACGAAAACAGCCCTCAAGTCAGCAGTATAGCATTACTTGAGCTTCCAGCTCAAACACCCGAATAGCTTGTCACCACGCTATCTTCAGGCTTTAGACGTTAAAAACAACGCTTACTGGGAGGCAACCCAATTTTCCCGTATTTCCCTCTTTACTGTATTTCATTCTCAATTTTATTTAAAAGCTTACTTTGAAAATTTAACAAAAATTCTAAACTTAAAATTGCTACTATTTTCACTTTATTTTATTTTATTTTATTTTATTTTTCTCTTTTATTTAAACTTTGTTTTTACCACCTTTTGTTTCTAAAAATTCTGACTTCAAATTTCTGTTTTAAACTTTTCAGGATTTTAAAAGCCTTCAAACTTTCCTCCTGTTTTTCTCCGACTAACCTGCGAGTATGGCCGCGTACGACTTCACAAAGGTTCATTTTTGAGGATTAGCTCAAAAGGCAAGATTCGAAGCATTAACTGAGAGGGAAATAGCCTTAACACTGTATTATGATAAGTCTACCATGGAGAAACTAGGAATTACTGATAGCATCCAATACCTGTTTAATCAATTAGGCTGGGAGAACACCTCTTTGAAAACCCGTTTTGCTACCTATAAGGACCTCACCTACGAATTCCTTAGTTCCTTCAGGTACTTACCCAACTATGGTTTTGGATCCAACACAAAGCTGATCACCTTCAGGATGTTTGGAATGGACCAAACCCATAGCCAAATGTCATTAGCTAACCTCCTAGGATTTCCTAGCGGACCACATGTGTTCATCAGTGCCGAAGATGACGATCTTGATTTTGAACTCAACCAGTTCTGGGGAAGAATCACAGGCGACTATCACCCTGACCCAAACATCATGTATAATGATGAGATTCATAACCCAACTTTTAGATACTTTCATAAGATCCTAGCTCACACCCTTTTCGGAAAAGAAGAAAATATTACTACAATATCTAAAGAAGAGTTATTTATCATGTTCTGTGCTTCTCAGGGCCGTACGGTGAATGCCGTACCTTTTATGATGAGATCCTTCCGACGCCTCAGTCAGGAACCACAATCACCTATTCTAATAGGAGGCCTTGTGAAAATGATTTCCCACGAGCTTGGCCTTAGATTCCACCTAAATGCAAGCACTAGTTTTGGCACCACCCGACCCATGAATATCCAGTTTTGCTTTAACAGGCGCATTTTACGAACTATGGGACCTGGACCTTACGAGTACCTCATCAATGAAAAACCTGTCCAGCTATTCACATTGCCAAATCATCAGATGACAAGTATCCATAACAAGGACAACTGGGTTTATGAATTGGATGAGCCTATGGGACCTCCTTCACCTCAATCAACACCACAGAATTACATGTACGACAGTGATCACATCTCTGAAGCACATGATTATATGTACTATGAGGATGCTGTATCAGAAGCTGAGGTAGACCCTACGACCCCTCCACATTACAACACCTATCCTGAGCCCATTCCTGAGGAAACCACTGACAAAATGGATACTGTTCTACACCGATTAGACAATGTTGACGCAACTCTGACCACCGTAAAAGAAGACATCACAAGCATACACAGCGAACTCGCAATCTTCATGGACTTAGTCTATGAACAGCTCGACTACTACGCCCAGAAGTTTGACGAATTGAAGGCACGAAAAGACTAAGATATCAACTTTAGTTTAGTTTAATTTCTTCTGTTTTCCGTCCATTTTCAATTATTTTGATTTTCACATTGTTTAATTTCCCTTATGTATTACATTACAAACAATCATTTTAATTACATGCTATTTCAATTTTATTCTTTATTCATTGATTCTGTTTTTACGTTATCCTATGTTTCTTGGCCGATATAATACATTGCCATATCAATTCTAGGCCTTAAAACCATTGCAAGAACACCCCCATAGTAAAATTCTGCGTTTTGCAGATTTTGCTGGTGTGACGACCGTCACAGAAGCCTGACGCCTGTCACACGGGTGACGCCCGTCACAGATACGTGACGACCGTCACGAGCCCAAAACTGTTATCTGCTATAACAGAGGTTGCGTTTTCTCTCCCACTCCCATCTATTTAACTTCCAATCATCACAAACTCAAACCCCACTTCCAATTTTCGTTTTCCCACCTTGCTCCATATATTCCAACTCCCATTTCAACTTCCTAATCCACTCATGTGACATTTTTCATTCCACAGAACCAACTCAATCCAAATTTCCTCAGCATCCTCTAACAATGGCGAGAAACAACGAAACCCCAGACCTCAGCAATATAGTGTTCAGCGACGGCGACTCCGGCGAGAAACAGCGAGCCAACTATATCGCCTTCCATCAACGGTCACTACAGCCGACCCACTATCCGCATATCCCATCCCTCACGGAGCTCGGCCTCCTTGACGGCGTCACTTGGATGCTCCAAAGAGCCGGCATCTGGCACCTCTGCACAAATCCGCAGCCGACGTACGAACAACTCACCCTTGAGTTCCTCAGTTCGTTCAGCTACTTCACTTCCAGCGGTGACCTCAGCCAACACTCCGGCGCCGCATGCTTCCGTATGTTTGGCACGAACTATCAACTGAACTAGAACCAGATTGCCGACATCCTACAATTCCCTCGCGGCGACAATGCTCACCGCCGCCTCACCGAACAGTTTCAGCATGAAGCCTTTGCGCTCTGGTACCAATTAACCGGAATCAATGCCGACGGCTGGGATTCTCTGCATGCAACACACATCCACAACCCGACCATCCGGTATTTCCACCGAGCACTGGGCAACACCATCTTCGCACGGGATAGCAACCATAAGGTGAACTCAAAAGAGCTCTTCTTTCTCCGCTGTGTGTTCAACTCCGAGCCCATCAACGCCGCTCCGTTCCTCCTGGCCCACATTCAGGCCAACTGTAACCGTGGCTCTAAGCCATTTTACTTTGGCGGGATTGTTACTTCCTGTTGCACCCTAAAATTTGACCAACCGGGTCCCGTATCTGGCTCGATGTTTCGACGCGTGACCGCATTCGCATCTGCATATCGCATACAATGCATTTTTCATTTGTTTTGGCTTTATCAGGATCACAACCCTCGTCTCGTGTTTCAGGTGTTTTTTAATCAGTTCAGATAGGTAGAATCGTATTTTTGGGATATTTCGGTGCCCGTTTATTTTACCGGCTATTTTGGTGCGCTCTCGCGGTGTTATTTGTCGTTCGGTGCTTATTTTGTTCCTCTGAGAATTGTTGTGATTTTTCTGGATTTTATTGGCCATTTTTAGGGTTTAAATAGATTTTTAATCATTTTAGGATAATATAGAATTTTATAGAATATTAATAGATTTTTCTTTTAGAATATTAATTGAATTTTTGAATATATTTTTAGATATAGAATATTAATAGGTTTTAATATTTTTAATAGTTTTTAGAATATATTAGATATTAAATGGTTTTGATAGAAGCATATAGTTTTTCTTTTAATATAGAAATATTATAGACTTTTACTTTGGATTTATAGAATATAATAAATTTTCTTTTAGATAGTATGGAATTTAATAGCATTTTTTAATATAGAAATAAATAGATTTTTTTTAATAGTCTTTAATAGATATAGATTTCTTTTAAATAAATAATATAGGTAATATAGGAAATTTAATAGGGATTTATTAAATTTTAGATTAGTGGGTTTATTAGAGTTTTTTAATTAGGATTTAATTAGGTTAATTGAGTTGGTGTTAATTGAGTTGGTGTTAATTAGCTTTTAGTCAGTCAATCTTAATTGGGTAAGTCTAATAATCCATTAACCATTTTGTTTTTACTCTCATTAGTATTAATTCAGAGTTTAATTGGTTTGTTAATTCAGTTTCTCCATTTAATTGGCCATTAATCATTTCCATTAATTTTTAATCCAGATTTAGTTGTTTTTAATCCATTTCAGTTTTTGGGAGGTAGGTTCGTTTGGGCCCAATTCGTTCATGCAAGGCCCAGTTTATTGGCCAATTTTCGTCCAAGTTTCCAGCAAACTCCAGAAAGTTCCAGAAACTTCCAAAGCCATGTCCATATATAATCAGAGCGTACACGTGTTGCCGAGGGAGAGACCCCACATATCACCATTCCACCACGCCACCTCACACTTCAGACCATCCTCTCTCTGCCACACCACCCGCTATGTGGCACACATGCAGCAACTCATCCCACTAACGCATACCACGTGTCCACCGTGAAGCCTCCACCGGTTGCATGGCCGGCGGCCATGCAACACCCGCAACCGTCCATCGCCGACGACCCTAACCTACTCCGGCCGCCACAACAAACTCACCGGAAAACCCTAAAGCACCCAAAATTTCCAGAATCCGTCTTCCTCATCCATCTTCTCCGATCGTACCTCCACCTTCATGACCACACCAACCCTCAAGTCACCAGAATCACCAGTTCAACCTTCACCAGTCTTCTTTTTCCAGAAATCTTCTTCCTCTCCGGTTACAAGATCAACCTTCATCATCCAAACGCCAGAAAATCATCAATCCAGTTTCCCAGCGATTCATCATCAGAATCATCATCCCGTTCGTCACTGTTCCTCATTGTTCAACAACAAGAACATGCAATCTCCAGAACTTCATCAGTAGATCTTCCAGATCTTCAATCGTCGTTTGCCAGAACTCTATTCAACAATCATCAGGACTCAGATGCGTTCGTCGTGATCTTCATAGAGGTCATTCAACGGTCAAGAACTTCATCAGCAACAATACTCAACCGTTTTCAAGAACAAATCGCCAGCAACAAGAACATGCACCTACCCCCCCCCCCCCCCCCCCCTTTTTGTGTTTTTGTTTTGTTTTCTTATTTTCTTTGTTTAGAAAAAGAAAAAGAAAAGAGAATATTAAAGAATGAAAACAATATTGAAAAAAGGAAATGGAAAAGAAATATTAAAAAGGAAAAAGTGAAGAAAAGATATAGAAAAAGTATTTGAAAAAAATAAAGAAAGAAAAAGTGAAAAAGGAGAAAAAGAATAAAGAAATAAGAAAAAATAGTGAAAAGATGTATAGAAAAAAGAATGTTTTGAAAAAGAAATATTAAAGAAAGAAAAGAAAATACATGGAAAAATAGTTGAAAAGAAAAGAAGGAAAAAGAGGAAAAAATATTAAAGTAGACTTAATATTTTTTAGAGTGCATTTTTTTCATAGAGTTTATTTTACCATTTTAGAGATATCTTTAGAGGTCCACTTGTTAGGGGACTTTTCCATTCGATTTTTCAGGACAGGATAGGATAGTATTTCCTAGGAGTTTATTTGCAGTATTCACTCATTGTAATCATTTTTCAGAATGTTAATAAAACGAGATTTGAGCTGTGGTCCCGAAGTAGCCGAACTACAGCTGCTCTGATTTCTCGTACCAGACGAGAATATGTAGGCATAGGATGCGATATCCTAGCGAGCACACTAACAACTGACTTTCTGTTCTCTCGCTGCTGTGCGATCGAGACTTTCCCGCTGACGACTGATGTTACCCCTTTTTCTCTCTTGCCCAAGTGCATTTGAGACCAAACTGTAGTTTTTCCCATAGGTTCCCGACCTTTGAAACCAGTTTGATTTCTCACTGCTGTGTGAGAATACCCTGTTTAGCCGTAGTTAGCCTGAACTACGTCAACTCTGATCTTCCATGCAGTGTGGAAGTACGTAGGCACAAGACGCGAGGTCTTGGCGAGCCAATTTCCCTGTAGTCCCGAACTACGTTGACTCTGACTTTCTCTCTTGAGAATACGTAGGCATAGAGTGCGACGCTCTATCGAGTCAATTCCCTTCCGTTTAGATTTAGCAGCCGTAGATAGATTGTTTTGCATCCTTTAGACAACCCAAACAAGCGTGGATCCCGTCGAGTACGACGGACGTGAGGGGTGCTAATACCTTCCCCTTGCGTAACCGACTCCCGAACCCTGGTTTTGGTTGCGATGACCATACCTTTTCCCGTCTTTGCGGTAGGTTTACTCTGAGCGTTTCCTTTCCCTCCCGTGGGATAAATAACGCACGGTGGCGACTCTTCTGTCAGCCGGCGCCGATTTTCGCAGTAGCGACACTTCCATTGCACTCGGACTGAACCTCGGTGACCGCCTCCAGCATCTCCATGCCATTCCCTCGGTATTCCTCGACACCGACCACTGTAGAGCTTCTCACCTCATCCGTTCCAAGGCCGACGACAAGTACCACCCGGTCGTGCGTGGCAAAACCGTCAGAAGTATCATCCTGCCATCACGCACCCGGATGCACCCACAGGATCGTGCCAACTGGCTATTTGACCTCAATGCCCCTGCTGCTACCACTGCCCCAACTCAAACCAACACCCAAGGTTCTGGTGACGAAATGCAAGATGAGTTGGACAGAACTGAGCAACCGGAGGCATCGCAACCACTTCCTTCTGAAGGCACATCCTACCGCCGCCACCGCCATCGTCCAGAGCCCGACTACTCTGAAGAAGACCTCCGCCGATCCCTCGACCAGCAGGCCCAGATACTCGCTATGATGCAGCAGCAGAATCAGCGAGCAGAGCAGTTCGAAGCTTGGCATCGGACCCAAATGCAACAACTCCAAACCGGCCAGGACACCATCACTGAGAACTTGGCGAATCTTACCTTACAGTTCGAAGGACTCCGAGATTATGTCTATCATACCGGAGCACTAAACTTTGAGGCCCGAGTCGACCAAGTCAGAGCCAGAGGACGTGACAGAGGACGTGACCGAGGCAGAGGCCGTGATTAGTTATTTCTTTCCTTATTTGTTTACTATATTTCTAGTTTCTTGTATTTTCATTTACCTTGTATTTCCCTCTCGCATTCTTTCAAATCAGTGGGGACACTGATTGAGATAATGTGAGAGCGGAGCGTTTATTTCCCATTCCCTTGTACTTTTAATTCCGTAATTTCAATTCGAACATTTTTCACGTTTTAGCAAATAAAAGCTCTTTTATATATCTTCTTCCGTTACACAAACATCCCCACTTCATTCGACACAGACAAAGTTTTTTTTTTCGTTCGTTCCTCAAAAGCAAAAGCATCGCGAGAATGCGCCCAAGTTCAAACCAAGTTTTGAAACTCCGAGACGAAAATTCTAACAAAACCAGTACCGTCCTGACACCTTAGACCTCCGGTTTATGCGAGTCGGTTTCACTACCTACATGTACCAAAGTTTCAAGTTTCTACGCAAACTCAGCCCCAAGTAGTTTATACTAGCAGTCAACACCATCCTAAAACACTTCTAAGCGAGCGACCAATGTAAATAAGTGTATGATCTCCAAAAAGATGAAAAATCATGAAAAGAAAGCCATATAGCCCAAGTATAGAGACATGTTCCCTCTAAGTTAGGTGCTCCTCACCCGAGCATTTAGCCCAACGGTACAAAAACACATTGAAAAATCAATGGTATAAGCTTATGAGCAATGAAAAAGATCAAAACAGAAATGAGATCATATTCACTAACAGGTTGACTTGCCATGAAAGTGTATGGACAACGGGCTTAATGTGATTGCGCTAGAACAAACAGGGTGAACTTGACGCGAGAACCTTGATACCAAGCTACAGTAGCATGACTGGGACCGATTTGCATAAGAAGGAGACCTCCGAAGACTTGTAGTCCAGTGTCGTCACCGTACTCGTTTTGTTCCTACTAAGAATCCCGGTTTTTCCCAACTTTCTGAATGAGGAAGCTGCCTCGTGCTTTCCGACTTTTTCCTGTTTTACTTGAGGACAAACAAAGATTCAAGCTTAGGGGAGTTTGATAACACGAAATCGTATATATATATATATATATATATATATATATATATATATATATATATATATATATATATATATATATATATATATATATATATATATATATATATATATATATATATATATATATATATATATATATATATATATATATATATATATATATATATATATATATATATTGATGCATAATTCAACTAATGTTTGACTGTTTTCAATCCGATTTCGGGTTCTTTCCATGTTATTTGTCTGATATTTTGCAGGTATTTGATGATCATGTCTAAACAAAGCAATATGAAGAAAAGAAGCAATTACAGATGAAATATGGACGAAAACCAGATGAAAACAACATGAAAAACGCAGAATGCACATTTTGCTGCTGTGACGACCGTCACACCTCCATGATGACCGTCACACGGGTGACGACCGTCACACACCATGACGACCGTCATGCAGGCAAAAACGCACAACTTCAATTGAACGTGCAAAATACAGTTCCAAGTCCCAAATAATGGACCACTACTCCCTGATATTTCTGCCTCCAAGTCCACCTTCTTCAAATTACAACCGTTAGAATTCTACTTCTATAAAAGGGGAAGGAGGGGAGCTGAGAAAGAGAGTCGCATTCAGACAACGAAGTGCTGCCCAAATTTATTTCCAGAGCAAAAATTTAGTTTTATTCTTTCTGTTTTTGTTTCCTTTCCTTATTCCTGTATTCCATTTCTACAATATTCGTTTGTGCGCTCTATTGGTTTGAAGACATAATCCTGCCGACATCGTTGGGATTTGGCCAAAAGCCAATTGGATACGTTACAGGTTTTTCATTATTTCATTAATTGTAACTTTAATTCTCAGTAATATGAATGTTCTAAGTTTCTATTTTTATTTATGTTTTACCTTTCCCAAATCCATGTCTAGCTAAATCAGAGTAATCGATATGTAATAATAATTCAGACGAGATTTGATAATAACCGGTTGAAAACTTTCTTTTTCAAAAGTTGTTTATGGTCTGAGTGTTTAAACTTATTTACTGAATAAACGTTCGTCGCGAAAGCGAGAACTTATTTAAAAGTAGTTTTGCCACGACAGTGGGGAATTAATTAAGGTACGAACCAACAAGCGACAGCTGCGGTAAGACCAGATAGTAAACACTAGGCATTTGTTTTAATAACAGCAAAAGCACTTTAAAATGGATTAGAACTTAGAGATTTCCAAAAAGTAGTTTTAACCCCGAATGGGACAGCGAAAGCGTATATTCGGTCCTTATAATTATGACTAGCGTCAACAACCATCGTGATACGAAAGTCTTCAGATCACTATTTTCTGCTTAAATAAATTCTGAAAATTATTTCATATACCAGCAACTTGTCAAATCCCCGAAGAACACAATTATTGCATATCGATTCGCGTAATTATAATTCAAGTAACGTTTTTAGTTCCCTTTAGTGATAGAAATTATTCCCTTAAACATTATCTACCTAGCTAAACATAGTAACTCCCGAGAACACTAGTTTGATTACGAGTCCCTGTGGGATTGATATCTTTTATTACTACATGATAGACTGTGCACTTGCAGTTAAGTTGTATTAGACATAGAAAGTCGCGATCAATAGTGAGAAACATGTTGAAAGGGAAGAACTTGCCGAAAGAGTTATGGGGAGAAACAATGTCCACAATTGCATATTTGTTGAATAGGTGTCCAACAAAGAAGTTTGAGAAGATAACACCAGAGGAAGCATGATCTAGATTTAAATCGAAACTGAGTCACTTGAGAGTTTTCAGTTAGATAGCGTATCAACATGTGTCGAGACAACTTAGAAAGAAACAAGATGATCAAAAAAGTCACGATTGAAGTGTTCAAAAGATTGAAGAAGTTAATGAGAATGAAAGACTTAGAGACTTAAGTTAAGGTGATGTGTTAAGAATAAAAGATAATTCAAGTCAGTGCAACAACTTGTAGTTTTATGTCAATAAGTTGCACTCCTTTATAAAATGTCAAACATAAGTAAAGTGCGGTTGCACTTGAGAACTTTAATTTAACTGTTAGTTAATTATATTTCATCTCTTGTATTGTTGTATAAATATTCTTAGAGTATCTTTTGAAAAAATTAATAAAAAATTCACTATATTTTTCACATTCAATTACTCAATTATTTTTTAATTCCAAATTCTATAAGAAATAACCACTTTCTATTTATTGATGAATATTGATACCACATTACAATCTTGAAATACTACTATATATAATTTTGTTTACAAAATTACAAAGTTAATAAAGTGTGAGATCGACATTAAAGAACTTATTCAAAGTATATGCTATTTATAGCTGAAATACTACTATTGAATAGTAAGGTTAAAAAATAAAAATGAACCTGAACCAACCCCATGGATTCACCAAACGATTGAGTTACTATCTACAAGTGATCAATTGCGACTAATTCATGTTGAATACTCATAGTTAGCATGAAGAAATAGTTTTAGACAGGTTGTGATTTTTTAAACACCCCTCTGTATAATCCTCTGTTTATTTTTATTTGTACTTTTTGAATCTCAGTAGCCAGCAAAGCAAAGAGAGTAACTCAAAAACTGCACTAGAAATTTTCCAAGCAGTGATACAATTTATGATTGACTTAGAAGTATTGAAATGTCATTCTACAAATGAACCAAAAGATCAACACAACACATTTCAATTGTTGGGATCTTACCATAGACTATAAAATTCACCTTAAACTTAATGAGATTAAAATGATACATCATATCTTAAACATCTGAGATTTTAATTTGTACACAGAAAACTATAAACTGTTTACTAAATCTCAGTACTTTATTTTTTAATCAATGGCTTCAACTCCTCAATTTGTGACCTTATATGAATTGAATCTTCTCAACCTTGGAACAAATGAAGTTGTGATACTATCACTATTTCTTGACACTTTTGTATGTATATCTCTTCGCAATCCATAGATATACGATGAAGTTGATCATACTAAGAATGGTTAAAAGCCAGTAGAAATAATCGAGATGACCCCTATTCATATTATCTGGTATCCAACCGAGATTTCCATTTTTTGTAGTAACTTTTGTGACGATAATAACAAGTAATGTACTCACATAATTTCCCAATGCATTAGTTGTTAGTGACAGTGCGGATAACAAACTTCTCATTGCATCAGGTGCCTCGCCGTAAAAGAACTCCATCTGACCGATATTTGTGAAGACTTCGGCTGCACCGATGAGGAAATACTGAGGTACTTGCCAAAAGATCGACATGGGGATGGTTTTGAGTTCGTAGTAGTTGTTTTTTCGAACTATGTCGAGACGGACGACTTCTAGAATGCCGGCCACGATCATGGAAATGATGGAGATGACTAGGCCGATTCCTATACGTTGAAGTTGCGTGAATCCGTGTTCGTGGCCGGTGTACTTTCTTGCGAAGGGGACAATGATGCGGTCGTAGACTGGAGCCCAGAAGATGACACTTAGAGTGTCGAAAAGGGAGAGGGATGCTGATGGAATTTCGAACTTAGGGCCAATGTGTTGATCCATTGTGTTTCCTTGTAACACAAACATTGTTCCCATTTGACTGTATACCGTTGCAAAGGCTATCAGTGATGCCCAAACGGGAAGTATTCGGATAACCGCTTTGAGCTCCTCGACTTGCGTTACTGTGCAAAGCCTCCATGGACTCGGTACATCTCTAGTCTGGTCGGATTCTGTCTCTATTGCCGCCTTATCCAAACACCTGTAATGTGTAATATATTAAGATTGTAAAGCAAAATTTAGAGTTTACACTGCACTAATAATCCTCATCACAAAAAATAAATGTAAACATGGTCTTGATATCTTACTTCAATTCATTTGTATGTTCGAGTTTGCGGCTCCCTTTGATATTAGACTCTGAATCCGTAGTCTCATAAAGAGACTTTTCATCTGGAACTTTTAGCGCATGTTTCTTAAATGCCGCAACTAGAACTTGACATATCCTTGTTATGGGACTTCCACCAGGTATTTGAAGTCTATACCATCGACTTCCGATGAAGAAAAATATTACCGCGATAACCATTGCAACTGCAGGTACTCCAAAACCCCATCCCCATCCCACATTCATCTGAATCCAAACCAACACCGACGAGGCAATGAGTGCGCCAATATTGATTGAGAAATAGAACCAATTGAAAAAAGAACTTTTCTTTTTCTTCTCAGCCACGTCGTTATCGTCAAATTGGTCAGCACCAAAAGATGAAACACATGGTTTGATACCGCCGGTCCCAAGAGCAATCAAGTAGAGTGATATAAAGCAAGCTGCAGTTTGTCCCGATGTTGGATGGCAACCATTAGCATCGCACGGCGGCTTCAATCCAGGCGCAACAGCAGAAAATGTTAAAAGCGCCATTCCCTGCAAAGTACACAAATGATCAACATAGAAATTTCAAATGCAATTTGAAACGAACGAGCTTATAAGAAAAATGAAATTCAAAATGAACTTACAATGACATAGATACACGAGAAACTGGCGATTGTCCAGTATCTCCCCAAGTATGAATCGGCTAAAAATGCTCCAAGCAACGGTGTGAGATAACATGTTCCCGACCATGTGTTGACATTTTTTGCAGCAGTTGCATTATCTTGTCCGAATTGGTCATGAAGATAGTTCACCAAGTTCGTACTCATGCCATAGTAAGCCAATCTCTCAGAACATTCATTTCCTGCCACAACAATTTTTCATTTCAACCTTTTAGTAAACATCAAATTTTACATTGCATAAACACTTCAGATTGAAGACATGTTCAGTGTTCATGGTCAGTTGGTGTCACAGACACTCATAGTTACACTCAATCATTCTATTTAAAAAAAAATTATTATAAGTGTCAACATGTCAAGAGTTTCAGATATGAGTACCGAGAATAAAGCTGCATGCTTTCCACTTTCCCGTCTTTTTCTTGTTGGCAGGTCTTTTACGAATGTCGAGCGTTCCATCTTCTGTATATAAGTCATCTCCTTCATTTTCATCATGTTTATTAACAACATCCGCCATAGTAGCAGAAACTGTCTCCTATTTGCTACCGACAAATCTAAGGCTTCTCCGAAAATTTCTGCAAATTAACAAACAGGTAATCAAAATGTTAATCTATAAATGTTCGATTCAATTCGATTCCAGAAGTTAAAAAAAAAGCAATGAATCAAAATACTTTCAAAATGTAAGTTCCAAATGCCAACATTACAAGTTACATAAATCACTAAACAACCCTAAATTTACTAGAAAGACAGTATCAAAAGGGGAACAATCCAAAGAACCCTAATTTTTTTTCACAGTGCCACCATAATGGAAGTTTCAACAAAAATTTCTAGATATAATATCAACATTAAGAACACAAATGTAACAAAGATTTAAAGAAAAACACTAATATTTCAGAATAATATCAAGGTGATAATATCACAAAAATTTGTGAACCTTACTGAGAAATAATATATTATATTGCTAAGATTATACAAACTCATCTGCATGCAAATTTGAACATAAAAACACAGAATTCATTATTATTATGCATTCAAAAACAAGAAAAAAGCACATGGAAATACAAGAAAGTTGAGGCTTACCAAAGAATTAGAGAATAATAAAGGGTTTTGAAAATATGTGGAATTGAGAACATGGACAAAAGTAAGAGAAAGTGCATAGAAAAGATGAAGTTTTCTGGTTTTGTTATTTTATAAATTGAAAGATATTTATTTTATTTATTTATAATAAGAAATTGAAAGATATTTTTACATATACATAGTTTTCATGATAATTACAAAATAAAAAGTATCCGTAGTTTACAAAAGTTTTACACTGTTGTTGAATAAAAAATTATTAATATAAATGTTTTAAAATATCAGTGACAAAAATGCAAGGTGTTGGTTAAATAATAATATAAAATTATTTTATACCGTTATTTTATCTTTTATTTTTTTATAAAATAAAATATAATATTACTAATATAATTAAAAAGATATGACTAATTTTAAAAATAACATTTGCTACAAGATCCATTCTAGTAAATACTTGGCACTATACTCAACCATCTCATTAATTTTCCTTTATGACATTTATTAGATTATTAGATAAAATATATTTGTGGCTTGAAATTTCCATAAAAAATTAAAAAGATCAATTTAAGAATTAATGAGAATATTATGAATTCAAGGGTATATATGTAATTTTGAATTGTTTATGTCGATAGAAAAAATTAAAATTATGGAAAACATTGTATATGGACAAAACTCTTCTGGCACAATTGAATAGAGACCTATAATAGGACAAAATGGAAAAATTAAGTCGAAAATTTATAGATTACTTTTGCTGGAAATTAAATAATTTTACTTAAAAAAGAAAAAAAGAAAAAAGAAAAAAGAAAATAATAAGTAGCAATCAAAAGCTAGTTTTTGGATATTGAAAAAGATAACTTTATTGATTCATGAAATCGGCAATTTATTTTTTATATATTTAAAGATATCATTCGTGAAAAATGAAAACGGATTCCATAAAAAATATCTTATGTATGATGCTTGAGTTTTGAGATAGTGGCCAATTCTTCTTCTTCTTCTATATGACACTAATTATGAGGCCAAACTTTTTCAAATTTGATTTTATGTATGATATGACATATGAAAAGCATATCAAATAATAAATTATCATTAATTCTTAAAAAGGTGAGTTATTTTCTTTAAGAGATTAATTATTATACATTATTATTATTATTATATAAATTTTTACACGGTCAATTAATCACTATCATCTATTTCAGACCTCTTCTAACATCTAACGTTTGCAATTAATTGACAGTGTAAAATTCTTCTACACTGTCAATGTATTTCAATTTTTTTCAATGAATCAAAATATATTAGAAAAAAATTAATAAAGAAAAAAAATGAGGAATTAATTCAAAACTCAACGGTTTAAATTTTAAAAAAATAAAGTTAATCTATTTTTTTACATAATCATTTCTTATATCAATCAATTGATAAAGAATATAAAAAAAAAGTGAATGCAGTAGATTTGTGACTTATATTAGTAAAATAATTCGCACAACTATTTTCTTCTTTGTATATGTGTAAAATGATGTAAGATATGTCAAAGATGATCTTCATGCAAGTTGTCCATCTGCTTACGATTTGGTAGATCTTCCATTTGTCAGTATTGAAATGGTTGATGTTCGCAAGTATTTGTTAATCCAATTTATCCACTTTATACTAAACCTTGTCCTCTCCATCATGTAATCAAGAAATATCCAATCCACTGAGATGTAAGCCTTTCCAAAATCTACTTTGAACAATAAAGCTTCTCGTTTCCTCCTCTTAGCATCATCTACCAACTCATTTTCTATAAGAATACCATATCCTATTTGACGCCCCTCTTAAAACTCAAACTGTGATTCAAATATTACCTTGTGTATCACTACACTTTCTTTAATATGTTTGCAAGAAGTTTATCTAGCACTTCGTACATGCACCCGATTAAGGATATAGGCCAAAATTATTTCAACTCCACTATGTTCTCCCCTTTAAGAATTAAGGTGATAAAGGAACCGTTGGCTCCCTTAACCAATCTACCATTTGATTGAAATTCTGCAATGAATATAATGAAATATCCCTTGAGCACTTCCCAAAGTTCTTTAATGAATCCAAAGTTTATCCCATTCGAACCAAGACTCTTCGAAATGTCACAATCCTCATCACCAATATTTTCGAATTCAAAATCCCTTAGGATTGGTCTATTATCCTTACAATCTTTGAACGCCTCAGAGAAGTATTCCAAAATCTTCTTGTTGTGAATCTTGTGACAAAATTCAATATCAATTTGTGAGGCAAAGAACAATAGCAATCAAAATAAATGGTCTTCAACAATAATAATCTGTACCAAATAACATAACAGAATAAGGAAAGAAAAATTGAAGGTTTGTTTACCCAGTTCGATCAAAAGATCTACTCTGGGGGAGAGAGCAACTCTCCAATTCACTATACTCAGAAAGTTGTTACAAGAGATTACAGATGAGTTACAAGAAAATAGCCTTCGCCTTCAGGTTCCCAAGAACAACCGTGAAGGCGCCCAAGAACAACCTTATTTTCTACCCAAGTGGTTTCCTACCTATCCAACTCTCAATATATGAATCACTCAAACCCAAGTGTAATCCAAGGTTTTCTTTGTGTATAGTGGAAACCCTATGATATACCTTTAAACCCTTGATCTCCCTTGTTGGTGAAAACTTTAAGATTGTCACACACCAAACCTACAAGAGATACATATTTATAATAGCAAATACCCAACAAACAAAGTCCAAAATCACATGGATCCATGGACCAAATCGAAAAAAGTTGAAAAATTAAAAACATTATTCACCGCACGGACAATACTATTCACCGTACGTACGTCACTATTCACCGCCTAAATAATTTTTCTCGACTTTTCATCCGATTTTTGCGGTAAATGCAATCTCCAAAATATGTTTTGTTTCTCTTCATCAACAAAGGTTTTAAGACACATTTACAACAATCTCAAACTTGACTTTAAACCGTGTTGATACCAATCAATAACATTGCTGCTCTCTAGCAAGTTGAAACTTTAATCAATAACTTTGATCAAATTCAAACAACCCTTGAATCTTGATCTCACAACTTGCATCCACTTGTTCCCAATTACCCTTTTCTGCCTAGGTAATTTAACAAGCCTACAAGTATGATTTGTCAATCACCCTTGACTCCACCTGTTTTCAAATGCCTCCCTGAAGGTTTTTCTTCTTTTATTTTGCAGTCCTTCAGCCGCATTAAAAATATAATAACCAAGGCTAACATAACCGTCCCTTTGAGATGCTACAATAAACCTCCTTACCTTATCACGAGTCAAATGATAATCAGAGATCTCTGTAACCGTTCCCTCACTACTGCTAGCATCCATAATATGGAACTCCACCTCAAACTGAGTTTTCTCCGTTATAGTTTCTCCCTGGTTTCTCCCTTAGTTTTCATTATGCTTCTTCTGAAGAAATTCTCTACCAACCAAGTAAGTTGTTTTTACCTCAGCTCTTCCCCAAAAACTCAATAATAACTCAGCGGTAACATGCATTTTTATTCCTTGATTTCTGCAAAATTTATTGTACTCCTTTGAAACTTTCTCAAGGCATTCATATCTCCTTAAACTCAAATCCCATAGCTCTTCCTTGTCATGAAAGCCTCCACTAGTTAACAATGAATGAATAATAACATTTGAACCTTCTAAAATATATAGACCACATATTTTAGACCCTTTAACAATAATCAATTCATCATGCGAAATCTTCAACACTCCACGTTCAACTCTAGTACAATAGCCTAGATCATCAAACATACTTATAGATAATAAATTTCGCTTGAGTTATGGAACATGCCTCACATTGTGAATAAGAAGTTCACGATCATTAAACATTTTAAATCTGACCGTATCAATACCATGAACCTTGCATGCCTTATTATTATGAAGGTGAACTACTCCACCTTGCATCATCTTCAAAGTTTCAAAGTATTCTATTCTTGGAGACATGTGATAAGAGCAACTTGAGTCAATGACCCAACTATCTTCAGTTTCCAAACTCGATACTACTAGTGCTTCGACATCCTCATAACTTTCCTCACCCAATGCAACTACAACTTGAACAAAATCTTCATTGAACTTTCTTTCAGGACAATCCCTTTTAAAGTGACCGATTTTCTAACAATTAAAACATTTTACCTTTGACTTGTTAGACCTCTTTGATTTAGACATCCCTTTGCGCTCACCTCCTCCTCTAGACACATTTAAGCCTTCACCACTATCTTCAATCTTCAAATCTTTCGACTTTGAAAATTATTTGGATTTCACCGCCGTTTGGACTTTATCCAAAGTAATAGTACCTTCCTTACCATAAAGAAGGGCATCCTTTAAAATGCTAAAAGGATTTGGGTAATAAACTCAACAGGAGCAAAACCTTGTCCTCATCATCAATCTTCACTTCAATATTATCAAGATCATCGATAATCTTGTGAAATTCTGTGAGCTGCTCAACTATGGATTTGTTCTTCACCATTTGGAATGAATAAAGTTGTTGTTTCAGATACAACCTGTGAGCCAAAGACTTTGTCATATACAATGATTCATGTTTTGCGCACATAACAACCACAATTTGCTCCCTGGCGACTTCTCTTAGAACTTTATCCCCGAGGTACAAGATAATGGCACTTCTGGCCTTATCCACCATCTTGGTCTTCTATACACGTGTAAGCCTCGCAGGCATCAACGCTTCACTCTTCAAAGTATCGATATACTTCTCTTGAATTAAAATTTCTTGCATCTTAATTTTCCATAACCCGAAGTCATTATTATCGGAAAATTTCTCGATCTGCCATCTACTAACCATGATGCTCACTTGTTAACAATATCTCTTTGCTTCACGCTCACCGTACCACTTGTTGTGAATCTTGTTATGAATTACGACAAAATTCAACATCAATTTGTGAGGCAAAGAACAATAGCAAACAAAATAAATGGTCTTCAACAATAATAATATGTACACAAATAACATAACAACATAAGGCAAAAAAAAACTGAAGGTTTGTTTACTCAGTTCAATCAAACGATCTACTCTGGGGGAGAGAACAACTCTTTAATTCACTATACTTAGATAGCTGTTACAAGAGATTATAGATGAATTACAAAAAAATAACCTTCGCCTTCAGGTTCCTAAGAACAACCCTGAAGGTGCCTAAGAACAACCCTATTTTCTACTCAAATGTTTCCTTACCTCTCCAACTCTCAATATATGAATCACTCAAACCCAAGGTGTAGTCCAAGATTTTCTTTGTGCATAGCTGAAACCCTATGCTATACCTTTAAACCCTTGGTCTCCCTTGTTGGTGAAAACTCTAAGGTTGTCACACACCAAACATACAAGAGATACATATTTATAATAGCAAATACCCAACAAACAAAGCCCAAAATCACATGTATCCATGGACCGAATAGAAAAATCCCGAAAACTTAAAAACACTATTCACCGTACAAACGACGCTATTTATCCGCACGGATAGCACTATTCACCGTACGTGCGACACTATTCAACGCTCAAATTTTTTTTCTCGACTTTTCGTCCAATTTTCATGGTAAATGCAATCTCCAAAATATGTTTTCTTTCTCTTCATTAATAAAGGTTTTAAGACACATTTACAACACTTCTGTTTTATCTCATGGACTCCTATCAATTTTTCATTCTCACTACAATAAAAAACATATTTAACCTCAGTCACAAAGAGATTTAACCTTGATTATAGATGCGAGGTAACGAAGGGTGTAACATCCCGATTTAATTAGTCGTTTATTTAATTATTTCGTGATTTATTAAAATATTATTTTGTGTGATTTATGGTGTGTTTGGTCGGTGATGACACTTGTTGTGAATTGTGTTAATTAATTAGATTTTAGTAGGATTAATTAATTAGAATATGAAAAATTTGTCGAATATTAAGAGTTGGACTGAATGTGTAAATAATAGAAATTAGATGGTTTGCGATGAGGACTCATGTTTTATTTGGGCCAAAAATTAAATTAAAGATAACTTAATTAAGTTAGTATATATTTTAAGAGAAATAGAAAAATAAGGAATTTTACGAGTTTTGCTGTAAACGTGAAAAAGAGAAGAAAAGAGAGCAATAGTCTTGGAGAGTTAGGGCTTTGGGAGAGGAGGTCAGAGAAGATTTCTTGCTTTGCTTGCTGATTTTATATGGTAAAGGAGGGGTGTTAATCATCTAAGGGTGCCTTAATCATGAAAGGGTAGAGAGGTTTCCCTTAACCTCCAATAGGGTTCTCTTTTCTATATTGTTTGATGTTAATATGATCAATGATGAATATGGATATGTTTCTATAACATGAATTGTTGTGAATTTTGTAACCAATGTTGTGTAAATCGTTGTTCATGAGTTAATTGATGTAAAAGATGATGTTTGTGTTGAAATTGAGGGATTTTTGTGGTATTTTCATGAATCTAAAATTTTGTGGTTAAAGATGGAATAACATGTTAAATTGATGAAAATAAACACGATAATATGTGATAATTTTTTTATGTATCAATTATGGACTGTTTGGGTATTTTTGGATTGGAGTTTTGAGCCGCAGAGCTGCTGCAATGGCAAAATCGCGCCTCTGGTTTTGCCGGTTTGGACGATTTCTCCCAGCGAGGTACTGTTATCAGCTGGCGAGGATGACAAAACATGGTTGTTGTTTGTGTTTCGATTTGGCATCTCTTTTTCTAATTCCAGGGACTGTCAGGTGTTGTTTGGTTGAGTTCAATGAGATAAATTGATATGTTTGAATGATATGTGAATGTATGTTCGATGTGCGATTATACATTATGAAATGCAAGTTTAATTATGTGAACTATTGTACGTACTTGTTGATTATTAATGAGATGAGTAGTTCAGAGTGAGAATTACTGGTGATGCATGGAATGCATGGTTGTTTACAATCAGAAGTGAGGTTATATTCATTGCTTTATTATTGTTGCATGATTGTTTACACTCAAGTGTGGGGTTGCATTCATAGTTGTGTTGTTGTCATTGCTTTTTTATATTCTATGCATCATATGTTATCGTTGTTGAGAAAGTGGCGAGTCACAACTTTAGATTTTAGGACCAGTGACTTGTCCCAATCTTAGATGTTAGGGCTTGAAGCTCAGATGTTAGGGCTCGGGGTTCAGATGTTAGGACCCGGTTCATATGAAGAAAATTTTGTTGAGTCGGAACCGCATGCATGAGTTAAGTCAATGTTGCATTGCATTATATAAAGGTTATGCAGATGAGATGTTTGAGTATTATTGAATACTCATGTATGTATTTGACTGATTTTGAGTGTGAACATTGTGATTGGTGATTCATTATGATGTGGGTGAAATATGGATACATGATATGGTGGTGCATGTTTGATATGTGTATGATTTGTGATACGCGATTCTTCCCTGATGTTTTATGCATTGATTATTATTTGAACTTATTTTCACCCCCTTTTCGTGTTATTTTGCTCTTGTAGAGTACAGACAATCATATACTTGAGTAGAAGCTTGATGTAGAGGATGTCGTTATGCCTCTTAGTTGCATATCGACCGAGTCTATAGTTGGAGTCACTCTGATATGTAACACGAGAGGAACATGCTATTATTTTATTTGTTTTTCTTATGTTGCATATATTTTCTTTATTTGGAAATTGGGCCACTTTTCAAACTTATTGTTGCTGAGGCTTTTTATGCCGACTATGTTATAATTTTCGTTGCTAATCAAATGATTCAATTTTCAATTATGTTGTTCAAGTATGTCTTGTTGATGTATGAGTAGCATCCTACTTGAAGGATTTCTGTGTTACACATGGTATATTTAATTATGTATCGATTAGGAAGTATGGCGTTACAAGGTCGTCATGAAAACTTGCCATATTGCCCCTCAGTTTTGAAAAAACTGAGGTGTAAAGTGCTCTTCAAATGGGTTCGATCCCCAACTTATGCATTTCTATTATTTTTAGAATTGAATGGCACACCCAACATTTTCTCTCGGCTATTTGCAAAACTGAGTTAATAGAGAATAATTATTACCTCGATTTATAATAATAACCGAGGGGAACACATTATATATATATATATATATATATATATATATATATATATATATATATATATATATATATATATATATATATATATATATATATATATATATATATATATATATAATAATAATAATAATAATAATTGTTATGGATATGTATAAATTATGGGTCATTCATTTGTAGTCTATTAACTTAGTTTCTTAGAGGTGAAGAAACCCAAAATTTTGGTGATGGAGAAGAAGAAAAAATATAGAAATTTTTTACATATATTATACCATAATACAATGTGATTATGGTGAGTACAAATAACATTGAGCTTAAATATTTAATTTTAGTGATTACCCGTGTAGATAGAATTTATTTGTTATTCATTTATAGTCTTTTAACTATGTGGCTTAGTGACGAAGAAACATGAAATTTGGTGATGGAGAAGAAACATATTGAATATATTTACATCTAATTTACCATAATTCAATGTGCAAATGGTAAATATAAATAAACGTTAGCTTGATTATTTATTTTAATTTTGACCTATATTATATAAAATATATGTCGTGGATTATATAGTCTTTTAACTTGGTTTTTTAGTGGGGAAAAACCTAAAATTTTGTGATGGAGTAGAAAAATAAAATATAATTAATTTTTTACATCTACTATAAACTACTATGTTTTTAGCTTAGTGATTTAAAAAAAGCTAAAACTTTGGGATGGTGATGAAAAATATTGAATATTTTTAGATGTAATACATCATAAGTCAATGTGAATACAATGAACATAAGCAATTTTAAGCTTGATTGTTTGATTTTAACTGTTATGGATATGTATAAATTATGCGTCATTCATTTGTAGTCTCTTAACTTAGTTTCTTAGAGGGGAAGAAACCAAAATTTTGGTGATGGAGAAGAAGAAAAATATAGAAATGTTTTACATATATTATACCATAATACAATGTGATTATGGTGAATACAAATAACATTGAGCCTAATATTTAATTTTAGTGATTACCCGTGTAGATAGAATTTATTTGTTATTCATTTATTTTCTTTTAACTATGTGGCTTAATGATGAAGAAACATGAAATTTGGTGATGGAGAAGAAACATATTGAATATGTTTACATCTAATTGACCATAATTAAATGTGAAAATGGTAAATATCAATCAACGTTAGCTTGATTATTTATTTTAATTTTGACCTATATTATATAAAATATATGTCGTGGATTATAGTCTTTTAACTTGGATTTTTAGTGGGGAAAAACCTAAAATTTTGTGATGGAGTAGAAAAATAAAATATAATTAATTTTTTACATCTACTATAGTCTACTATGCTTTTAGCTTAGTGATAAAAAAACGCTAAACCTTTGGGATGGTGATGAAAAATATTGAATATTTTTAGATGTAATACATAATAAGTCAATGTGAATACGATGAACATAAACAATATTGAGCTTGATTGTTTAATTTTAACTGTTATGGATATGTATAAATTATGGGTCATTCATTTGTAGTCTCTTAACTTAGTTTCTTAAATGGGAAGAAACCAAAATTTTGGTGATGGAGAAGAAGAAATATATAGAATTTTTTTACATATATTATACCATAATACAATGTGATTATGGTGAATACAAATAACATTGAGCTTATATATTTAATTTTAGTGATTACCCGTGTAGATAGAATTTATTTGTTATTCATTTATAGTCTTTTAACTATGTGGCTTAATGATGAAGAAACATGAAATTTGGTGATGGAGAAGAAACATATTGAATATGTTTACATATAATTTACCATATTTCAATGTGAAAATGGTAAATATCAATAAACGTTAGCTTGATTATTTATTTTAATTTTGACCTATATTATATAAAATATAGGTCGTGGATTATAGTCTTTTAACTTGGTTTTTTAGTGGGGAAAAACCTAAAATTTTTTGATGGAGTAGAAAAAAAACATAATTAATTTTTTACATCTACTATAGTCTACTATGTTTTTAGCTTAGTGATAAAAAAAAAGCGAAAACTTTGGGATGGTGATGAAAAATATTGAATATTGTTAGATGTAATACATCATAAGTCAATGTGAATACGATGAATATAAACAATATTGAGCTTGATTGTTTAATTTTAATTGTTATGGATATGTATAAATTATAGGTCATTCATTTGTAGTCTATTAACTTAGTTTCTTAGAGGTGAAGAAACCAAAATTTTGGTGATGGAGAAGAAGAAAAATATAGAAATGTTTTACATATATTATACCATAATACAATGTGATTATGGTGAATACAAATAACATTGAGCTCAAATATTTAATTTTAGTGATTACCCGTGTAGATAGAATTTATTTGTTATTCATTTATAGTCTTTTTACTATGTGGCTTAATGACGACGAAACATGAAATTTGGTGATGGAGAAGAAACATATTGAATATGTTTACATATAATTTACCATAATTCAATGGGAAAATGGTAAATATCAATAAACTTTAGCTTGATTATTTATTTTAATTTTGACCTATATTATATAAAATATAGGTCGTGGTTTATAGTCTTTTAACTTGGTTTTTTAGTGGGGAAAAACCTAAAATTTCTGATGGAGTAGAAAAAAAATATAAATAATTTTTTACATCTACTATAGTCTACTATGTTTTTAGCTTAGTGATAAAAAAAGCGAAAACTTTGGGATGGTGATGAAAAATATTGAATATTGTTAGATGTAATACATCATAAGTCAATGTGAATACGATGAATATAAACAATATTGAGCTTGATTGTTTAATTTTAATTGTTATGTATATGTATAAATTATGGGTCATTCATTTGTAGTCTATTAACTTAGTTTCTTAGAGGTGAAGAAACCAAAATTTTGGTGATGGCGAAGAAGAAAAATATATAAATATTTTACATATATTATACCATAATACAATGTGATTATGGTGAATACAAATAACATTGAGTTTAAATATTTAATTCTAGTGATTACCCGTGTAGATAGAATTTATTTGTTATTCATTTATACTCTTTTAACTATGTGGCTTAATGACGAAGAAACATTAAAATTTGGTGATGGAGAAGAAACATATTGAATATGTTTACATATAATTTACCATAATTCAATGTGAAAATGGTAAATATAAATAAACGTTAGCTTGATTATTTATTATAATTTTGACCTATATTATATAAAATATATGTCGTGGATTATAGTCTTTTAACTTGGATTTTTAGTGGGGAAAAACCTAAAAATTTTTGATGGAGTAGAAAAAAAATATAATTAATTTTTTACATCTACTATAGTCTACTATGTTTTTAGATTAATAATAAAAAAAAAGCTAAAACTTTGGGATGGTGATGAAAAATATTGAATATTTTTAGATATAATACATCATTAGTCAATGTGAATACGATGAACATAAGCAATTTTGAGCTTGATTGTTTAATTTTAACTGTTATGGAAATGTATAAATTATGGGCCATTCATTTGTTGTCTCTTAACTTAGTTTCTTAGAGGGGATGAAACCAAAATTTTGGTGATGGAGAAGAAGAAAAATATAGAAATGTTTTACATATATTATACCATAATACAATGTGATTATGGTGAATACAAATAACATTGAGCTTAAATATTTAATTTTAGTGATTACCCGTTTAGATAGAATTTATTTGTTATTCATTTATTGTCTTTTAACTATGTGGCTTAATGATTAAGAAACATGAAATTTGGTGATGGAGAAGAAACATATTGAATATGTTTACATCTAATTGACCATAATTAAATGTGAAAATGGTAAATATCAATCAACGTTAGGTTGATTATTTATTTTAATTTTGACCTATATTATATAAAATATATGTCGTGGATTATAGTCTTTTTAACTTGGTTTTTTAGTGGGAAAAAACCTAAAATTTTGTAATGGAGTAGAAAAATAAAATATAATTAATTTTTTACATCTACTATAGTCTACTATGCTTTTAGCTTAGTGATAAAAATACGCTAAAACTTTGGGATGGTGATGAAAAATATTGAATATTTTTAGATGTAATACATAATAAGTCAATGTGAATAGGATGAACATAAACAATATTGAGCTTGATTGTTTAATTTTAATTGTTATGGATATGTATAAATTATGGGTCATTCATTTGTAGTCCCTTAACTTAGTTTCTTAGAGGTGAAGAAACCAAAATTTTGGTGATGGAGAAGAAGAAAAATATAGAAATGTTTTACATATATTATACCATAATACAATGTGATTATGGTGAATATAAATAGCATGGAGCTTAAATATTTAATTTTAGTGATTACTGTGTAGATATAATTTATTTGTTATTCATTTATAGTCTTTTAACTATGTGGCTTAGTGAAGAAGAAACATGAAATTTGGTGATGGAGAAGAAAAATATTGAATATATTTACATCTAATTACCATAATTCAATATGCAAATGGTAAATATCAATAAACGTTAACTTGAATATTTATTTTAATTTTGACCTATATTATATAAAATATATGTCGTGGAGAATAGTCTTTTAACTTGGTTTGTTAGTGGGGAAAAAGCTAAAATTTTGTGATGGAGTAGAAAAATAAAATATAATTAATTTTTTACATCTACTATAGTCTACTATGTTTTTAGCTTAGCGATTTAAAAAAAGCTAAAACTTTGGGATGGTGATGAAAAATATTGAATATTTATAGATGTAATACATCATATGTCAATGTGAATACGATGAATATAAACAATATTGAGATTGATTGTTTAATTTTAATTGTTATGGATATGTATAAATTATGGGTCATTCATTTGTAGTCTATTAAATTAGTTTCTTAGAGGTGAAGAAACCAAAATTTTGGTGATGGAGAAGTAGAAAAATATAGAAATGTTTTACATATGTTATACCATAATACAATGTGATTATGGTGAATACAAATAACATTGAGCTTAAATATTTAATTTTAGTGATTACCCGTGTAGATAGAATTTATTTGTTATTCATTTATAGTCTTTTAACTATGTGGCTGAGTGACGAAGAAGCATGAAATTTGGTGATGAGTAAGAAAAATATTGAATATATTTACATCTAATTTACCATAATTCAATGTGCAAATGGTAAATATCAATAAACATTAGCTTGATTATTTATTTTAATTTTGACCTATATTATATAAAATATGTGTCGTGCATTATAGTCTTTTAACTTGGTTTGTTAGTGGAGAAAAACCTAAAATTTTGTGATGGAGTAGAAAAATAAAATATAATTAATTTTGTACATCTATTATAGTCTACTATGTTTTTAGCTCAATGATTTAAAACAAGCTAAAACTTTGGGATGGTGATGAAAAATATTGAATATTTTTAGATGTAATACATCATAAGTCAATGTGAATACGATGAACATAAACAATATTGAACTTGATTGTTTAATTTTAACTGTTATGGATATGTATAAATTATAGGTCATTCATTTGTAGTCTCTTAACTTAGTTTCTTAAATGGGAAGAAACCAAAATTTTGGTGATGAAGAAGAAGAAAAATAAAGAAATGTTTTACATATATTATACCATAATACAATGTGATTATGGTGAATACAAATAACATTGAGCTCAAATATTTACTTTTAGTGATTACCCGTGTAGATAGAATTTATTTGTTATTCATTTATAGTCTTTTTACTATGTGGCTTAATGACGACGAAACATGAAATTTGGTTATGGAGAAGAAACATATTGAATATGTTTACATATAATTTACCATAATTCAATGGGAAAATGGTAAATATCAATAAACTTTAGCTTGATTATTTATTTTAATTTTGACCTATATTATATAAAATATAGGTCGTGGTTTATAGTCTTTTAACTTGGATTTTTAGTGGGGAAAAACCTAAAATTTTTTGATGGAGTAGAAAAAAAATATAATTAATTTTTTACATCTACTATAGTCTACTATGTTTTTAGCTTAGTGATAAAAAAAAGCGATAACTTTGGGATAGTGATGAAAAATATTGAATATTTTTAGATGTAATACATCATAAGTCAATGTGAATACGAGAACATTAACAATATTGAGCTTGATTGTTTAATTTTAACTGTTATGGATATGTATAAATTATGGGTCATTCATTTGTAGTCTCTTAACTTAGTTTCTTAAAGGGGAAGAAACCAAAATTTTGGTGATGGAGAAGAAGAAAAATATAGAAATTTTTTACATATATTATACCATAATACAATGTGATTATGGTGAATACAAATAACATTGAGCTTAAATATTTAATTTTAGTGATTACCCGTGTAGATAGAATTTATTTGTTATTCATTTATAGTCTTTTAACTATGTGGCTTAATGACGAAGAAACATGAAATTTGGTGATGGAGAAGAAACATATTGAATAAATTTACATATAATTTACCATAATTCAATGTGAAAATGGTAAATATCAATAAATGTTAGCTTGATTATTTATTTTAATTTTGACCTATATTATATAAAATATATGTCATGGATTATAGTCTTTTAACTTGGTTTTTTAATGGGGAAAAACCTAAATTTTTTTGATGGAGTAGAAAAAAAATATAATTAATTTTTTACATCTACTATAGTCTACTATGTTTTTAGCTTAGTGATAAAAAAAAGCGATAACTTTGGGATAGTGATGAAAAATATTGAATATTTTTAGATGTAATACATCATAAGTCAATGTGAATATGATGAACAAAAACAATATTGAGCTTGATTGTTTAATTTTAACTGTTATGGATATGTATAAATTATGGGTCATTCATTTGTAGTCTCTTAACTTAGTTTCTTAAAGGGGAAGAAACCAAAATTTTGGTGATGGAGAAGAAGAAAAATTTAGAAATTTTTTACATATATTATACCATAATACAATGTGATTATGGTGAATACAAATAACATTGAGCTTAAATATTTAATTTTAGTGATTACCCGTGTAGATAGAATTTATTTGTTATTCATTTATAGTCTTTTAACTATGATGCTTAATGATGAAGAAACATGAAATTTGGTGATGGAGAAGAAACATATTGAATATGTTTACATATAATTTACCATAATTCAATGTGAAAATGGTAAATATCAATAAACGTTAGCTTGATTATTTATTTTAATTTTGACCTATATCATATAAAATATAGGTCGTGGATTACAGTCTTTTAACTTGGTTTTTTAGTGTGGAAAAACCTAAAATTTTTTGATGGAGTAGAAAAAAAACATAATTAATTTTTTACATCTACTATAGTCTACTATGTTTTTAGCTTAGTGATAAAAAAAAAGCGAAAACTTTGGGATGGTGATGAAAAATATTGAATATTGTTAGATGTAATACATCATAAGTCAATGTGAATACGATGAATATAAACAATATTGAGCTTGATTGTTTAATTTTAATTGTTATGGATATGTATAAATTATGGGTCATTCATTTGTAGTCTATTAACTTAGTTTCTTAGAGGTGAAGAAACCAAAATTTTGGTGATGGAGAAGAAGAAAAATATAAAAATGTTTTACATATATTATACCATAATACAATGTGATTATGGTGAATACAAATAACATTGAGCTTAAATATTTAATTTTAGTGATTACCCGTGTAGATAGAATTTATTTGTTATTCATTTATAGTCTTTTATCTATGTGGCTTAGTGACGAAGAAGCATGAAATTTGGTGATGAGGAAGAAAAATATTGAATATATTTACATCTAATTTACCCTAATTCAATGTGCAAATGGTAAATATCAATAAACTTTAGCTTGACTATTTATTTTAATTTTGACCTATATTATATAAAATATAGGTCGTGGATTATAGTCTTTTAACTTGGTTTTTTAGTGGGGAAAAACCTAAAATTTTTTGATGGAGTAGAAAAAAAATATAATTAATTTTTTACATCTACTATAGTCTACTATGTTTTTAGCTTAGTGATAAAAAAAAGCGAAAACTTTGGGATGGTGATGAAAAATATTGAATATTGTTAGATGTAATACATCATAAGTCAATGTGAATACGATGAATATAAACAATATTGAGCTTGATTGTTTAATTTTAATTGTTATGGATATGTATAAATTATGGGTCATTCATTTGAAGTCTATTAACTTAGTTTCTTAGAGGTGAAGAAACCAAAATTTTGGTGATGGAGAAGAAGAAAAATATAGAAATGTTTTACATATATTATACCATAATACAATGTGATTATGGTGAATACAAATAACATTGAGCTTAAATATTTAATTCTAGTGATTACCCGTGTAGATAGAATTTATTTGTTATTTATTTATAGTCTTTTAACTATGTGGCTTAATTACGAAGAAACATTAAAATTTGGTGATGGAGAAGAAACATATTGAATATGTTTACATATGATTTACCATAATTCAATGTGAAAATGGTAAATATAAATAAACGTTAGCTTGATTATTTATTATAATTTTGACCTATATTATATAAAATATATGTCGTGGATTATAGTCTTTTAACTTGGATTTTTAGTGGGGAAAAACCTAAAATTTTTTGATGGAGTAGAAAAAAAATATAATTAATTTTTTACATCTACTATAGTCTACTATGTTTTTAGCTTAGTGATAAAAAAAAGCGATAACTTTGGGATAGTGATGAAAAATATTGAATATTTTTAGATGTAATACATCATAAGTCAATGTGAATACGAGAACATTAACAATATTGAGCTTGATTGTTTAATTTTAACTGTTATGGATATGTATAAATTATGGGTCATTCATTTGTAGTCTCTTAACTTAGTTTCTTAAAGGGGAAGAAACCAAAATTTTGGTGATGGAGAAGAAGAAAAATATAGAAATTTTTTACATATATTATACCATAATACAATGTGATTATGGTGAATACAAATAACATTGAGCTTAAATATTTAATTTTAGTGATTACCCGTGTAGATAGAATTTATTTGTTATTCATTTATAGTCTTTTAACTATGTGGCTTAATGACGAAGAAACATGAAATTTGGTGATGGAGAAGAAACATATTGAATAAATTTACATATAATTTACCATAATTCAATGTGAAAATGGTAAATATCAATAAACGTTAGCTTGATTATTTATTTTAATTTTGACCTATATTATATAAAATATATGTCGTGGATTATAGTCTTTTAACTTGGTTTTTTAATGGGGAAAAACCTAAATTTTTTTGATGGAGTAGAAAAAAAATATAATTAATTTTTTACATCTACTATAGTCTACTATGTTTTTAGCTTAGTGATAAAAAAAAGCGATAACTTTGGGATAGTGATGAAAAATATTGAATATTTTTAGATGTAATACATCACAAGTCAATGTGAATATGATGAACAAAAACAATATTGAGCTTGATTGTTTAATTTTAACTGTTATGGATATGTATAAATTATGGGTCATTCATTTGTAGTCTCTTAACTTAGTTTCTTAAAGGGGAAGAAACCAAAATTTTGGTGATGGAGAAGAAGAAAAATATAGAAATTTTTTACATATATTATACCATAATACAATGTGATTATGGTGAATACAAATAACATTGAGCTTAAATATTTAATTTTAGTGATTACCCGTGTAGATAGAATTTATTTGTTATTCATTTATAGTCTTTTAACTATGATGCTTAATGATGAAGAAACATGAAATTTGGTGATGGAGAAGAAACATATTGAATATGTTTACATATAATTTACCATAATTCAATGTGAAAATGGTAAATATCAATAAACGTTAGCTTGATTATTTATTTTAATTTTGACCTATATCATATAAAATATAGGTCGTGGATTACAGTCTTTTAACTTGGTTTTTTAGTGTGGAAAAACCTAAAATTTTTTGATGGAGTAGAAAAAAAACATAATTAATTTTTTACATCTACTATAATCTACTATGTTTTTAGCTTAGTGATAAAAAAAAAGCGAAAACTTTGGGATGGTGATGAAAAATATTGAATATTGTTAGATGTAATACATTATAAGTCAATGTGAATACGATGAATATAAACAATATTGAGCTTGATTGTTTAATTTTAATTGTTATGGATATGTATAAATTATGGGTCATTCATTTGTAGTCTATTAACTTAGTTTCTTAGAGGTGAAGAAACCAAAATTTTGGTGATGGAGAAGAAGAAAAATATAAAAATGTTTTACATATATTATACCATAATACAATGTGATTATGGTGAATACAAATAACATTGAGCTTAAATATTTAATTTTAGTGATTACCCGTGTAGATAGAATTTATTTGTTATTCATTTATAGTCTTTTATCTATGTGGCTTAGTGACGAAGAAGCATGAAATTTGGTGATGAGGAAGAAAAATATTGAATATATTTACATCTAATTTACCCTAATTCAATGTGCAAATGGTAAATATCAATAAACTTTAGCTTGACTATTTATTTTAATTTTGACCTATATTATATAAAATATAGGTCGTGGATTATAGTCTTTTAACTTGGTTTTTTAGTGGGGAAAAACCTAAATTTTTTAGATGGAGTAGAAAAAAAATATAATTAATTTTTTACATCTACTATAGTCTACTATGTTTTTAGCTTAGTGATAAAAAAAAGCGAAAACTTTGGGATGCTGATGAAAAATATTGAATATTGTTAGATGTAATACATCATAAGTCAATGTGAATACGATGAATATAAACAATATTGAGCTTGATTGTTTAATTTTAATTGTTATGGATATGTATAAATTATGGGTCATTTATTTGAAGTCTATTAACTTAGTTTCTTAGAGGTGAAGAAACCAAAATTTTGGTGATGGAGAAGAAGAAAAATATAGAAATGTTTTACATATATTATACCATAATACAATGTGATTATGGTGAATACAAATAACATTGAGCTTAAATATTTAATTCTAGTGATTACCTGTGTAGATAGAATTTATTTGTTATTCATTTATAGTCTTTTAACTATGTGGCTTAATTACGAAGAAACATTAAAATTTGGTGATGGAGAAGAAACATATTGAATATGTTTACATATAATTTACCATAATTCAATGTGAAAATGGTAAATATAAATAAACGTTAGCTTGATTATTTATTATAATTTTGACCTATATTATATAAAATATATGTCATGGATTATAGTCTTTTAACTTGGATTTTTAGTGGGGAAAAACCTAAAATTTTTTGATGGAGTAGAAAAAAAATATAATTAATTTTTTACATCTACTATAGTCTACTATGTTTTTAGCTTAGTGATAAAAAAAAGCGATAACTTTGGGATAGTGATGAAAAATATTGAATATTTTTAGATGTAATACATCATAAGTCAATGTGAATACGAGAACATTAACAATATTGAGCTTGATTGTTTAATTTTAACTGTTATGGATATGTATAAATTATGGGTCATTCATTTGTAGTCTCTTAACTTAGTTTCTTAAAGGGGAAGAAACCAAAATTTTGGTGATGGAGAATAAGAAAAATATAGAAACTTTTTACATATATTATACCATAATACAATGTGATTATGGTGAATACAAATAACATTGAGCTTAAATATTTAATTTTAGTGATTACCCGTGTAGATAGAATTTATTTGTTATTCATTTATAGTCTTTTAACTATGTGGCTTAATGACGAAGAAACATGAAATTTGGTGATGGAGAAGAAACATATTGAATAAATTTACATATAATTTACCATAATTCAATGTGAAAATGGTAAATATCAACAAACATTAGCTTGATTATTTATTTTAATTTTGACCTATATTATATAAAATATATGTCGTGGATTATAGTCTTTTAACTTGGTTTTTTAATGGGGAAAAACCTAAAATTTTTTGATGGAGTAGAAAAAAAATATAATTAATTTTTTACATCTACTATAGTCTACTATGTTTTTAGCTTAGTGATAAAAAAAAGCGATAACTTTGGGATAGTGATGAAAAATATTGAATATTTTTAGATGTAATACATCATAAGTCAATGTGAATATGATGAACAAAAACAATATTGAGCTTGATTGTTTAATTTTAACTGTTATGGATATGTATAAATTATGGGTCATTCATTTGTAGTCTCTTAACTTAGTTTCTTAAAGGGGAAGAAACCAAAATTTTGGTAATGGAGAAGAAGAAAAATATAGAAATTTTTTACATATATTATACCATAATACAATGTGATTAAGGTGAATACAAATAACATTGAGCTTAAATATTTAATTTTAGTGATTACCCGTGTAGATAGAATTTATTTGTTATTCATTTATAGTCTTTTAACTATGTGGCTTAATGATGAAGAAACATGAAATTTGGTGATGGAGAAGAAACATATTGAATATGTTTACATATAATTTACAATAATTCAATGTGAAAATGGTAAATATCAAAAAACGTTAGCTTGATTATTTATTTTAATTTTGACCTATATCATATAAAATATAGGTCGTGGATTATAGTCTTTTAACTTGGTTTTTTAGTGGGGAAAAACCTAAAATTTTTTGATGGAGTAGAAAAAAAACATAATTAATTTTTTACATCTACTATAGTCTACTATGTTTTTAGCTTAGTGATAAAAAAAAAGCGAAAACTTTGGGATGGTGATGAAAAATATTGAATATTGTTAGATGTAATACATCATAAGTCAATGTGAATACGATGAGTATAAACAATATTGAGCTTGATTGTTTAATTTTAATTGTTATGGATATGTATAAATTATGGGTCATTCATTTGTAGTCTATTAACTTCGTTTCTTAGAGGTGAAGAAACCAAAATTTTGGTGATGGAGAAGAAGAAAAACATAGAAATGTTTTACATATATTATACCATAATACAATGTGATTATGGTGAATACAAATAACATTGAGCTTAAATATTTAATTTTAGTGATTACCCGTGTAGATAGAATTTATTTGTTATTCATTTATAGTCTTTTATCTATGTGGCTTAGTGACGAAGAAGCATGAAATTTGGTGATGAGGAAGAAAAATATTAAATATATTTACATCTAATTTACCATAATTCAATGTGCAAATGGTAAATATCAATAAACTTTAGCTTGATTATTTATTTTAATTTTGACCTATATTATATAAAATATAGGTCGTGGATTATAGTCTTTTAACTTGGTTTTTTAGTGGGGAAAAACCTAAAATTTTTTGATGGAGTAGAAAAAAAATATAATTAATTTTTTACATCTACTATAGTCTACTATGTTTTTAGCTTAGTGATAAAAAAAAGCGAAAACTTTGGGATGCTGATGAAAAATATTGACTATTGTTAGATGTAATACATCATAAGTCAATGTGAATACGATGAATATAAACAATATTGAGCTTGATTGTTTAATTTTAATTGTTATGGATATGTATAAATTATGGGTCATTCATTTGTAGTCTATTAACTTAGTTTCTTAGAGGTGAAGAAACCAAAATTTTGGTGATGGAGAAGAAGAAAAATATAGAAATTTTTTACATATATTATACCATAATACAACGTGATTATGGTGAATACAAATAACATTGAGCTTATATATTTAATTTTAGTGATTACCCGTGTAGATAGAATTTATTTGTTATTCATTTATAGTCTTTTAACTATGTGTTTTAATGACGAAGAAACATTAAAATTTGGTGATGGAGAAGAAACATATTGAATATGTTTACATATAATTTACCATAATTCAATGTGAAAATGGTAAATATGAATAAACGTTAGCTTGATTATTTATTTTAATTTTGACCTATATTATATAAAATATATGTCGTGGATTATAGTCTTTTAACTTGGTTCTTTAATGGGGAAAAACCTAAAATTTTTTGATGGAGTAGAAAAAAAATATAATTAATTTTTTACATCTACTATAGTCTACTATGTTTTTAGCTTAGTGATAAAAAAAAGCGATAACTTTGGGATAGTGATGAAAAATATTGAATATTTTTAGATGTAATACATCATAAGTCAATGTGAATATGATGAACAAAAACAATATTGAGCTTGATTGTTTAATTTTAACTGTTATGGATATGTATAAATTATGGGTCATTCATTTGTAGTCTCTTAACTTAGTTTCTTAAAGGGGAAGAGACCAAAATTTTGGTGATGGAGAAGAAGAAAAATATAGAAATTTTTTACATATATTATACCATAATACAATGTGATTATGGTGAATACAAATAACATTGAGCTTATATATTTAATTTTAGTGATTACCCGTGTAGATAGAATTTATTTGTTATTCATTTATAGTCTTTTAACTATGTGGCTTAATGATGAAGAAACATGAAATTTGGTGATGGAGAAGAAACATATTGAATATGTTTACATATAATTTACCATAATTCAATGTGAAAATGGTAAATATCAATAAACGTTAGCTTGATTCTTTATTTTAATTTTGACCTATATTATATAAAATATAGGTCGTGGATTATAGTCTTTTAACTTGGTTTTTTAGTGGGGAAAAACCTAAAATTTTTTGATAGAGTAGAAAAAAAACATAATTAATTTTTTACATCTACTATAGTCTACTATGTTTTTAGCTTAGTGATAAAAAAAAAAGTGAAAACTTTGGGATGGTGATGAAAAATATTGAATATTGTTAGATGTAATACATCATAAGTCAATGTGAATACGATGAATATAAACAATATTGAGCTTGATTGTTTAATTTTAATTGTTATGGATATGTATAAATTATGGGTCATTCATTTGTAGTCTATTAACTTAGTTTCTTAGAGGTGAAGAAACCAAAATTTTGGTGATGGAGAAGAAGAAAAATATAGAAATGTTTTACATATATTATACCATAATACAATGTGATTATGGTGAATACAAATAACATTGAGCTCAAATATTTAATTTTAGTGATTACCCGTGTAGATAGAATTTATTTGTTATTCATTTATAGTCTTTTTACTATGTGGCTTAATGACGACGAAACATGAAATTTGGTGATGGAGAAGAAACATATCTAATATGTTTACATATAATTTACCATAATTCAATGGGAAAATGGTAAATATCAATAAACTTTAGCTTGATTATTTATTTTAATTTTGACCTATATTATATAAAATATAGGTCGTGGTTTATAGTCTTTTAACTTGGTTTTTTAGTGGGGAAAAACCTAAAATTTTTTGATGGAGTAGAAAAAAAATATAATTAATTTTTTACATCTACTATAGTCTACTATGTTTTTAGCTTAGTGATACAAAAAAGCGAAAACTTTGGGATAGTGATGAAAAATATTGAATATTTTTAGATGTAATACATCACAAGTCAATGTGAATATGATGAACAAAAACAATATTGAGCTTGATTGTTTAATTTTAACTGTTATGGATATGTATAAATTATGGGTCATTCATTTGTAGTCTCTTAACTTAGTTTCTTAAAGGGGAAGAAACCAAAATTTTGGTGATGGAGAAGAAGAAAAATATAGAAATTTTTTACATATATTATACCATAATACAATGTGATTATGGTGAATACAAATAACATTGAGCTTAAATATTTAATTTTAGTGATTACCCGTGTAGATAGAATTTATTTGTTATTCATTTATAGTCTTTTAACTATGATGCTTAATGATGAAGAAACATGAAATTTGGTGATGGAGAAGAAACATATTGAATATGTTTACATATAATTTACCATAATTCAATGTGAAAATGGTAAATATCAATAAACGTTAGCTTGATTATTTATTTTAATTTTGACCTATATCATATAAAATATAGGTCGTGGATTACAGTCTTTTAACTTGGTTTTTTAGTGTGGAAAAACCTAAAATTTTTTGATGGAGTAGAAAAAAAACATAATTAATTTTTTACATCTACTATAATCTACTATGTTTTTAGCTTAGTGATAAAAAAAAAGCGAAAACTTTGGGATGGTGATGAAAAATATTGAATATTGTTAGATGTAATACATCATAAGTCAATGTGAATACGATGAATATAAACAATATTGAGCTTGATTGTTTAATTTTAATTGTTATGGATATGTATAAATTATGGGTCATTCATTTGTAGTCTATTAACTTAGTTTCTTAGAGGTGAAGAAACCAAAATTTTGGTGATGGAGAAGAAGAAAAATATAAAAATGTTTTACATATATTATACCATAATACAATGTGATTATGGTGAATACAAATAACATTGAGCTTAAATATTTAATTTTAGTGATTACCCGTGTAGATAGAATTTATTTGTTATTCATTTATAGTCTTTTATCTATGTGGCTTAGTGACGAAGAAGCATGAAATTTGGTGATGAGGAAGAAAAATATTGAATATATTTACATCTAATTTACCCTAATTCAATGTGCAAATGGTAAATATCAATAAACTTTAGCTTGACTATTTATTTTAATTTTGACCTATATTATATAAAATATAGGTCGTGGATTATAGTCTTTTAACTTGGTTTTTTAGTGGGGAAAAACCTAAAATTTTTTGATGGAGTAGAAAAAAAATATAATTAATTTTTTACATCTACTATAGTCTACTATGTTTTTAGCTTAGTGATAAAAAAAAGCGAAAACTTTGGGATGCTGATGAAAAATATTGAATATT
This sequence comes from Lathyrus sativus, assembly GCA_963859935.3. Classification (NCBI taxonomy): domain Eukaryota; kingdom Viridiplantae; phylum Streptophyta; class Magnoliopsida; order Fabales; family Fabaceae; genus Lathyrus; species Lathyrus sativus. The sequence continues at coordinate 11,940,465 of OZ012741.1, forward strand.
GTTAGATGTAATACATCATAAGTCAATGTGAATACGATGAATATAAACAATATTGAGCTTGATTGTTTAATTTTAATTGTTATGGATATGTATAAATTATGGGTCATTCATTTGAAGTCTATTAACTTAGTTTCTTAGAGGTGAAGAAACCAAAATTTTGGTGATGGAGAAGAAGAAAAATATAGAAATGTTTTACATATATTATACCATAATACAATGTGATTATGGTGAATACAAATAACATTGAGCTTAAATATTTAATTCTAGTGATTACCCGTGTAGATAGAATTTATTTGTTATTTATTTATAGTCTTTTAACTATGTGGCTTAATTACGAAGAAACATTAAAATTTGGTGATGGAGAAGAAACATATTGAATATGTTTACATATAATTTACCATAATTCAATGTGAAAATGGTAAATATAAATAAACGTTAGCTTGATTATTTATTATAATTTTGACCTATATTATATAAAATATATGTCGTGGATTATAGTCTTTTAACTTGGATTTTTAGTGGGGAAAAACCTAAAATTTTTTGATGGAGTAGAAAAAAAAATATAATTAATTTTTTACATCTACTATAGTCTACTATGTTTTTAGCTTAGTGATAAAAAAAAGCGATAACTTTGGGATAGTGATGAAAAATATTGAATATTTTTAGATGTAATACATCATAAGTCAATGTGAATACGAGAACATTAACAATATTGAGCTTGATTGTTTAATTTTAACTGTTATGGATATGTATAAATTATGGGTCATTCATTTGTAGTCTCTTAACTTAGTTTCTTAAAGGGGAAGAAACCAAAATTTTGGTGATGGAGAAGAAGAAAAATATAGAATTTTTTTACATATATTATACCATAATACAATGTGATTATGGTGAATACAAATAACATTGAGCTTAGATATTTAATTTTAGTGATTACCCGTGTAGATAGAATTTATTTGTTATTCATTTATAGTCTTTTAACTATGTGGCTTAATGACGAAGAAACATGAAATTTGGTGATGGAGAAGAAACATATTGAATAAATTTACATATAATTTACCATAATTCAATGTGAAAATGGTAAATATCAATAAACGTTAGCTTGATTATTTATTTTAATTTTGACCTATATTATATAAAATATATGTCGTGGATTATAGTCTTTTAACTTGGTTTTTTAATGGGGAAAAACCTAAATTTTTTTGATGGAGTAGAAAAAAAATATAATTAATTTTTTACATCTACTATAGTCTACTATGTTTTTAGCTTAGTGATAAAAAAAAGCGATAACTTTGGGATAGTGATGAAAAATATTGAATATTTTTAGATGTAATACATCACAAGTCAATGTGAATATGATGAACAAAAACAATATTGAGCTTGATTGTTTAATTTTAACTGTTATGGATATGTATAAATTATGGGTCATTCATTTGTAGTCTCTTAACTTAGTTTCTTAAAGGGGAAGAAACCAAAATTTTGGTGATGGAGAAGAAGAAAAATATAGAAATTTTTTACATATATTATACCATAATACAATGTGATTATGGTGAATACAAATAACATTGAGCTTAAATATTTAATTTTAGTGATTACCCGTGTAGATAGAATTTATTTGTTATTCATTTATAGTCTTTTAACTATGATGCTTAATGATGAAGAAACATGAAATTTGGTGATGGAGAAGAAACATATTGAATATGTTTACATATAATTTACCATAATTCAATGTGAAAATGGTAAATATCAATAAACGTTAGCTTGATTATTTATTTTAATTTTGACCTATATCATATAAAATATAGGTCGTGGATTACAGTCTTTTAACTTGGTTTTTTAGTGTGGAAAAACCTAAAATTTTTTGATGGAGTAGAAAAAAAACATAATTAATTTTTTACATCTACTATAATCTACTATGTTTTTAGCTTAGTGATAAAAAAAAAGCGAAAACTTTGGGATGGTGATGAAAAATATTGAATATTGTTAGATGTAATACATTATAAGTCAATGTGAATACGATGAATATAAACAATATTGAGCTTGATTGTTTAATTTTAATTGTTATGGATATGTATAAATTATGGGTCATTCATTTGTAGTCTATTAACTTAGTTTCTTAGAGGTGAAGAAACCAAAATTTTGGTGATGGAGAAGAAGAAAAATATAAAAATGTTTTACATATATTATACCATAATACAATGTGATTATGGTGAATACAAATAACATTGAGCTTAAATATTTAATTTTAGTGATTACCCGTGTAGATAGAATTTATTTGTTATTCATTTATAGTCTTTTATCTATGTGGCTTAGTGACGAAGAAGCATGAAATTTGGTGATGAGGAAGAAAAATATTGAATATATTTACATCTAATTTACCCTAATTCAATGTGCAAATGGTAAATATCAATAAACTTTAGCTTGACTATTTATTTTAATTTTGACCTATATTATATAAAATATAGGTCGTGGATTATAGTCTTTTAACTTGGTTTTTTAGTGGGGAAAAACCTAAATTTTTTAGATGGAGTAGAAAAAAAATATAATTAATTTTTTACATCTACTATAGTCTACTATGTTTTTAGCTTAGTGATAAAAAAAAGCGAAAACTTTGGGATGCTGATGAAAAATATTGAATATTGTTAGATGTAATACATCATAAGTCAATGTGAATACGATGAATATAAACAATATTGAGCTTGATTGTTTAATTTTAATTGTTATGGATATGTATAAATTATGGGTCATTTATTTGAAGTCTATTAACTTAGTTTCTTAGAGGTGAAGAAACCAAAATTTTGGTGATGGAGAAGAAGAAAAATATAGAAATGTTTTACATATATTATACCATAATACAATGTGATTATGGTGAATACAAATAACATTGAGCTTAAATATTTAATTCTAGTGATTACCTGTGTAGATAGAATTTATTTGTTATTCATTTATAGTCTTTTAACTATGTGGCTTAATTACGAAGAAACATTAAAATTTGGTGATGGAGAAGAAACATATTGAATATGTTTACATATAATTTACCATAATTCAATGTGAAAATGGTAAATATAAATAAACGTTAGCTTGATTATTTATTATAATTTTGACCTATATTATATAAAATATATGTCATGGATTATAGTCTTTTAACTTGGATTTTTAGTGGGGAAAAACCTAAAATTTTTTGATGGAGTAGAAAAAAAATATAATTAATTTTTTACATCTACTATAGTCTACTATGTTTTTAGCTTAGTGATAAAAAAAAGCGATAACTTTGGGATAGTGATGAAAAATATTGAATATTTTTAGATGTAATACATCATAAGTCAATGTGAATACGAGAACATTAACAATATTGAGCTTGATTGTTTAATTTTAACTGTTATGGATATGTATAAATTATGGGTCATTCATTTGTAGTCTCTTAACTTAGTTTCTTAAAGGGGAAGAAACCAAAATTTTGGTGATGGAGAATAAGAAAAATATAGAAACTTTTTACATATATTATACCATAATACAATGTGATTATGGTGAATACAAATAACATTGAGCTTAAATATTTAATTTTAGTGATTACCCGTGTAGATAGAATTTATTTGTTATTCATTTATAGTCTTTTAACTATGTGGCTTAATGACGAAGAAACATGAAATTTGGTGATGGAGAAGAAACATATTGAATAAATTTACATATAATTTACCATAATTCAATGTGAAAATGGTAAATATCAACAAACATTAGCTTGATTATTTATTTTAATTTTGACCTATATTATATAAAATATATGTCGTGGATTATAGTCTTTTAACTTGGTTTTTTAATGGGGAAAAACCTAAAATTTTTTGATGGAGTAGAAAAAAAATATAATTAATTTTTTACATCTACTATAGTCTACTATGTTTTTAGCTTAGTGATAAAAAAAAGCGATAACTTTGGGATAGTGATGAAAAATATTGAATATTTTTAGATGTAATACATCATAAGTCAATGTGAATATGATGAACAAAAACAATATTGAGCTTGATTGTTTAATTTTAACTGTTATGGATATGTATAAATTATGGGTCATTCATTTGTAGTCTCTTAACTTAGTTTCTTAAAGGGGAAGAAACCAAAATTTTGGTAATGGAGAAGAAGAAAAATATAGAAATTTTTTACATATATTATACCATAATACAATGTGATTAAGGTGAATACAAATAACATTGAGCTTAAATATTTAATTTTAGTGATTACCCGTGTAGATAGAATTTATTTGTTATTCATTTATAGTCTTTTAACTATGTGGCTTAATGATGAAGAAACATGAAATTTGGTGATGGAGAAGAAACATATTGAATATGTTTACATATAATTTACAATAATTCAATGTGAAAATGGTAAATATCAAAAAACGTTAGCTTGATTATTTATTTTAATTTTGACCTATATCATATAAAATATAGGTCGTGGATTATAGTCTTTTAACTTGGTTTTTTAGTGGGGAAAAACCTAAAATTTTTTGATGGAGTAGAAAAAAAACATAATTAATTTTTTACATCTACTATAGTCTACTATGTTTTTAGCTTAGTGATAAAAAAAAAGTGAAAACTTTGGGATGGTGATGAAAAATATTGAATATTGTTAGATGTAATACATCATAAGTCAATGTGAATACGATGAATATAAACAATATTGAGCTTGATTGTTTAATTTTAATTGTTATGGATATGTATAAATTATGGGTCATTCATTTGTAGTCTATTAACTTAGTTTCTTAGAGGTGAAGAAACCAAAATTTTGGTGATGGAGAAGAAGAAAAACATAGAAATGTTTTACATATATTATACCATAATACAATGTGATTATGGTGAATACAAATAACATTGAGCTTAAATATTTAATTTTAGTGATTACCCGTGTAGATAGAATTTATTTGTTATTCATTTATAGTCTTTTATCTATGTGGCTTAGTGACGAAGAAGCATGAAATTTGGTGATGAGGAAGAAAAATATTAAATATATTTACATCTAATTTACCATAATTCAATGTGCAAATGGTAAATATCAATAAACTTTAGCTTGATTATTTATTTTAATTTTGACCTATATTATATAAAATATAGGTCGTGGATTATAGTCTTTTAACTTGGTTTTTTAGTGGGGAAAAACCTAAAATTTTTTGATGGAGTAGAAAAAAAATATAATTAATTTTTTACATCTACTATAGTCTACTATGTTTTTAGCTTAGTGATAAAAAAAAGCGAAAACTTTGGGATGCTGATGAAAAATATTGACTATTGTTAGATGTAATACATCATAAGTCAATGTGAATACGATGAATATAAACAATATTGAGCTTGATTGTTTAATTTTAATTGTTATGGATATGTATAAATTATGGGTCATTCATTTGTAGTCTATTAACTTAGTTTCTTAGAGGTGAAGAAACCAAAATTTTGGTGATGGAGAAGAAGAAAAATATAGAAATTTTTTACATATATTATACCATAATACAACGTGATTATGGTGAATACAAATAACATTGAGCTTATATATTTAATTTTAGTGATTACCCGTGTAGATAGAATTTATTTGTTATTCATTTATAGTCTTTTAACTATGTGGCTTAATGACGAAGAAACATTAAAATTTGGTGATGGAGAAGAAACATATTGAATATGTTTACATATAATTTACCATAATTCAATGTGAAAATGGTAAATATGAATAAACGTTAGCTTGATTATTTATTTTAATTTTGACCTATATTATATAAAATATATGTCGTGGATTATAGTCTTTTAACTTGGTTCTTTAATGGGGAAAAACCTAAAATTTTTTGATGGAGTAGAAAAAAAATATAATTAATTTTTTACATCTACTATAGTCTACTATGTTTTTAGCTTAGTGATAAAAAAAAGCGATAACTTTGGGATAGTGATGAAAAATATTGAATATTTTTAGATGTAATACATCATAAGTCAATGTGAATATGATGAACAAAAACAATATTGAGCTTGATTGTTTAATTTTAACTGTTATGGATATGTATAAATTATGGGTCATTCATTTGTAGTCTCTTAATTTAGTTTCTTAAAGGGGAAGAGACCAAAATTTTGGTGATGGAGAAGAAGAAAAATATAGAAATTTTTTACATATATTATACCATAATACAATGTGATTATGGTGAATACAAATAACATTGAGCTTATATATTTAATTTTAGTGATTACCCGTGTAGATAGAATTTATTTGTTATTCATTTATAGTCTTTTAACTATGTGGCTTAATGATGAAGAAACATGAAATTTGGTGATGGAGAAGAAACATATTGAATATGTTTACATATAATTTACCATAATTCAATGTGAAAATGGTAAATATCAATAAACGTTAGCTTGATTCTTTATTTTAATTTTGACCTATATTATATAAAATATAGGTCGTGGATTATAGTCTTTTAACTTGGTTTTTTAGTGGGGAAAAACCTAAAATTTTTTGATAGAGTAGAAAAAAAACATAATTAATTTTTTACATCTACTATAGTCTACTATGTTTTTAGCTTAGTGATAAAAAAAAAAGTGAAAACTTTGGGATGGTGATGAAAAATATTGAATATTGTTAGATGTAATACATCATAAGTCAATGTGAATACGATGAATATAAACAATATTGAGCTTGATTGTTTAATTTTAATTGTTATGGATATGTATAAATTATGGGTCATTCATTTGTAGTCTATTAACTTAGTTTCTTAGAGGTGAAGAAACCAAAATTTTGGTGATGGAGAAGAAGAAAAATATAGAAATGTTTTACATATATTATACCATAATACAATGTGATTATGGTGAATACAAATAACATTGAGCTCAA